>JANRMT010062790.1:25699591-25767285 GCA_026402145.1 Polypterus bichir lapradei | reverse complement strand
TACACAGTCCTGAAAAAGGGACGTTTCTTTTTTTGCTGAGTATATATCAGTGGACCTCCTCACGAGCTCATTCAAGGTATGTAGTAATCCACTGAGACGAGAGTGTGCAATGCTACTAACTTTGTCTTCTCCTTCTTCGCCCATAGCACTGAGAAGCCACCCACTGAAACCATCTGACCACTTACTTTCTAGTCCAGCCTCCTTAAAACCCCAGTCATCCAGGAAGGAGGCTTAATTGACTGGCTAGAGTGAACTGCCAAATAAAATCACTGCTAGAAGCTACTGCTTTACAATCCGTGTTTATCAAAGCCCCTTTTATGGGACACATGCCATAGAAAGTTAATTCTGTTTCAGTTTTTCATTTTGTTCTCTGCAGATAATAAAAGGGATGACACGGTCAATGCCCAAAACTTTTCTTGGCTATCTGGAAAACCTGTCATTACTGCTTCCGGACACAACCAGCTGTTAGCACTGTTCTATAGGCAGCTTTCAGCTAATTCAAATGATCCTGTAAGAATCATTACAAGAACTAAAAAGTTCAACCACATAACTCCTGTTCTTAAGTCATTACACTATGTTCCATTTAAACTTAGGGCTGATTTTAAAATCCTCCCTCTTGCATATAAAGCCTTAAATATCATTAATCACAAACCAGTCCACATTAACAACTCAAGATGCTGGTCTACTAAAGATTGCAAGGATTTATAAAATAAAAGTGGGAGGTTTCTCTATAGGTCCCCAAAGCTGTGGAATGATCTGCATGCTAATATAAGATGTGCCTCATTGTTCTTGGTTTTTGCATCAAGTGTACACTGCCTATAGCTGCTGATTATCTGTGCATATTGCAACTCGCTACTTGTTAGTGGTTTGTATTAAAAATATAAGTAATACAATAATTACGGAAGATTATTAACCCTCTATAATATTACCCCTTCTATTCTGTTACTCTACTTGGTGTCCTGGTATCACTATTTTTTGCCAAACTGTTTTTCTGCCTGTGGAAAGGTGTCTGAGATACTAGGGGCCTTGGAATCAATGGAAGGAAAGAATCTGTTATCATAGTAGATTTTATATTGTGTAAAGATGGTAATTTACCTGTGAACTTGCTACAACACATTAATAAGATGCCTGGGTATTGAATGTTGCTTTTATTTTTTAACCGTATAAAATATAAAATAATTTCAATGTCAATTTATTTATATAGCACATTTAAAACAACATAGGAATGCTGTGGCCAAAGTGCTTTACAATAAAAGAAGAAAAAACATACAGCTAACATAAATAGAAATAAAATAAATGAAACATAAATAAAATAAATAATAAATAGAAGTTATTATAAAACAAGATTTTAAAATCAATTCGAAAACTGACAGGTAGCCAGTGTAAAGAAGCTAATATTGGAGAAACAGAATCATACTTTCTTGCCCTAACCAGGAAGCGAGCGGCAGCATTCTGGACCAACTGTAACCTGTATATCAGGGATTTGCTAATCCCAGAATACAGCGAGTTGCAGTAATCAAGGCGAGAAAAGATAAAAGCATGAGTAGCTGACTCAAGATCCTTAGAAGATAAAAAAAGGCTTGATCTTACCTAAAAGACAAAGCTGGAAAAGGCAACTCTTGACTACAGAATTAACTTGTTTCTCAAAAGAGAGGTTACTGCCAAAGATAACACCAAGATTGCAGACTTGAGGTTTGTAAAAGACAGAGAAAGAGCCGAGAAGTCCAAAACCAATTTGGGCTTTAGATGATGAACCCACTATAAGCACCTCCATTTTATTTTGATTCAGATCAAGAAAATTATTAGCCATCCAAGATCTTAGTTCAAAAAGACAGTTGTGCAGTTGATTTATTACAGAGTTGCACACAGGAATATAAACCTGTGCATCATCAGCATAGCAGTGAAAAGAAATGCTACATTTCCTAAAAATAATTCCAATAGGGTGAAGGTATATAGAGAATAAAATAGGACCCAAAATGGATCCCTGAGGAACACCACATTTAAGAGGAGCAGTAGACGAAAAAGAGGAATTTAAAGTCACTGAAAGTGTCTACCAGTTAGATATGAACCAGTTAAAAGCAGTCCCTTTAAGCCCAACAAGATGTTCAAGCCGCAACAGCAATATCTCATGGCCAATAGTGTCAAAGGCAGCGGACAGGTCAAGGAGGACAAGGACTGCAGCGCCACCTTAGTCAGTAATAATAGAGATCTCATTGAATACTTTCAGGAGGTCCATCTCAACACCATGATAATGCCTAAAGCCAGATTGGTAGATCTCAAATAAATTATTGGAGTTAAGGTGATCAACCAATTGATTATAAATAATTCTTTCTAATATTTTAGCCAGAAATGGCAATTGGGAAATCGAGCGAAAATTGGCTAAAGCTCTAGGATCTAATTCTGCCTTTTTTAGACAGGGACGCACCGCCGCATGTTTAAAAAATAAGGGCATAACTCCCTCACTAATAGAACTATTGATAATGGCTAGTAAAGATGGAAACAAAACATCAAAGGCTTCCACTAAGAGGCGTGGTGGTACAATGTCAAGAGGACTGTGAGCTGGTTTAAGAGTGTCAATAGTACTTTTTTAACTGTGAAAGTGAGACAAGATCAAAAGATTCCAAGACAATGCCATGATTAACACTAGGAAGTTCATAGCCAGTTGGAACAATACCACAGCAGATTGTATTAATTTTATTGACAAAGAATGAAAGAAACTGCTCACATGAAAGAACAGTACTATTTACTTCCATCATAAAATAAGGGTGAATGGCCGCATTAATTGAATTAAATGGGAACCTAGGATTCTTAGAATGATGGAATACTAAATCAGCGAAGAAATCATGTTTAGCTTTCTTAACTGCAACCTGGAAGTTGAATAGAAAAATCCTAAAAATCTGTTTTGGAAACAATCAGTCCATCTTTTTTCCAACACTGTTCTGCAGTTTGACAGGCACAGCATAGCGGTCACGTAGTTTCATTTAGCCAGGGAGCAGGTCTTCCCATATTTCAGCGTATCTTGAGTCTAAATCCATTTTACAAGAAGAATTAAATTCTAAAACAGAATCATCGATACCATCATATTGAACATGTACATCAAGTCTAGAGAATGTGGTTTTAAAATCGGGTATAATAGAAGAATTTAAAAAGTGAGAACAGTGTGGAGCACAACTAGTAGTAGGAACATCAACAGTAATATTCAAATTCATCATTATAGAAACGTGATCAGTAAAAGAAACCACATAAATCAATATTATTAACTGAAATATCACGTGTAAGAACGAGATCAAGGGTGTGACTGAAGGAGTGAGTTGGCGTATTCATATGCTGGATCAAATCAAATGAGTCCAATAGTGTGTGGCCTATGGCCGGCCAATCATCTCAGCCAATACCCCTAGGCCACCAGGTGGAGCCCTTCCTGCAGCATGGAGGTTCCCTGAATGCCAGCAGGGAATCATGGACATTGGAGTTTTCCTTTACAGCCCTGCTGGATACCTTGGGGGCCAACAGAGGATGCTGCAGGGAGGCCCAGAGACTCTTACGTGCCCTATAACCAGGAAGTACGTCTTAGTCACAGCGACAGGGGAAACGACGTACTTCCGGGATGAAGAAGAGGACTTTTGAGCTGACCCAGAAGTGCTAGGAAGTCACGTGGACTGTGGGTTCAGAAGCACTTCCGGGTCATGAATTATATAAAGGACTATGGGAGATCCCAGAGTTGAGCTGAGCTGGGTGGCAGGGTGGCAACGCGTCCGGGAATGGAGGATTATTGTTATTGATTGTAGTGTATTGGTTAATGAGTATTGTGGAGAGGAGGGTTCTTTGTGCACTGTATTGTCTAAATAAAAACAATATTTGGACTTATACCTGGTGTCTGGCATCTAGTCTGAGGGTCTCTGTCACAAGTGATAAAAAGTCATTAACCAAAGGTTTCGATTGACAACAAACGTGTATGTTAAAATCACCAACAACAAATACTTTGTCATGGGAGAGGGTAATATCAGCCAGAAGTTCAGAGAATTCAGAGTCCAGATACAATTGATCATCAGGTTCTCAACTACAGTAAAGATGGCTATTTATTATTATTTTACAGTTGGATGCAAGTCATATCCAGTTGTATGTATATTTACATTGTTACAGTCAAGTGAGAATATTTGAAATTGTTCAGGGAAATTGTTCAGTTATGACACCAAAAGACATTGCAACATTCAAAACTGAATAAAAATCCTTATTCATGTACTCCTTATTCAGGTCCTTGGTAGTTTGTGATATTCATTCAGATTCATTGAAAGAGAAACTTAGGAAGTGCTGCATTTTCAATGGTGACATCTGAGCAGTAATCCATTACAGACATCCTGCTGATGGGATGAAGTCCATATTGCGTGCTGGTGTGATGCCTTATCTTTATTACTGACAGCCATGTCAGTGGCAGGTGAAACATGACCAGTCAGCCAAAGGGGCTTCATTTTTCATTAGAATAATATTTAATTCTACTCTCTTGCTGTTTGCCAATAAGCAGGCTGCTAAAAATATTTTCTTTGCACGTGACTTCAGCAGATCGCACATGCTGATGATAGAATGACTGACATTAGAAGCAATCTTGCTTTGAGCTCAGTATGGATTTTACTTCACTAGAGCAGTCGAGAGAAAAAGCAATCCCAGTGACAGCTTAAATGTCTAATGAGCTTCCAGTAAGGCAAGATACTTTTCAACTTCTGCTCATTAATATTAAAGAAAACATGATAAATGACATACATATGCACTAGAAAGAATAAAATATCTATGTAAATACATTTGCAAGGATTAGCAGATGAAAGGAGTTTGCATCCCATTTAGTTATTTAGGGAAATCTAATCGCAGAATCCCAGGCAGGGCAGATTTGTTGCTCATATTTTCCTTTTCATTCATTCCTGTTAATTTAGTAATAATGATAAGTATGTATAATTTACTTAGTTATGTCTGTATGTGTGTTCTCCTCCCTTATAGACATTTATTACTTCAGAAGAAAGGTAAGAGCATCAATGAACACATTTTTCTAAAGGTGGCAACAAGAAAGCTTAAGCAGCAGAACTGATGTCAAAGGAATACCTTATTGTACTTGAGGATTACTAATTCCAGAAAATAAAAAAATGTTATTCCTTGTCTACTTTTTCATAAAAGCAGTTTTATAAATCTTTTTGAAACTGACTTTAGTTTGAACTAAAAATTAGGTGTTACCTCAGAGAGTGTGAGAGGCTTAAAATTGGGCAGAAAAAAAGTAGACTAGTTAATAAGAAAATTGCAGTGCCCTCCATAATGTTTGGGACAAAGACATATTTTTACTTGATATTCCCCTCTGCTCCACAGTTTAGAATTACAAATAAAACAATGCAGATGTAATTAAAGTGCACATTGCAGACTTTAATTTATGGGTATTTGCATATATTTTGGTCACAGCAAGTAGGAACAACATTTTTTTATACACAGTGTGAACGCTGGCCCGGACACAGACAGACGGACATCGCTTTTGCACCCAACACACGTTTATTAACAATATATTTACAATCAGTGCACTTCCCAGTGCTTCCAGCACCGTTCCCCCAATGTCCAGGGCACAGAGTCAAATTGCCTCTCTGGCCGCCTCCAATCCTCTCTCCAGCTCCGTCTCTCTTCCACCCGACTTCCGCTCTCGACTGGAGAGAGGCGGCCCCTTAAATAGGAACCCGGATGGGCTCCAGCTGCTTCCTGGCATTCCTCCGAAGACACGCCCCAGTGTGGCGGAAATGCCAGCTGCGCACCCGGAAACCCTCCGGGTGTCCCCTGTCTTCTTCCCCCCAGCACTTCCTGGTGTGGCGGAAGTGCTGGGCTCCAGACTTCTACAGGCACTGGGGCGCCGCCTGCCGGTGGCCACGGGTCCCTACAGGGCTGGGCTTCCAAGCCCATTACCCGTGGCCCCCAACATAACCAGGGCGGTCGCCCCCTCGCGGTCTGGAGGAGGTACAAGCCCTCCTCCGGTCCTCCTGGGCGTCCCAGCCGGGCTCCAGCCCCGGCCGGATGCCACAACAGGCACCATAATGTTTGGGACAATTGGTGTCACAAATGTTTGTGATTGCTTAGGCGTGTTTTATTGGTTTATTAGTGCAGCCATAAGATACCTCAACTTGCTTCTACCCTTTAGTGTGTAGTTGCCATTGTTCAACATGAGGACAAGAGCAGTGCCAATAAAGCCAAAGAAGCCATTATGAGGCTGAAAAACCAGAATTAAACCATTCAAGACATCATTAAAACCATAGGAATTCCTAAATCAACTGTCTGGAATATCATTAACATGAAAGAATACACTGGTGACCTCAATAATTGCACAAGGACTGGTAGGCCAATAAAGACCGCAACTGCTGATGACAGAAAAATTCTAACTATGATAAAGAAAAATCCTTAAACGCCTGTCCAGCGGATCAGAAGCAGTCTCCAGGAGGCAGATGTGTCAGAAACTACTATCTGTAAAAGACTTCATGAACAGAAATACAGAGGCAACACTGCAGGATGCAAACCACTAGTTAGCCATTAAAACACGATGGCCAGATTACAGTTTGTGAAAAATTACTTAAAAGAGCTTGCACAATTCTGGAAAAAGGTCAAGTGGACAGAAGAAACAAAGCGGAACTTGTATTAGAGTGATGGCAAGAGCAAAGTGAGGAGACGAGAAGGAACTGCCCAAGATGCAAAACCATACTGTACATCCTCATCTGTTAAACATAGTGGTGTAGGTCTTATGGATTGGGCATGTATGGCTGGCACACATCTTTATTAATGATGGTACTGCTGATGGCAGTAGCACAATGAATTCTGAGGTGTATAAAAACATCTGCTCAGGTTCCTCTAAATGTCTCCAAACTCTTTGGATGGTGCTACATTCAACAACATAATGATCCCAAACATATTGCTAAGACAACACAGGAGTTCTTCATATCTTAAAAATGGGAAATTTTTGAAAAGCCAAGCCAATCACCCAATTTAAATCCAATTGCACATGCCTTCCATATGCTGAAGAAAATTTAATGTTACCTGAATTGTATGACTTGTATGACTTTAAACTGTGGAGCAAAGGGGTAATTCAAGGAAAAATGTGTCTATGTCCAAAATATTATGGAGAGCACTACTGTATATAAAAGACGGAATCTGCTGGGATGTTATATTGACTTACCAATGTAACCCTTTTTTTTTCTATACACAGATGTAGGATAAATCATAACAATTGCAGACAGGGGGTCTAGGACCTATCATCTTGGGTTTTCAAAACTCTGATATTAAATAAGAAGAACAAATGAACAGATACCAAAAAAGGGATACTGATGTTCCCAAAATGCTGAAAGAATAAGGGAGCTTTGGGAGTTACACTGAATGAAGGAATACATCCAAAGTAGTTTTCTTTGATTTCGATTTTGTGTGTCATTTGTGACTGGTACAGTATGGGGTAGCAATAATAGAAGTAAAACTACTAGGCTAGTACTACTGCTACTGCTATTAAAAATAATAAATTCAAACTGGCACCATATCTAGGTTTGGCTTTTGCCTTGCCAGTGATGTTTCTTGGGCAGATATTGATTCCTAGATACAGAGTTTATAGGACATTTTATTTATAGGAATGCCTTTTCTACAATAAAGGTGTTTATTATTCAAGGGAAATGTCAGAAACCCCATTCAATATGTCTGCATAGAAGTTAATATATAATATATTAAAACTTAAATCAACACCATGCTCCAAATTCTCTTATTCCAGCAGAAGGTGTTAGGAAGCCAATGCCAGGTCTGGCAACACAGAGTATATGGCTGTACCCATTTCTACAGGACACCAGTAGAATCTAATTAATCGATTGAAATCATGGCTCTGAGACAAACTAAGAAAATGTTGTGTAAGAAAGGTGAAAAATCATAATAGAAAACACAGACAAACCTGGACTGGATTAGAAAAGATGGACGTGAAGACTTTAAGCTATTTATTAATTTTCTCACTTTATGTGATGGCCTGAAGGTAATCCCTGCAGCATCCGCACAAAATAAATCCACAAATCATTACATGGATTAACATACCAGGCTAGATAAAGTAATGGTGTAAATGAAAGGGAGAATGTTGCTCTAAAATGATGTACCTTATTAAATGGATACGTCTAATTTCTTTTTTCAAGAAAAGAAAGGATTTTTAAAAAATGTGGTGAGGCTATGGCAAGTCTCAATCACCCAGGCTACAAAGGTTACATTTTCCTTTTCACTATTCAAAACTGATGATCCATTACATCAAAAAACAATGTTGTCTTCAATAAATGTCAGAAAGTGGTTGCAGGCAAATGTGATGACTAAGCAAATGCATTTTTCCTCAATGGCAGTGCTATAAGTTAGTCACTGCTCTTATGCAGTGGCTTTAACCAATATTTTGAGGAAAAAGGCACCCTTTTTTGATATGCATTTTAGTAATCTAGAACATCCCTTTGTGGCACCCTTAAAACTCCACTCAAGTAGCAGACAGGTGTTTAGTCAAATGTGTAAAATTGCTTTGTTGTCATTGGGCATCAAGTAAAGCAAATTCTTATGGGTGCTTGCTTCAGCACTCTATGGTCACAAGTTAGATTGAAAGTCTGCTACTGGTTTTACAGTTATGAATAACTCTTTCCTCTTATAACATGCTATTTATTTAACATATAGGAATACTTTACTGCGGTGGGCTGGCGCCCTGCCCGGGGTTTGTTTCCTGCCTTGTGACCTGTGCTGGCTGGGATTGGCTCCAGCAGACCCCCGTGACCCTGTAGTTAGGATATAGCGGGTTGGATAATGGATGGATGGATAGAATGCTTTATTTTAGCTGGTGTTGCCATAATAACTAATTTTTATGTGTTGATCACTGGTGAAATTTCAGTAAGCATACTCAGCATGAACAGTAGTATGAGACATGATTTGCGTTGTCTTTGTCACAACACAAAGGTTAAATTGAACTAAATTAAAACAAACTTAGAACAACTTAACCCATTTATATCTGGTCTCAAAAGGCTTCCTGCATGTTGGCAGCATTAAATGTCATAAAAAGACTGCCAGATCTAACTTATTTAAATTTTGGAAGAGTTACTCTGCCATAGCTTCTGATAGAATCAGTTATCAAGGTATTAGTGTAGGAAGATTATTAAACATTTTCAATGTATAATTTCAAGTTAGTGTATTTATTTAGAACTCATTTGTTTTATATAGGACCACAAGTTTTTGGTTATACTGACTTTCTGGTAAGCCTACTGCTTTGTTAAAAGTAAATATGAAGTGTCATTTCAGAACAGTAAGGTAAATAATGCAGTATGCAGTAAGTCAAGTATGGGTTATATCTTGTAATTCAAGCATAAAAGCAGTTTATACCTTTATTGTATTTAAATAATGACATGTTATATATAATATAAACTGCTTAGAAATTGATCTTCTACATATTCATGAGGTACCCAGCTTAAAAATTGCCCATAAATGACAGGAGTAACTGGGTTGCCAGCATAATATAGCTTAACAACTTGCCTTGCATCTGTAGCACAATGTATGTTTTAGGAGTCTGCCAGATTTCATTTTATGGATGATATAATGGCTGATTTCTAATGTTTATTGAGTGAGTTTAACTGATGAATTCTCTCAATAGGTGCCAAGAAGCAGTAACAGTGCATCTTAAGGCCATATGTGCCATTTGAAATTCAAAAAAGAACAGTCATACATTGCGCAGTTGATAAATTCAATTATCACATTTTCTAAATTTACACAAACACAGATGTTCCAGGCTTTTTTATATATTACAATTTATTTATTTAGAATGTGTTACAACAATTAAGCACATATGGATATAAAAATATATAAAGTAATTTAAATAAAAAAAAATAAAGTCACAGAAACAGTTTTGCTATTCTTAAACAACACTAGAGCACCACCTTGACCCAATGCAGAGCTAATTCCTACCAAAAAGCTTAATATATTATAATATTATAATATAATTATAATATTCTTCATTCTGATTACAACAGCAGGACTTAAGCAGAAATGTTGGAAGGAGTCAAGGAGACTTACTTTAGAACAACATTAATAATTTTTTTCCAGATTCTAAAGAAGCTCTGGACAGTTCCACACAAAGAAAATTACATTTTTCGGTACTTTTAGCTGATACAAGGTATTGTTTTCCCATTGAGTTATCCAAGGTGTCCTAGAATTCCTACAGCTGAGTTCAGATTAGTCAATGCATTGACAATGTAGTGTAGGAAATCCCGATAAGTTCATCGGCAGACAGTCTGGGCCCATCCAGTATATCTCAAGACACTGCGGTAAGAGGGATGAATTGGAATGACAGATAAAAAAATTATTTTCCCAAAAAGGCTTTAATTTTGGACAATAATAACACATATGGCCTAAAAAAGACTTCAAGGCATCATTCTAAATTAGGACTCAATCCCTAAAATATTTAATACAATTTTAGTCTTGAGAAGTGTGTTCAGTGTATAATTTTAAGATAAATTAAACCATGTTTTGCACAAATGGACAAAGAATAAACATTATGAATAAATGAATTTCACTTCTAACCTGAGATGGTAGTATAGAGGTCTTTTTAATAGCCTAAGATCATCCACCTGTGAGCACTGTGACTTTCATCGATAAAGTCTAGAAATCATACCAATATTTATTTCATTACTAGTTAAAATATTTTTAAGTATGATTTTTTAATGGAATATTAGGAAAGTTTGTAAAATTATTTTAACAGAGTTCATAACTTTTTTAAGGGAATTCCATATTTGTTACAGTGTGAATCAAAAGGTGACAATAAGTTATCAATATAAATATTGTATCTCGGTAGGTTTAGATATCTCATTAATTAAACAGAGTGTCACTGAGGGAAGGCTGGAATGCAGAATTTTTCTGTTATGGAGCAGCAGAAGCTCTGTGCCATGAAGTGTTTAAAGACTTTTCTTATTCTATACCGCTCCTGTCTTATTTTTGAATATTACTGTTTACTTCTTCTGTGTTGGACTTGTCCATTTTCCACATGTACATTTATGCTGAATACATGATCACCAAAATATTTGTGATTTTTATTGCCTCTTCATTAAATGCTAACATGTCCTTTTCATTTCAAAGTTGTACATGACACCGCTAGTTCTCTTTATCATGGTAAATTGTATGCCAGTAAAGCAATTTGTAGGTAACGACCCTAAAGTAAAAAAGCACAGCACTAGATTTAAAACTATAGCAAAGTATTTAGAACATAAGAAATCTGACAAACAAGTGGAGACCATTCAGTCCATCAAGCTCATTTGTTTAGCTAATAGCTAAGCTGTCTCAGTTTCTCATCCAGATTCTTTTTGAAGGTTGTCAAGGTTTCAGCTTCAACTAAATTTCTCAGTAGTTTGTTCCAAATTCCCCCAACTATTTGTGTAAAGCGGTGCTTCCTAGCTTCCTGAACAAAGTTCAAGACAGTTATACTTTCCTTCCCCTGTTTCATTAACTGCATTCTTTGTTTTTCTTATAGATATTTTTTTTTTCTAAAACTTCTTTCTTATGAGAATATACCTATGTCGGATCCTATTCAAAAACTATTATTTAGAACTTTATAGAAATACAATAGCCCTTAATATCAAAATGAAATCAAAACCAATATTACTTAGGATATGTATGCAGCTGACCAATCAAAATAGTCTAAAAATACATGAAAGTATGAAACTACTTTAGAAGCCAACCTGGCTTTACCTCATGAAAAAATTAACCGGGGAGCTGAAAGATAAACAGTGAGCATTAAATGCTAATTAACTGAAAAACAGAACAGCTCAGTAGTGAGGGCTGCTCTGTCGCCAATGTTGTGAACAATAGTTTAGATCCCAGCCCAGACACTATCTGCATGAACTTTGAACTTTTCATCCAAAACAGTTGGGCTTAGCACTACCTAACTGCCCTGATGACTACTAAATATTGAATATGCAGTTCATACTTTAAGATGATGGAATGACACAAAAAGTAATAAAACTTTAACTTCTTGTTTAGCCATGGAAAGGAAATTCTGCTCAAACTCTTTACTTTTTTTGCTCTGATTTGCTCTGTGCCCCTTCCATTACTATGTAATTATTATCAGTCACCCAGCAGTTCATCATTAAATCAATATATGGTCCTAATGCAGGAGATATTTTAGGGCTGTTATGTTACTGTCATCTATTCCTATACACGATAATCATATATTCCAGATATAACCAGTAGAGTATTTAATTCATGAAGATCACTAGAAATAAGGATTTTTACAGACCTCAGTATTGAAAATATGTATCCATCCTTTGAGCAATTACTTCATGAATACAACCTTCCTTTAAGATGCTACTTTTACTATGTGTAAATTAGAAACTTTGCTAAAAGAAACTCTCTAATTTTCCTAATGTTCCATCAATATCTATGGTTGACACTATAGACTGCACTCTGAATGATCAAAAGCAACCCTAGGAAAAGTAATCTTCTAAACAGAAAGTCAGATAATGAATGGAGCTCCACCACTCACAAGGTACACATTTCATCCAAAGGTTTGGTGTAATTCAATTTAAGATATTAATGTTGAACATACACAGGTTGACTAAGATAATTCAAAATATATCTAGGACAAAATGCAAATTATGAACAATGCCACTAAGGACTGATTGCTTGAGAATTCCCTGCACTAAGGGGAAAAAATCTTTCCTTATTTGTCAGATAGGTCTTGATTTCCAGATTCTCCAAGTTTTCTAATAGCATTATTTGGAGTAACACTAGACAGGACAATATTATGTTATGAAAAATCTGTTATCATATTTTACACTTCACTATTCATTCTTTATTTTATCTTAGTTGATTAGAAGAGTCCTAATCAACCCTCCATGACGGTCCTTGCACTGACTCCCAGTTAACATAAAGCCTTAAATGGCCAAGACCCTTTTTACCTATTTGAACGTATCACTAATTACAAAACAGAAGAAACATTAAGATTTAAGGATACTGGTGTTCTTAAGATTTCAAGAATTAATTGAATAACTGGGGGTGGCACAGTGGCGCAGTGGGTAGCACTGCTGCCTCACAGTTAGGAGACCCGGTTCGCTTCCCGGGTTCTCCCTGTGTGGAGTGTGCGTGTTCTCCCCGTGTCTGCTTGATTTGCTTCCACAGTCCAAAGACATGCAGGTTAGGTGGATTGGCGATTCTAAATTGTCCCTAGTGGGTGCGTGCTCTGCAGGTGGCTGCCGCCCTGTCCGGGGTTTGTTTCCTGCCTTGCGCCCTATGTTGGCTGGGATTGGCTCCAGCAGACCCCCGTGACCCTGTAGTTAGGATATAGTGGTTGGATACTGGATGGATGGAATTGAATAACTGTGGAAGACCAAGCTTTTAGATAGACGGCCCTAAAACTGTAAAATGATCTGCTAGCTTATATTGGAGATGCTCCTTCAGTCTCAGCTTTTAAATCCAGGCTGAAGACTCACTACTTTAGTCTAGCATACCCTGACTAGAGCTGCTGATTAGGTGTGCAAACTGCATCTCTGTTTATTTGTTAGTCATCTGCAAAAAATATTGGTAATGCAGAATTTCTAAACTATTACTACTCATCCTCTATTCTGTTTCTTTTCTGAGTATTTTGTTGTGGCCCTTGGTGCCATTGCCCTTACTGCCCGGATGCTCTACTGCATATGAAAACATAATCTGAGATATTGGCAGCCTTGGAATCATCAGATGGAAAGATTCTGTTATTATATTTGATGGCCCAGCACAGACTTTGTGAAATGCCCATGAGGTGTTGAGTGGCTAGTTGGTCAAGGTGTCCAAGACTGTGACTGACTTTGCTTTTATTTTCTGATTGGAGTTTTTCTTTTCCTTTCTTCTGTTGTCAACTGGCTATATAATAACATAATAATTAATTCATGGAGAGAAATTGATAGTTAATCAGTTTCTTCTTTGTTTTCTGTGTGTTTCAATAAATCTGTGGCTTTATGTGTACTAATTATTTAGTAATTGGTAAAATTTAAACTAGCATGTTACCTGAGAACTTGTCACAGTGCTCTGTGCCTGCACTTGTAGAAGTGCGGAATACAAAAGTAAATTGAAATGTAATTGTAATAAATAACCCATCCATCCATCTATTATCCAACCTTAACTACAGTGTCACGGGGGTCTGCTGGAGCCAATCCCAGCCAACACAGGGTGCATGGCAGGAAACAAACCCTGGGCAGGGCGCCAGCCCACCGCAGGTAATGAATAACTCCACAGCAAAAGTATATCTTATTTTACTTAAAATTAAACAAGATCTCATTTTTTTCTATGAGAAACATAAAAGTAAAACATTCTTTGGATCTGACAATGTCCTAAAATAATCAAATTCGGCCTCTCTTAAACTTTATAATGTTTTAGTATTTATGAGGATATAATTCATATTGGTCTCTCTGTTCATGTAGATCAGTGGATTTCAACCTTTTTTGACTTGTGGAGCAACCAATACTGAGACTGAGAAGATCTTTACAAACTAGGACGGTGGAAAATATTATAAACATATTTATTCTATATCATAATATGTCCCACCAGTGCCTGAAGTGGAAAATCATAGGTGCCAGTACTCTCTTTTTAAGTGTGATTTCTTAATAGAGCGGTGATTCTACCATCCAGATTTGTTAACATTAGATCAAAGAGCAGGATCTGAGGCAGGGGTTGGCATTATGAACATTACATTGGAGATGCAGATCCTCCTTTGATTTTCAAGCATTCAGATTTACTGACATTACATCAGAGGCCCTGTGTTCCCACTTGGTGTTTAGAGTGTCCAGACAGAACGTGATGTAATTTTTCATTTAAAATGTTTTCTGAAAAGTGTTCACATTTCCTAAAAATTGTGACCTGGGAATTCCCTGATTTTTGCATACCAGCAAAAATATTCAATGGACCGGTACCAGTTTGCGATCCAGCACACAGGAATCATTGATGTACATGTTTGAATTGGCCAGGGGTATAGAGATTGATTTAATTTGAAACATAAATGTACTTTAAGCTGTATTCATTGCATTCCTTCATTAATCTATGTGTTTTATGTATTGTTATGGAGTTTTTTGAAAGCACAATGTGTATGTTAGGTTGAGATTTCTAACTGGCCTGAGGCCGATGTACATGTTTGTGTTTATGTCAAAACCCTGCCTTGCACTTGATGCTCTGGCTTCTTGTTATCTTGTACTTGAAGAAGTGAATAAGCCATACAACACAGAGAATCACTAAGAATTATTCTTAGTTCAAAATGTCTCCTGGCATTAGACACCCTTAGCAGGGTTCCAGTTTCTATTATACTTTTTAAATTGATACTGAATTTGGATTAGAAAACATAATACAAAAAAGCAAAAACCTTTCCTTTCAGACAGGACACTGCACTGGAGGTCTTCTTTCCAGGCGTTGATTTAGAATGACATTCAGGAGGGTAGAGAAACTGAGCTGAATGACACTGTAGAAATAAAACTCCTGATCATTTACTAGCAAGTGCTTAAACCTTTAGAAATCTGACACCTAGTTTTATTGAATTTGTATGGCAAACAGCAAAATCCAGAAAACTGATGGGAATGTGTTGTCTTTCTAAAAGAAATAGCCATGAACCTCAGATGAGCCTTTCCTTTTCCTCATACTCCACAAGGTGAACAGCTGACGACAGTGAAACATCAAGTGCGGGAGCTTGCAGGGGTTAGGTTTGGGCCAAGTCCCTGGGGAGCTTGGATGGTGCACTTGATCAATTCCACTGTCAGGAATCCCAGCCCCCTTGTTGCTCTATAGAAGCAGACATTTAGGACTTTTTCTGCTTGCTTTGACAGCCTGTAGTATACTGATTTTTTTTCCTTTATTTGAGTTTCTACAGCTGAAAAATAAAGTTTTTTTGGGGAGAGGGGTGGTGGTGGTTATAATTTCAATGAATTAAGGCATAATGTATAGTTACAAAGAACATAAAAATGGTAATAGCAGCATGCACTGCTTTTTGCGCATAGTTTACTTTTTCCCTCATCAGGTGTGAATGTACAAAGCTGTCCATTATAAAGGGAACAAGTACATTTCAAAGATATGATGAGAACTTATTTAAAATTGCAACAGTCATGTCATGCAATCATATTCAAAAAGGGTTCAGAGAAAATCCACAACAAGAATGAATTATACATTTAGACATTACTAAAGTGACACTTCCTACAGGAACTACTTTCGTTTTCATACATTAACTGCAAAAAACAGCATGCAGGAATACTTAAAAGACTTGTTACTGAGCTCAGAATGAGTCAGCAAATGTGCTGGAAACTGAGGTAAAAAGGTGGGCTTTTTACACAGTGGATTTTTTATTTCATAACCACATCATCTCCTCCTCATCGGTCTGTAAATTAAGAGAAAAATACCCAGCCATTCGTTTGTGAACCCACTTAATCAACACCAGAGTCAAAGGGCTACCTGAACATCACACTCATGCAATTTTGACTTGCCCCTTTACTTCACTTGTACATAAGAACAAAACTGGAGTATCTGCAAATAAAAAACACAGTAACATTGGGAGAATGTTAAAAATTCACACAGAAAGTATCCAGGTCACTGAAGATGTAAGGTGACAGTAGCTCAAACCATTGTGTCCTGTGCCCCACACGCTCGCACAGACATGGGGCTGAATTAGAATCTCCACTTAATCTAACGTGTACTCTTTTGGAAAGTGAGAAAAAATTGGTCTTGTCCGTTTTGGGAGATGGACGTCAGAAGAAGAACTCCTTTAGCAGTGGAGTTATTTTACTTTTTTTACTGTCATCCCAAGGTATCCTGTATTTACTGAACCCAAGGGGCTTTAATTAAAGTAAATGCGACTATATATAAGCATGAATATCAGATAAAGGGCTCAGAAAGAAACGGATAAGACAACTAAAACTTCATCTACGTCTAAATAGGCCTGAAGTTCAAGTTCAAGGTACGGCCTGCCAGAGACTGACCTGGAACAGATAAGCAAAAGGATCAATCTCCCAGGACCCAGGGAGCAAAATTGAATCAGGCCAGTAGAATTTCTTGATTCCAAAAGGTTTACTGAAACTCAAAATGACCTTACTATCCGCACTGTCAACTACCCCCTGACAGCCAGCAACACCAACTCCAGCTGGGCTTGCTACTCCACCCGCAGAGCATGGTGAACACTGAAACGAACAGTCCGAGCTGAAGGTAATGATCACCGCAATGATTACTACAATAAATACTGGGGGGACATGAAGGAGCTAAATAATAGTAAAAAGAAGGTTACAAATGATACAAATGATATAAGGAAAGATATAAAAGAGATAAAAAAGACAAACGAGAAGCTGCTTTAGGATATTAAAGACCAGGATGAAACGTTTAAGGAATCGCTTTGAGGCAACCTTTAAAGGTATGCTAGAAAAAAGTTGAGGAAAAAATACAGGAAAATGCGACCATGTTTGAGATTAAATTTAGAGCACTTGGTGCTCCAACATTAAGCAAATGTTTGTGACTTGTATTGAAATAGTTGAACAACGCCTGCAAATTCTGAATGTAAAGTGTTTGGACACAGAAGATTGGTACAGAAGGAATGATATCAGAATTGAAGGTTTCCCTTGTCGCAGATAGGGGGCGTTCTTGCTCCCTTGAACCCCTGTCCACAACTCCAAACACCAGGTAAAAGTCCTCAAATCGGCTTTATTTAATCGCCACAGTGCACAAAGCACACTCTCCACCACAATACTCATAAACTCACAATAATAAATCACAATAAACAATCCTCCAGCTCCCAGACGCGTTGCCACCCATCCACCCAGCTCAGCTCGCCGTCTGGGAGCTCCCACAGTCCTTTTATATTCCCTGACCCGGAAGTGTTCCCAATCCCCAGTCCATGTGATTCGTAATCACTTCCGGGTCAGGTACAAGTCCTTTCTTTTCACCCAGGAAGCCCGTCGCTCTTCCTATGACGAACCTCCGGGTCATAGGGCACGAAGAAGTCTTTGTTCCTCCCTGCAGCTCCCTCTTGCGGCCCCTGAGGTATCCAGCAGGGTCTTGTACGAAAACTCCATGTCCCATGACTCCCTGCTGGTCTTCGGGGCACCTCCGTACTGCAGGGAGGGCTTCATCTGGTGGCCTAGGGGTATTGGCCGGGATGATAAGCCAGCCACATATCACACCCTGAAAACCGTGAAAATCAAAACCCAGTGAAATTCATAACTGAACTATTCTCTAAAATAACTAGAGAGGACTTCAAATCAGACACCGAGATATCAGCAGCTTACCGCATACATGGATTGTATGCCTGAAAACCTAGAAGCCTCATTGTGCATTTCGACACATTGCAATCTAAGTTAAATTTTATGTCACTTCTCAGACTGAAACAAGAGATTATATTTGAAAATAACAGCATTTGTATTTTCCCTGATTTCTCACCTTCAATAGCTGCTAAATGTGCCACATTTTATGACATTAAGCAGCACTTACAGAAAGCCAAAATCAGATACAGTCTCTTATATCTTACTAAATTGAAAGCAGACATTCAAGGCAAGTCCTACATTTTTAGTTCTCTGGAGGAAGCAGAAAAAGAGCTAAGAAAATTAATCCAGACACTTTTTGAAATACAATAGTGAATTATAGCATGTCCTGGCAAGGCAAAGAAGATATTACCTGATATTGGTCAACATATTAGAATGAACATTTATATTGGGGAAAAGGATCCTCCCTCCCCCTTTTTTCTACTCTTAGTTTTATTCTGGCTGTTGGCCTTCCTCTCTTTCACATGGATAGGGGATAAATTGAATTTTGTTTTGTCAATTTTAACTTGCTTGTATGGAATGTTTCTTGCTTTTAATAAATTCAGTAAAATGGAAAAAAGGTAAGTAATCAAAAACCATGTTTTATCATAAATGTATAAAATATGTTATTTTAGAATGTAGATATTTAAAAATAAATGCATAAAAAATGATTTGACAGACTGAAAATTTAAAACTGGCTGAACACAATCTGTTATTAGTAAATCATTTGTGAAGCAATTAAGGCATCTCTTCTGGGGGAAAAAAACCTGCTAACAATAGCGTGCTAATGAGAACACCTGTCTTGTGTTTTTATTCAATAATCAGAAAAGAGTAGCCTTTTAATTAAGGTATTTTACAATCCACCAAAATATCAATAGTTCTGGCTAAATTAACACAGACCACCCAGTACAGACTGCTAATTAGAGTTAAAGATGCTATGATGTCCATTCATTTAAGAAGCACTTTTGACTTGGGTCAAGGAGCTAGTAGCCTGCCAGGCTATCATGAATACACAAACAGGAAGAACATGTCAGTTTCCTTAATCCGTCCAGACAGGCTGGCATATTTTCACCGGCTAAGCAGAACACAGCTACAGAAAGATGTGCCGCTGGTTAATCGATAAAGTTCATTGAATATCTATCCAACATACATGCAAATGCATGCAGTGTCCAACATGTCACACTGATCAAGTAAGCAGAAAAGAGCAACTGTCAGGCTGAAAAAACACGACGGAAAAATCTGCTGACATTTAAAATTGACTTCTATATTGTTGCTCAGCATCTGCTAAAACTTCACATAACAATGGACATTTTAGAAATCATTGAAATGAATGCCTTTCAATAATAACTAGTTAGTTATCTGCAGGAACAAAAGAGCCTTAATGGCATTCCTAACATACTTCTGTTGTGTTCAGAGACATGATCAAAATGCCAGCACCGCAACAAATACCACGGGTTGAGTGCATTTTAAGAAAGCAGGCACAGACAGAAAAAACATTTTTTTTTTTTTTTTTTTTTTTTTACTATTAGCTGAAACAATAAATGCAGCAAGATCTTAAAAGTTCATACCACCAAGATTAAGAGTGTACCCAGCCAAACTTCAAAAACTATAAAAAAAAAGATTAAAAACTCTAAAACTGAGGACATGAGGCAGAATATGAAATTAAAGGAAGCAATCAGATTCTCTTCTGGTGTTATTTCTCCTCTGAAGTTCCACCCTACCAAGATGTGTATTTTCCTACAGATTTCAACTTTTTATCTGAAACAGAGACTCACTTTTGGTCAAAACAGAATGTTTTACTGTGAGAGCAAAATTTTGGCAGTTTTCTTCACAAAAGCCTGTCAACCTCTAACAATATGACAATTTGAGCTAAAAAGCACATGAAAGCCCTTCATGGGTGCTGTTTTGCAGGTGTGATGTGTAGTTGGTATGGTTGGTGCTGTTGTCCTGATTTCTATCATTTAAGAGGGTAACTCAAAAAATAAAGGCAATTTCAAAATTACGCGGTAACCAAGATAGATAGAGGCTGATGCAATACAACACATTCACAATGACTTATGGGTAGTGCAGTGCTCTGCCATTAGTCTAGTCAAATGAAACTGGATGATCCACTACAGGATTGCACCATTGTTGAGCAACTCACTGTAGTAAGATTTCTTTAGGCAGAGGGAATGAAACCTGATGAAATTCACTGAAGGATGCTGGCTCAGTTCAGTATTGAAAACAGCATGACTTAGTGAAAAGTTTATAACTGGGTAGGAAGGTTTAAAGCAGGAAGAACAAGTGGAACCAACAAAGCTCAATCTGGTCGACCATCAACATCGCATACACAAGCCCATAGCGACATAGCGAATGTCTTTATCAGAGAAGATTACGCTGTCTGCTGTTGCTGCACATTTGGATATCAGCTATGGATTTGCACATGCCAAAGTGCATGATGATTTGGGGTACCATTAAGTTTGTGAACCATTGGTACCCAGACGGCTTACTTCTCTGCACAAGTCAACATCCTTCAATGAATTTAAGCAGGTTTCACCCCCTCAGCCCAAAAAAATCTCACTACAGGGCAGTGTTTAACAATGATGTAATCCCGCAGAAGAGCATCCATGTTCATTTGACCTTACTTTTACTAGACTAATGGCAGAGCACTGCACTGTGTATGTTCAAACTACCCATAATTTGCTGTATTGTGTCAGTTTCTATTTGTTGTGATTTTCCTTGTTTCTTATTCTTTTTTTGTATCTCTGGCTAGCATTGTTTTATGTGTGTGCTGTGTTCACCTGTTCTCAGCAGCTATTTTCACCTTCTGTTTAAAACAGTTAACAGTTAACCTAACCCGCTTGTTTGTTTTAGGATTCATATTTTTTGAAAAACAATTTTGCAGAAGTCATAACCTCCTCTATAACTTTGTCCTGGCCCTTTAGCATACTAGAAATCCTGCCGGGAGTGCCTGTTGTTACAATTTTACATGTCCATCCCATATTCCTACAGATTTCCTTCAGGGATTACAGTTCCCTCCTATTGTCTAAAGATTTGCAGTCAATTTCATTGGTGACTCTAAATCAGCCTGGTAAACATGTGTGTGTGTGTGTGTGTGGGACGTGCATTATGTAGAAAACTTGCAGCCATTACTGATGCAATGGATTCTTTCAGATTCCACAAAATGGAAAAAGGAGGAATGGATGTCTGTACAATTTTATTTAACAGCAAATTTTATATTAATTCCTCAGACCCTACAGTATCTCACCTTACATTCAATGCCTGAAACTACTCCAGCTTTCAATCCATCAGACACCACTAGAGTACCAGCCTTGGGTATTGTAGCTCATGATCTCTGCCTAATAAGCCTTCTGTGTTGTGGCATTCTCTTCTTTCAATGTTCACTTTTCTTCTTCCTTTGTCTCTCTTGCCTTTTTTTTAAAAGGTGCCTTTCACAGGCGTAAAGGAGACACTTAATTTTGTGTAAATTCTTTGGCAATATGTCAACTTATATTCAAATTGTTTCATTCTATCTGTTGAGTATTTCAAGTTATTAAAATATCTGCATACATTTTATCATTCATAGACAACATTTTAGGGTGCTTTGATTAGTCTCCATGACCACAAAATTGTTTGATCAGGTCTGAAAATCAGTTCCTGGATTTCATATTTTTAAGCATTATACAGTACATTAATAGAATTGACTGATAGCTTCTTTAGTAATCCTTATGCATTATTATAAAAATATAATTGCTACAAATTAGAGGAAGCTAAAAAAACAGTCAGCAAATGAAAGACTGCCACTGAAGAGCATGCTTACAATCCTTGGCTGTGCCAATTTATTTAACTATGATCTGTGATTTGACCCTCTGCTGGGCTGGGCTCTTAAGGTAACATTACTATTTTCTGTCATAGAACAAAAAGTGCTGTTGAGACCAAAATATCTTGCTGGAACAGACTGCTTCTGGCTATTAAATATACCATCAATTGTGTACCGACTTCACTTTCATATAATAATAGAGTGATCTGGGGAACAGTGTTGATAGGATTCTTTTGAACAACTGACAACAAATGTAGAGTGACTGTGCATAGGGGAGGGGGTGTTCACATTTGAATAATAAAAGAAGATAAAATTGTCTAATCCTGTTGTGCCTACCATGCTGTCTTGAATGTTTAACATCATGATTTACCAAATTCTCTGATTACTGATGGGGTTTGCAGGAAAGAGTAAGAACAAAAGTTTTTGAATTAAAATAATTACAGGGTCAGCTGAGTATTGAAGCTCTGACAAAAAACAGACACAATATGTATTAATTAGGGGAAAATACAGCAGCAGCTCAGGACCAATAGCAAATCTGAATATTCAAAGTATTATTTAATTGTTTTTATTAATAACTTTGAGGCCCATCGGTATATACTATATAACCTTGATAGACATATAATGGCACACCAGCTCTTACTTGTGCACTGTGTGTATTGCTCTTGGTGAAATAATAATGCTGGTCTATAGACATTTATGTAAAATGGCCAACTTCCATCTCCCCTTAGGCTCTTATTCTCTCTGTCTGTGGACATCCCATTTTAATGCACTGTACATATTATGCTCAAAGCCAAGTCTGCCTGCGGTATTCAGTCAGTTGTAATGTAAATGGACTTTATTTATTACCTGAAACATGCTCTGTACGTTAGAAAGATCTTGGGATGTGTTATCATGTTCTGGGCACAATATATGCATTGTTGAAGCTTTTTGCGTTTTGGTTAATAAGTTCAATATCTATCTAGCTCTTGTAGAAATTGATAATTAATAGGCAATATGACACCCACCCAGAGGGGCACCACTAAACGTTGAAAATGGAATGATGAATGTTAACTTTGTTAGTTAGTTATGAGTTTTGCCTTTGACAATGCCGGTAATTAATCTATTTATCGATAAACACAAGGGTTATACAAATATGACAACTGCGTATATACAGTACTGTATATATTGACATGTAAGACTGGACACAGACAGACTAGACAGACAGACATATAACAGGCTGTTTACTGGCTATTTAGAGTTGTAATCTACCTTGGCACAGATAAACAGTACGATACCAAGATGTCCGATGTTGGGTGGAGTTGTTGCTTTGTTGTTACTCTGATTTCAAGAGGAGAATTCTTTTTCCTTGCTGCATAATCCTTTATTTGTGGTGTTCTATGATGCAGTTTGCTTTCTGTTAGGCCCTTTCCAATTTCCACTGCAACTTCACAGGATAAAAGTACAACTCTTTCTGGCACAAGAGTCTAGATGCTGAAGTTCTCTTCTTCATGTAATGACTGTTCCTCAGCCTTTACAGCCCACTAGTCCACAGCTAACTTGACAAATAGTGTCAATGTTTCATCCACAAAGAGAAAGAGGTTGTCAGTTCTCTGTTCAAAAACAGTTTTCAGAAGGTCATTTTAAAGATTTCCCCCTCGCTGAGAAGATCCCAAAGAGAGTACTCTGAGAAAATCCTCAGGGAGTTCAATGAGAGTATCCAGAGAATATTTCAGAGAATATGAGTGTAACTAGTTTTAAGGGAAAGTATAACTTCTCCTGACTGGATTACAGTCACTTCTAGTTACAAAATCAGTGTGTCCTCATAGGCGAGTTCTTCCATCCATCCTAGTTGTCATCCATTAAATTATAGGCCTATGTTCTTGCTTGAGTTTATTTTGTGCCTTATGACTGCAGATACTGATGCAAGTTGGAGTTCAGTTGCTTAGTGAGGGTTTTGTGCAGCTGGATGCCTGCATCCCTGTTAAATTTACTTTCTTAACTAGCCTGGTACACCACAAAAGCCTAGTAGAATGGACTTTGTTCTACACTATGCCATATGAAAACATATTTATTATGTATGGTGTCACAAACTCGACTCTGAGTCATAGAAAGTTTTGGGGCAGCAACCTGTGTATTTGGTTTCCTGGCTGCAAAGTCGCAAAGTGTATACAGCACTGATGTGCACAAAACCAAGTCCAAAACAGAACAGAGGGAATAGGGAAAAGGTGGAGGCTTTTAAAGGGGAAGACAGGAAGTGAGATCAAAGGGGACGAGCTCATGAAGGTCTTCAGCCATAAGTTCAAGCCTGGCCGTGACATCACAGGGGCAGGAGCCAGCAAAGTCTCCTTCCATAGGCTCGGTCCTGGAAGTGACGTCAAGAGAGCCAGGTGGAATCTCCTGTGAATGGTCTGCAGGAAAGGGAGAAAAAGAGTCAGTGCACTCTGCCACATCTCAGTATGACTCGGAACTGCCCTTACTCAAGCCCTTTAGCTGCCTTCCATACGCTTGTGTGTGACAATGGGTAGTGCCCATTGCTTACATGGTGCATTATGCATCAATGTGTTTATACAACTACCTAAATGCACTAACTCTCTATGGGCAACAAAGACTTTCATCATGAAATCTTTTCATATAAATTCCATTAAAAATCCTGAGTCCATTGAGTAGAGATCTTATAACAAATCAGAGAATAAATACAAAGTGTTGCCAGAAGAAGTAACCTGGTCTTAGTGTGAAAGTCATTATGTTTTATTAGTAATCAAAGAATAACAAATACTGTAATATATTGTAATATATTTTTTGTTATTATAAAACATTATTAAAAAATGTTACTGACCATTTTGAAGGTTGTGCTGAAAAATGGCTTCCACTAAGAGCAATGTAAAGTTCTGTGTGTCATAACATGTACATGAAAGCAAACTTCAGTCTGCCAAGTTTAATGACCACTGTGTTTATGTATGAGGACTTCTTTCCAAAGGATCTACAGGGTTAGTAACAACCTGTTCTTTACAGTCTTTAGGATTTTCTGTGTTTCAGGGCAGTGCTGACAGAGTACTATGCCACTTTTTCACCCATTGTTGAACTGGGCTTGTTGCAGGGGCACTTGTTCTTAGAATTACTCATCTGTCATACTGAAGGAACAAGTACAAACATCCAGGAGGAGCTCATCAAGAGAAATATGCTGTTCCAGTGAATCTTGCATGTCTTCTCTCTTTCAGGCACAGATACCAACAAAATTAAATGCTAGTGGGACTTCACTTGATTATGTTAGCTGCTAAAACCAGGATAGGGCTCCTTATTAAGTGCAATATCCTATAGATCAGACACAGAGACCTTTGAAAGAGTGTCCTTGGGTGATATAGTTTTCTTGCCTGCTAATTTTACACCAGAGCTAATACTTATAGTGTTGGTGATTCTGCACCATTTGGCAGAACGAATGAGGAAGAAGAGTGACTGCACAAGATGCCTGAGGTAGGACAGTGTGTGTTATATACGGTATGTCCTCAACAGAAGGGAGCTGTGTGTCTGAACTATTCTGTGCTAATTTCTGTGTAGTGCTTTGAGATGTTGAGTTGAGCAGAAGCCATGCCAGAATGTTATGCAGATATACTCTATTGTGCACTTGAAATTTGTGGACATTGATAGATGTGTAGACTCTCCTTAGACATCTGAGGAAATAAAAGCATTGATGAATCTTCAAAGTAAAACTCAATGTGTTGTACCCACTTCAGGTCATCAGTGATGGTAGCTCCAAGAACAGAAAGAATTTAAGGCAGTTAACCCTATCTGCAATGTCTCCTCCAGTGCAGATAAGGGGGAACTGCCTGTTCCCTACTTCTCTTTGTCTATGACCAGCACCTTGGTTTTGCTGACATTAGTTTTGCTGACAAGGGAGAAATTATCATCCTGACATAATATTTATGATTTTTTTGAGGGCATTTTTTTCCAAACATGCATTTAGGTACATTATAATCAAAGTTTGACTCTAGCTAGGCCAGTCTTCATTCCATCATTATGTGGGCTTAATTAAAATGTTCCCTGCAATAATGGTTACAGGGGAGTATTTTTGACTTAATATGGCACAAATGATTTATGAAATCAAGTGATGCCTATTAAAAAGATATCTGAAGAACAATGGTGTGTGATTCTTTCTGCTGAATAATGGCATTGTAGTCAAATATGACAGTCTTACCAATGTTATATTAAAAGTTTCAATTCCTCCTTTCATTCTTGATTATATCCTCAAAATGTTTGTAATTAAAGCAGTATTTTGATGAAGATGTAAAGGAATACTGAATCATGTGTTATATCGTTGGGAAGGTACTTTAATTTAAGAAATAATAAATAACAATAAACACAAAAATTAAGCCTGATGCATCTCCTTACAGATAACCCTACAAAGACAGCTTTTTTTTTTAAACTATGGCCAATCCTGGGCTTCCTTCTCTCCTTAGTCATTTATTGCATCGCTTCTTGTGTTCATTTTTATTTTTACTTTGTGTTTCATTTTCCTCTAAATCTGTCTGTCTGTTTAAGTTAATTGGCCAAGACTACCTTGGCTTTTTGAAAGTGTGTGTAGGTGTGTGTTTTAGTCTACACTTCCAGAGATTCACAGTCTATCCAAGCTTGGTGTCTGCCTTCTAGACGATGCTGCTCGATAAGCACCAACTCCCTGTAATTCTCGCTCCTACTGCTTTCTCTTTAAGTCTTTACTTGAGGCTTCATTGGTTGAATCTTTCAAACCTCACTTAAACACTCACCATTTCCCTGCTGCATTTCAGTCTCCCTGTCTGTTACTGTGGGAGGTATTTTCTTCAAAAAAGGAAATGAAATCATAAAATGAAAATGCAATTTCTCTTTCGTTTCATTTTTTTATGTTACTGTACTCTTCTTCCATGTCACAACATTACTGATTCTACCATACTGTCTTCTCAGGCTGTTCCACTTCACTAATCCGTTTAGCCATATACACTTTAGCCTTTAATTAAATATATTATTGAAAGCTTATTTTTGTGGTTACTGTTTATATTGAAATGTATTTTTGTTTTAACTTACCAGCAACACATTTCTTTCACTACGTTCAAATTTGAAACTTTGTTAAACAGAACCTGTTCAGTTTTCCTCAACTCCTACCTACCGCTATACCGGAAAAATATTGCTCAGTCTCGAGGACTCAGACAGCATTTCTGTAATATATAAAACTATTTTCCAGTCCCTCCCTTTCAAAGATCCAAGAGTACAGTGGGAAAAGGATCTCTCACTCAACATGTCAGAAAAGGAGTGAAAGGTAGCAATGCACAGAATTCACTCGAGCTCCATATGTGCAAAGCATAGAATTATTCAGCTTAAAATTACATATAAAGCACATCTCTCTCATTTAAAACTGTCCAAAATGTTTCCAGGGCAAGATCCAAGCTGTGAATGCTGTAATCAAGTCCCAGCCTCACTGGGTCACATGTTTTGGGTGTGCACCAAATTAACATCATTCTGGACCAAAATTTTTAAATGCCTTTCAGACAGCCTTTGTGTCCCAATCCATCCTAACCCATTAACAGCTGTGTTTGGTGTACTCCCAGACAGGATTAAAGTGGAGAAGGATAAACAAACTGTAATTGCCTTTACTACACTATTGGCACTTAGTCTTATCTTGCTCAATAGGAAGAATCCTAACTCATCTATTCGAAGTCAGTGGGTAACTTATGTTATATTACTATTTGAAACTGGAAAAAATCAAATTTGCACTTAGAGGATCTGTACAAAACGTTTTCAAAACCTGGCAGAATCTAATCAATAACATTTTAGATTATAAGTATTTAAATTATGGATGCAGGTTCTCTTCCCTCCTTTATTCCATTTATCTTTATTCATTTATTATTTTATCTATTCATTTGTCTTTACTAGCATAAAGTTTTACACTGCTGCCCTAGCTCTCTTTCTCAGGGGTGGGGGTTGATTTATTTCAAACGTTTTTCTTTTTGTAAAACTCGTGTCGATAAAATAAAAAAAAAAAAGAAATTTATCTTTGTTAAGAGCTTTGTGTTGATGTATTCAAATAACAGGATAATAAAAAAGTAAGACTGAATGCTGGATACTAATTGCATTGCTTTTGATTATTATGTAATTCTCATTTTTTTGATTGAGTTGAGTTTTGAGTTTATTTTTATTTTCAAATAAAAAAAAAAGATTGAGTACACACGCATAGTGTTTTTGTAGCAAGCCTCTTACATCAACAGTCCAAATATATCTATTTTCGGGCTGAAGGGAATTCCTGTATTTTATAACATTGCCATACAAAGAAAAAGTAAGTGGCACACCCCTTACAATAGGCATGCTGTCCCTGCATTGTCACATCATAGCAGCTTTGAAGGGATAAGCCTGAAGTCATCATAACAGTGCTGAAGTGGTGATGCCAGAGGCCACTGATTCTCCCACTGGGCAGTAAAATGCTGTATCTTTGATCGTGGATAGTCAGAATATTCTGGAAGGTAAGATTGTGCTATTCTGTAATTCTAAACTCAGTGTGTGGAAAAAACAGTACTTTATAGCGACATTCAACTCTTTTCCTACTTGATGGTGGTTAGATGTTGCAGGCACCAACCAGGTATTTAAAAAAGTGCTTGATTAGGTTTTGCAGGACATATTAACTTTTTCATTTATGCTGCTATATTTCCAGTGTAATAGTTTAAATCTTCATTAAAAAGATCACACTTCAGTGCCTTATGGAAATCAAAATACACCGCAAAAATAAAGCAAATGAAATACCAAGAGACAGCAAACAACTGGAGTTACCCACAAACTGCAAATTCAAGCTGGCATTAACTCATTTAACAAATGAAACTGGCAATATGCCTCATAAAAATTGAGATTATACAGAAAAAATTAGCAAATGCACATTGGAATTAAAAAACAAGCATTAGCATCACACACAAATTAACGATAAATATGCCAGGCTTTTATTTTAAAACAGGTATACAAGAAAAGAAGTATTTTTCTTTTAAAAACTGCATTGCCAATCTTGCTTTTTTATCATTCTCATCATAATTAATAACATTAAAGAAAAGCTGTAAAATGTTTATTCTGCTTTGAAAAGTAGAATTAATATTTTACCTAAAGTTACATTCCACTCTGTTAAAGTATTACTCATTTCTGATGCTGTAATTTAAACCCTCACTCTTTAAACAGATGCCTTTAACTGTCATATGGAAAATGTAAAGCTAAAGAAGGTGGGAATTACTTTGTGTAACTCAAAAAGCAAAGATGAAGCATGATTTACATTTTAAACCACACACAGTATCTTAAACAAATTTAAACTTATTACAATATGTAATGATAAAGAAAGGCCATTCTGTGCGGAAAGTTAAGGATATAAAGTTTAGTTGGTCAAGACTGTAAACATTAGCTTAACTTACACCTTGGGTAATCTACTTAGAATCCTATGCACACAACATTGATTTTGTTGCCGGCTTTAAATTTCTTTAAAATGTGGATTACATTAATTTTAGCTGGTATGCCTGACCTTCCATCAGTAATGTCCTAATAATCTCTACCACTCAGTGCTTTTATGAAAAGCATCCAACAGACACAATATACAGAGGGAACCCAACACTTATCCCCAGCCTGTCATGCCCATATGGTGGAAAAGCAGGTGTTTCATTTATAAAGCCTTTCATTGATCGATTATGAAAATGTATGAACACCAAAAAACAGGAAAAAGCGTACACCAAAAAACAGTAAGATTTATAAAACCTGGTGTATACATATTTGTATGCAATTTACCCTTTTTAAATCATAATTATGTTGTAAATGTGCATATGTGAATGCCTCAAACCTCACCTGGTTGCCACCCTGAAACAACCATATATGGAATATGCTAATCATCTTTGTGCATATGCAATCACAATGCTGCAGACCTTCTATTGGCTGATAGAGCAGCCCCCCGGCCCCACCTGATGCATTCAGACAGTACCATCTGCATCCAAGGTGTCCTGTACTGGTACTGTAGTAGGGGGAATTCGGGGAAGGTATAAGGTACCAGTGTTTGAGTGGGTAGCCACTATTACGTGGCACATAAAATGACATGATTGCTGTTGCAATTATTAGTACAGGCCATTTGATAACCTGTGGGTTCAGCAAGTTTCCTTACCAATTACCCTGCCATCACGTACAGTACTATCAGCAGGTTGTCTACCAATGCTACTTTGCCTCAGACTAAATGAATCATTGGTTGACCCAAGCGACTAAGCCATTTTTTTTTTTGTAAATTATATCTTGGCATCCTTGATGACTTGTATGTTAATGAAATGTCACTGCTCACAGTTAACAAAAACAGTATCATTCTCACTAGGTGCTAGTATTGCTGTCAATTGCCCCGATTATGATATGCAAACCAAATGGCTCTTGGAAGCCTAAATCAGCATGAAACCATCATCATCATCATGGGCTAAAAGGTTAATTCCTTTTGCATATGGCCATTTCCTTAGTTTTCAAGCAGTGCCAAACAAACTGTCAAACCACTACACTATGAATGACATATATTTGTATGTTTGTGTATGCATGGAGTGAATCACACTTGTGTTTATGCTGTGCTTTGCTTTCTAATCCTGAGAAGTGACAAGTGACAACTGACAAGAAAGCAATAAAAGTTCTTCAATGTAAATATACAGTACTGACCATCTTAAAAAGGAACTAAAATAGAGTCAATACATGAAATTGATCACTTTTGTGGTTTAACATGCTTGCCAAGTCAACGTACATTACAATAACAGCTCAGTGATATGAATTATTACACACGTACAGTAAGTCATGGTTTGGCTGCATTTCTCTGCTTGATCAAGGGTGCAGTTATTTCTCAGTTTTTCCAAAATCTTGTGTGTCTATGTATAAGCAGAAAATATATACGCAAGTTCTCCCATCAATTTTCTTTTATAAATCCCAGCTTGGTGTGGAAAGTTGCATATGCACATTTTGAGCCTGTTTTTGTGCATAAGCATATTTTAGAAATCTGTCCTTAGTTTGTTGTGGCGAAAAATTCATCATCAGAAGGCTTTTTACCTAAAAATAAAGGCTATTAGGACTCGAGATAGACAGACAGAGTTTTAGAGCTTTATTGCAATAAATCAACCACACGGACTCAACCCAATTCGGCCGAAGAACATATTTGATTTGCATTTTCTTAAGGTTTATTCAAACACTTGGATACCTGATGTTCACTGCTATATTAAGGTAATTTTGCCAACTGACATTATAAATAATATCTGTTATGTCATATGTCTTATGGTGCTGTAGCCATAAACAATAAGGGTGCAGCCTTGCAAAGATCACCACAATTGGTAGCAATCATACAAAAACAAAAGAATGGCATTGCCAAAGTAACAACAAATAAAAAAAATCACCTTAGTGTTAATGAAAATAATAATGTCAAAAATCACGTATAATATGCCAGTGAAGCACAGTTTATTATACAACCGTCACCAACCCAAGCCTCTTTCCAACCCCCTTTGTGAGGTGGGCCTATGTCGATTGTGAACATGCATACAACATGCTGTGTCATCAATCATCAATACAGGCAAAAACAAATGTCACATATGTGTGTCTATTGATCACCCTCATGACTCATTTTGGGTAAGTAATCCCATCCTAATATGAGAGGGACCTCTGTCTCTAATGGTATTGTCTCTAGCTTGTTTCCACAGCCAGGTGATGCTTCCCAGTAAGGGCAACTGACTCTGCTCCATCTGGTCGAAGAACTAGAAAACTGAGGCACTCACAGAAGGTGGCGTCTCATTCTGGACCGACACACAACATAAATGGTTTTCTGAACCATATGTGAAAGCTTTAAGCAACCAGCTAAATTATAGCGTCATTTTTTGGGAGCGCTGTTATGTGACAGTTTTGTTTGAACCTTTCTATTTCTGTTAAATAGTGTGACCTGACTGGCACCCCAATATTTCTTGGGATCAGTTGTCATACTTCACATGACCAACTAGGGAAAGGAGAGCAAAAATCCAAAACAAAGCTAAATTATCCACATTATTACGTTTTCCATATCAAGTCCAAAAATGAAGAGGATGCCCCTTTCTGTAAGTGCACTGCTGTATAGGTTTTATTAAAAAATTATTACATGAAAAGCTTAAAAAGTGCAGCTTTGCTGCTAACATTGCAGAGAAGATACTAAGGTTGACATGTTGTACAGTTTTCTTTTTTTTGCTTTACTAGCATACATAAAACACCCAGCTCTTTTAAGGTCTATTTATACAATTATAATGTGCACCATCCCCATATTGAAATAAAGAGGGGCAAACACATTCACATGTGCCTAAGGAAGATGAATCCTGCTGACAGCCCCCATGTCAAAAAGATGGTCATGTTAACAAAATAGTCATGTACTGTTGAATTAGAGTGTTGTTTAAAATATCAAGAGTAGATGGGCCATCATTCCGTCACAGGACGCACTAATGCACTCCACACACCTCTACACTCACTCATATTGGATCTAAGAAGATATAAGCCTTTCTGCCGAGGGTTTCAGTGGTTCATTAGACCTCTTTTGGTAAAACAACATTGAAGAGATTCACATCCAGATTTCTTTTATACACAATCAGCCTTGAAGAGTGGTGAAAAGGCTTGAAAGTAACATCTCAGTTGTTATGGGCTGAATTATATTCCTTCTACAGACTGACACTGGCACTGTCCCATTATGGTCTAACTTCTGAACCCATAGCTTAAATCCAAAGATCTGCTTATATATTAAGATAAAGTGACAGAACTCCAAGTGGAGAATAAGAAGTAGTATGGACAGGCTAGAGTTTAGGATAACCACTAATTGCCCTCAAAGAACTGGGTTTTGACTGGAGACAGAAGTGAAACTGTACATCAAATAGGAGAAAGTAAAATGTTTTTTAAAAACTGTATGCAGCCATGTGTGTACAGTATGTCAGTCCTCACCTGCACATGGGGTGTGGAAAGGCATTGATAGGTAGATGAGTAACACAAAGTGGCAACATTACACATGCTCATTGCTTATCACTTAAAAAAAAGCTTTGTAGCCAGTAAACAACTAGCCAAGATATTCGTACATCTATCTATGTCTGTTAACATGCACTGAACAGTGGTGCTGTGGTTAGTAGGGTCAACAGCAACTACAGGAAGTGGAATTCAATTCAGTGAAATTCTGCCAAATTCCATTTATTGCTGTTTCTGAGCACTTATTTGGGATTGCATGTAGGGACATATGTGTGAACTTTGTTTATGGTGCATTACAAATACCAAGTAATGTATGAACAATTCTTGGTGAAATGTAATAATAATTCTTTTCATTTATATAGCACTTTTCTCACTACTCAAAAGCACTCAGCAATTGCAGGTTAAGGGCCTTGCTCAAGGGCCCAACAGAGCATTTATGGGATGCCTTTTGGCATTTACGGGATTCGAACCGGCAACCTTCTGATTGCCAGTGCAGATCCCTAACCTCAGAACCACCACTCCACCTAGTCAGGTAAACAAAACTGAGAACTGTACATTAACAACTGATAAATTATGTGTGACACTGGCCATAAGACTCTGAATATACTGATAATACCAGCATATGATTACCAGTTCAATGTGGTAAATGCTACCACATAATGTCTCAGACCACAAAATAATGAGCCATGTTCATTCATGTACTCTAGTTCATTCACATACAGTATACTCACTGTTTATTGCATTGAATAATCACCATTTCCTGAAATTTGGCACCACTAAGATTACATCTCTCAGGCCTAAATATCTTGCCAGCAATACTGAAAACACGTTCCACAGGAGCAGATGAGGCAGGAATAGTTAAATACTGACATGCAATCTGAGCCAAATAGGGGAATCTTTCCAATCAAACTCACAGAAAATCTCCAATCTCACTTCTTCAACATGGGCCCTAATTGACTTTCATTTATACTCATAGGTTGTGAACCTTCACCTTGCATGGAATTCTGGGAAACATCATTAGGATCTAATTTAAGAAAATATTGTTAGGGATATTAAGGTGTTAGAATGACACATGCAAATAAGACAATCAAAATTCACGTTTTACTACATAATGAATTTTGTATTCTTTTATATGTTTGTGATTCATAATATTTAATGCTAGAGATTTTCACCCCCTGCACGCTTCGCTCGCCCACCCCCCAAGCCTGTGCTACATACCGTTGTGAAGAGGGGGGTTGAACGCACCCCAAGGAGACGCGGTCGCTCCTCCGAAACCCCTCTTAAATGGTGATACAATGGGAATCAAATACAGTTTTTTTTTTTTACCTCCTGTTTTCTCGATCAGCAGCTGGCTTGCTGCTGCTGCCGTGCGGCACATCAAATGTTTAAAAGCCTGTACAGCAGCTGTCCTTTTGTCTCACTGCCTTGTCTCTCTTCTCCCCCAGACATTCTCAAACACTATTCGATTTCTTTTCACTGTTCCGTTATTTCATCGAGTAATAATTTCCATTTGTTTGCACTAATGTGATCTTTACTATCATTTTTTGAGACTTTCAAATTTTCCTACTTCCATTATCTCTGACCTGTTCTGCATGTGTATCACACCAACATTTTTGAATTCTTTACGATGTTCTACTTTGTCATGTACTCTTTAGCTTTTATTTCCGGCCCCGGCATGGTTAAATCTCTTGGCCCAAAGTCTAGTCTTGTGGGACGTGAAAGTGTCTTTCTGAGAAGGTCACGTCTCGTCTCCCTGAACAGGTCTCGTCTCGTCCCAAGTGTTTTTTATATAATAGAGAAATACTGTAGACTATTTCGCAAATCACGTCAAATTATGGAAGTGGAATTTTGTGGAGTTTATTTGAGTTCAATTCTGTTGAACTCAAATCCATCCATCTATTTTCCAAAAGGCTGAATCCAAACACAGGGTCACTGGGGTCAGCTGGAGCCAATCCCAACCAACACAGGGTGCAAGATAGAAACCAATCCCGGGCAGGGCACCAACCCACCACAGTGTTTCCTGACATTCCAATTCATTTTCCCTTCTGCTGCATGTTATTCAAATTCTAATTCTAATACCAGGAAGTGAACTGGGATTTGCCATACATTCTCAATTCAATTCATGAATGGCCTCAATGCTGATGATTAGCACTGCTGTCTTGTAGCTGTAGGTACCTAGTTGCATATACTGGTCCACCCATATCTGCTCTGTCTTTTCACTGAGAACTTTGGATTTTCATTAGTGGCAGAAAATTTCACTTGATAAGAACGAGTGGCTCTGTCTCTGTAGTCTTAGAATTAGATCAGGTGTTTTGAAATCGAATTACACAAGAAGGACAAAGAGAATATTTGTCAAAGTATAATTACCACAGAACTGAGTAGTGGCAGGGCTGCAATATCATGTAGAAAAAATGTAGAGTGCCGTTAAATTCTACCTCTCACCCTCAGCCAGGTAACCACAAAATAACTGGGAATGAGTGCAGAGCATCCAGGTTTTATGCTTTATGTGTTGTGTGCTTTTGTCTAGTCTTTGGGGTTTAGATTTAAGCCACATATTCTCTCTCTTTCTATAGTCCTCACACTTATTAGTAAATTGTGTTTTTTGTTTTGTTCTTAAAATAAAATGCAGTTCAGTTATTTTGAATTAAGTGTAATGGTGGCCACCTTGATCCACAGAAAATGTATGAAAAAGTACAGTAGGATAATCTTGGAAAGCCTAATTAGTTGGTCAGCTTTGAAGCTGTGAATTAATTAATTAACAAAAACTCTTACATAGGCCAGTTTGGTGCGATTAACATGAGCTAACCAGACTTAAACACGCATGAAGAAGGAGACAACATACAAATTCCAACATTCTTAGAGCAAGGCCAAAAATGAAGGCATATCCTCAAAGGCACAAGGCATTTGTGCTGCCCACTGCACTGTCACAGTGCCTTATGCCTTTAGATGCATTTTTTGATTGTGAGTTTTATAATCTATTGAACTGAATTAAGCTTAGTATAAATTGCTGAAGCTTTCTCCAAACCCATGCATATGAACTGTGCATATATTAGAGTCTTTAATCAAAATGGGTTAGCTTCGCACACAGTATGACTTTTTTTCGAAGGATTCGGTTGGTTAAATGTGCCCCGAGGCATTTCTACCTTTTGATTGTCACTTGCACAAGTGCAGATCCCTCTTCCCCATATGACAGGGACATGCTGTGCTGATCATGATGTTAGGTTGCCATTTCAGCTCAGTGAAGACAATTAACAATAGTTTAAATGGTTATTATTGTAATTATTATCTTAATTAAGGAATTCATTCAGGGATTCACATCTTATTTTGCAATAAAACAAAAAACAGAGACATTTATTGGGACTCCGAAAGAGAATCCTTTTTATTCTATTTAGTGACTAGTGTAGAAGCAGATGTGATTTAGAAGAAGCTGCCATTTATCATGAATTATTCCTTTATAACATACCTACACAAGTTTTAAGGCAGTTTGATATTTTAGAATATTCTTTTGTTATGCACCTTCTACATAATTTAGAATCATAATCTGAACACTGGAGATAAATGATGACTGTCTTTGTCACGTCCTGCAAGTTCTGGTTATTCTAGGGTGTACAACAGACTAATGATTATTACATTTTCACTTTCTTATTCTGGATCACTTTCATCTGCTGTATATAACAAGTATAATGGAATGATGAAAAATAGTAAAGGCATTCAGGGTAAAAAAAGGGCAGTACAAATAAAAACATACAGTACATAAAGGGTTATGGTAGACCACACCTGTCTGGGTAGCATTCGGTTATAATGGGACTAGAATGGCTAAGATAGTTGCTTTGTGCTCCCCGTGATAGGTGTAGATCTGAGTTCACATTCTTGAAGTGTAGTGGAAACACGCTGTGCAGGGAGCACTGGTGGTGTGAGTAGAATCTGGTGTGACTAGAAGGCAAAAAAACATTAAGTCTTGGGGCACCACCTTAGTGACCCCGCTGAAAGATTTGAAAAACAAAAAATTAATTCCAGAGATTTCAGGAAAAAATGGAAACACGATGGCTGGTTTCCTGGGTTATATGGTCATGTGGCAGGAAGGGGCGAGTCCAGCCAGACGGAGTACAGAAGTGACATCAGTGATGAAGTGGCAGTCAACATTCCGTTCATCAGAGAGAGGAGAAGAGAAGTTATTAGATAGAACACAGTGCCAACCCCTGGTTTGGTGGGTAATTACCATCACCAAATCCTTTAAACTGTCTCCTGTGCACATTTGTGTGACACTGGCTACAAAGTAAAATAAGTCAAGTACCTCTTGATGGCCCACCAAATTACTGCAGGGCACACAAACACATGTACTGAGCTAATTCAAAGTTTCCAATTAGACAAACAAACATACATTTGGAGAGAAACTAATGTACTAACAGAAAACCCCAATTTCCACCCCAAGATTTAATCCCAGTCTCCCTGTGCTGTGAAGCAGGAGCACTGTGTACAAAGTAGCCAAATTAAGGCACCTCTCTCTCTTGTAAACTGGGGTATCTGGACCAGATTGGACAACCAAAAAATGTCTGGGGATCTTGCACTTTAGGGAGATACCCTGTAGTGGTGGCTATTCAGCAAAGCCCTGTTCCAAAAATCAGAGTCTTCTCCCACATGATTGTGAGCCATTCCCGTTCTGCAAAAGCACCATGTCCAAATCCATGGATAAAGGATCAAAGCTTAGTAAATCAGAGCACATCTTAGTCAATTTGTACTGCGCAAAAGAGACAAATGAAAACAATAACAAGCAAAGATGCACTATGATGAATTTGAAATCAGTGCTGCATTACTGACTTATGACTGTAGTGGCATAGATGCCAGCATTTACAGGAGATGTTGAGGTCTGGATTAAGAATGTGTTTTCAGTTGCAAGTAATTGGTCCCACGAGGGATAGGTAGGACTTTATTAAACATAACACAGGACAGGCAGCTTATTTCTTTAAGAGATAATGTCATGTGAGCTTGGAAATTCAGTAATTCACGGATGAACAGTGGCACTTTTTTTTCTGATATTGCAGAGGAATATGATCTTTTAACAAATGAATCACACCTAAGCGTTTCTATTTTTTTTGTAAATGGAGTCATCCACTCAACTCTGCCAATCGTTAGGAAATGCCCAGCCTCCTACACAACACTAAAGAGACACTTTAGCCAACAGTGCATCAGCATTTATTTTTATAAGACCTAATTCGTTCTCACAGCTTTACCATTATAGAGCAGCTTACCCACCATAATGACCTTAACTCTAACAATGGATGTAATTCTACTTAATGCTCTTTCATGGATGGATGATACCTTTACATTCTCTGTCCTACACAGAATAATATCCCCATTTTAGGTCAGTCCTTTTTCACTCTTGATGAGCCTGAATTTAATTTCACATATTATTTTTTTACATGTCATATGTTTGCCATAGGCGGCACGGTGGCGCAGTGGTAGTACTGCTGCCTCGCAGTTAGGAGACCCGGGTTCGCTTTGGATAGGTTAGGTGGATTGGCGATTCTAAATTGGCCCTAGTGTGTGCTTGTTGTGTGGATGTGTTTGTGTGTGTCCTGTGGTGGGTTGGCACCCTGCCCAAGATTGGATTCCTGCCTTGTGCCCTGTGTTGGCTGGGATTGGCTCCAGCAGACCCCCGTGTCCCTGTGTTCGGATTCAACAGTTGGAAAATGGATGGATGGATGTTTGCCATAACCAATGAGCACCCACTACTCTCTAAACTTGGCATTCTTTGTTTGCTTTACACATAAGGCCTCCTTCTTTAACTTGGCTTACCATCTGGCCCTAAAGGATTTTTAAGTGCCAGGCCATGACTACTTTTTACCTATTGCTTCTTTTAATCTTCTATGATACTGAGTTGTTGAATATGGCCTATACACTCCATGATCCTTAGCTCTCCTCAGATACAAGAAAAGCTCATCTTAAAAAGAGAAGAGCATTCTCGTATTATATTTCCGTCTCAACTATATCTCAATAGGACAATATTACTTGGTGGTTGTAAGACTTTATAGCCAATCAATCCAACTTCAAAAAGAACCATTTGACTAAGACAGCTCTACTGACTGTTGTCGACCAGCTACAACTGGCTAGAGCTACCAACATGTCATCAGTCCTGATCCTGCTAGATCTCTCTTCTACCTTTGACACAATAATCCACAACATCCTTCTTGCCACACTCTCTAACATTTGCATCACTGGGATTGCTCTCAAATGGTTTGAGTCCTACATCTTAGGCAGATTTTACAGTGTGTCTTGATGAGGAGAGTTGTCAAAGGCGCATCAGATATACCCAGACGTGCCCCAAGGATCAAAGCTGGATACTCTACTTTCTTCTAAATACACCTCCTCACTGGGATCCATCATCTGATTCAATGTGTTCTCATACTAGTGCTATGCTGTACCTGTTGTTCCCTCTGAAGGATAATACAGTATCAGATATTCCCTGCTTCTCTTACTGATATCTCAGCTTGGATGAATGACCACCTTCTACAACTCACCCAGGCAAAATGAGAGTTTCTTGTGATCCTGGCCATGCAGTCTGTTCAACTCCCCACCTCTGTACAGTTTGGCTAAGTGTCACTAACACCTGCCAGGTCAGAACACAACCTTGGTGTGGTGATTGATGAGCAGCTATCTTTTTTTGACCACATTTCTACCATTTCTCATTCATGCAGGTTCGCACTGTACAATATCTGCAAGATCAGACCTTTTTTTTTAATTTTATTGTAATTATTCCATACAAATAAATCAATTTTTACAAAAAAAAAAAAACAAATAGGATGAAAACAACTTAACCCCCACCCCTAAGAAAGAGAGCATGGCCAACGGAGTAGAACTTAAAGCTTGTAAACATACCTAAATTGATTAGTTTAAAAGGGCAATAGAGATGAATGGAGAAGAAAAAGAAATGTGGAAAGAATTGCTTCCTCAGTGCTTTAAGAGCTTATTCTAAAATATTATTGATTAGATCCTGCCAGGTTTTGAAAAAATTCTGTACCGATCCTCTAACTGAGAATATGATTTTTTCCAATTTCAAATAGTATAAAACATCGGTTTCCCACTGACCTAAAAGAGGAGAGCTAGGATTCTTCCAGTTCAGCAAGATAAGTCTGCGTGCCAATAGTGTAGTGAATACAATCACAGTTTGTTTGTCCTTCTCCACTTTAAACCCATCTGGAAGAACACCAAACACAGCTGTTAATGGGTTAGGAGGGATTGTAACACCAAGGCTGTCTGAAAGGCACTTAAACATTTTGGCCCAAAATGATGTTAATTTGCTGCAGGCCCAAAACATGTGACCCAGTGAAGCTGGGACTTGATTGCAGCGTTCGCAGGTTGGATCTTGATCTGGGAACATTTTGGACAGTTTTAATCAAGACTGATGTGCTCGATATATAATTTTGAGTTGAATAATTGTATGCTTTGCGCATATGGAGCTTGAGTGAATTCTCTCCATTGCTAACTTGCACTCCTTTTCTGATATATTGATTAAGAGATCTTTTTCCCATTGTCCTCTTGGATCTTTGAAAGGGAGAGACTGTAAAATAATTTTATATATTGCAGAGATGGTGTCTAAGTCCTCGAAACTGAGCAATATTTCTTCCAGCCTGGAGAAGGGTGCAAGATGAGGAAAATCAGGCAGGTTCTGTTTAAGAAAGTTCCTAATTTGAAGTAAGTGAAAGAAATGTGTAGCTAGAATGTTAAATTTGGATTGTAATTGTTCATAGGACGCAAAGATGTTGTCTATATAAAGATCTCTAATCAATCTAATCCCAAATCTTTTCTAGATATTAAAAACTGCATATGTTTGCGAAGGTTGAAAGAGGTGGTTCTCTTGCAGAGGTGCCACAGATAAAAGATTCTCCATCCTAAAATGCTTTCTAAATTGGTTCCATATTCTGAGTGAGTGAAGCACTAATGGATTATTAGTAAAATGGTGATAACTTACATTTGTTGGGGCACAGAGCAAGGAATATAAAGAAGTAGTGCAGGATTTTACTTCTATTGCGGACCAAACCTGTGTATGTTCATCTATTTGTGTCCAGGTTTTTATAGCTTGTATGTTTGCTGCCCAATAATACAACTGAAAGTTAGGTAGGGCCAAGCCACCCTCTGCCTTAGGTCTTTTTAGGGTCGCTCTTTGGATATGTGGATGTTTTGAGTTCCAAATAAAAGAGGTCATTGTTCAATCTAATTGCTTAAAAATTATTTATTAATGTATACTGGAATATTTTGAAATAAAAAAGAAGCTTAGGAAGAATACTCAACAACGTTAATTCTTCCAGCTAGAGTGAGATGAAGGGTTGACCATCTATGCAAGTCTTGATTAATTTTTTCCATACAGATGGCAAAATTTTGTTGATAAAGAGCTTTGAATTTACTTGTGATGTTAATTGTGATGGTATTTAAACTGATCTGCAATGAAAAAAGGTAGGGTGTCTAATCTAATATTATATGCTTGAGAATTCACTGGAAAGAGTACACTTTTATTCATATTAATTCTGAGACCAGAGATCTTTTGAAATTCTGTGAGTGCTGTTAAGACTGCAGGCACAGAATTTTGTGGGTCTGATATATACAGTACCATATCATCTGCATATAGAGAAATTTTCTGTTCCAGTCCTTCTCTGATAATCCCCTTTATCTGATAAGCATTAAGACAGTGAACCGCCAGTGGTTCAATGGCGATTGCAAATAGCAGTGGTGACAAGGGGCATCCTTGTCTGGTACCACGTTCTAGTTTAAAGTAGTCTGAGCAAATGTTGTTAATACAAAATGAAGTTTCTGGATTGGTATACAGTAGTTTGATCCATACACAAATGTTTGGGCCAAACCCAAATTTCTCTAATGTAGTGAAAAGGTTTCCATTCAATCATGTCAAATGCTTTTTCTGCATCCAATGATAATATTTCTGGGGTGTTTGACTTTACAGGTGAGTATACTACATTAAACAGGCGTTGAAGATTGGAAGATAAGTGTCGACCCTTGATAAATCCAGTTTGATCTTGTGATATTATCGAAGGCAGCACTTTCTCCATCCTTCTAGCTATGATTTTTAAGAGTATTTTAACATCATTATTCAAAAGTGAAATTGGTCTGTATGATTCACATTGATTTGCAAAATTTGATTGTCTCAAGCTTCTGTAAATATTGCTAATAAAAGGGGAGCTAGCTGAGCGGAGAATTTCTTATAAAATTCTGCAGGGCAGCCATCAGGACCTGCTGCTTTCCCGCCTTGAAGTGACTTTATAGCATCTAGTATTTCTGATAGCGCCAAAGGTTTATCAAGTTCCTCCGCACTAAAAGTGTCTATTTGTAGTATCTGTAATTTATCTAGAAATGCATTAGATTGTGTGTTGTCTTCTTTAACCTCAGTAGAATATAAGGATTTATAGTAGTCTCTAAATGTGTATGTTATGTTTTTATGGTCAATGATTTCATCTCTGTTCGTGTTGGTAATTACTGGGATTGCATTGCAAACTTCTTGCTTATGGATTTGTTGAGCTAAAAGCTTATTATCTTTCTCTCCATGTTCATAGTAGTGATGTCTTGATTTATAAATTAGTCGTTCAGTTTCTTTAGTTGTCAGGAGGTTGAGTTCTGAATGCAGAACCTGCCTTTTCCTATGTAGAGCCTTGCTTGGACGCCTGGTATGTTCTTCATCTATTTTAGTAATTTTGCTTCTTAGCTCTGATACTTTCTTGGTTTCTAATTTATTCCTGTGGGAAAGATATGCAATAATCTGTCCTCTTAAGAAGGCTTTGAGAGTTTCCCAGTGTATTCCTGCAGACACCTCTGAGGATCTATTTGTCTCTAGGAAGAAACTGATTTGTTTGGATATGAATTCTCTACAGTTCTTGTCTGCTAATAGAAGCGGGTTAAGACGCCATCTGCGAGGTGAGAGTGTTAGGCATAATGACTTTAGCTCCAAAATCAGAGGTGCATGGTCGGAGATAACAATAACGTTGTACTTGCAAGATTTAATCGTAGGCAAGAAATTATTATCTATAAAGAAATAATCAGCTCTTGAGTAGCAATGATGTACTGGTGAGTAGAACAAATATGTTCTTGAGTTTGGGTTTAGAAACCTCCAGGGGTCTGATAAGTTGTGGTCAGTTACAAACTGTGTAATTGTCTTAGCTGTGTTAGATGTCATCCCCCCTGTGACAGGAGTCCTATCTAAGAGTGGGTTTAAAACACAATTAACGTCCCCAGCCATTATAATTTTATGAGTTTTCACATTGGGAATGGATGCAAATACATTTTGCATGAATTCCTTATCGTCGACATTAGGTGCATAAACATTTATCAAAATCACTTTACAATTAAATAAGTTGCCCATGACAACCACATATCTCCCTTCAGGATCAGATACTACATCTGGTGCTACAAATGAGACTGTTCTATTTATGAAAATTCCCACTCCTCTAGTTTTCTTTGTAAAGCTAGAATGGAACATTTGGCCAGTCCAGTCTTTTTGGAGCCGGAACTGATCCTTGTTTAGCAAATGGGTCTCCTGTAAAAATCCTATTTTAGCTTTTAAACCTGTTAGGTGAGACAATACTTTCTTTCTCTTTAATTCATGATTCAGGCCTTTAACATTCCAGCTCACAAAGTTAACTGTCCCATCATAGAGACATTGATTCTGAATTTTTGATGTCGTTTTAAAGTCTTAACTGGAAGTGAGACAGCTTTAACCTTAATTTCCAATTTCCCCACGAGCTATTACCATGCAGCTTATTGTTACATTGATAGCTGTAATTATAAGGGTTAAAAGGATAGATTAAATATAGCCTGCTCTCTTTCGCTCCCTCCCTTATCTCCCCACCCCCCCCATTTTGCCTCTCCACATGAAGCTGGACCCCACTTCACAGAGTCCCGGTCCTCTGACATACCTAGAGACAGAGCACATCCAAAACAAAACAATCCTCCCAGCAGCGGCGTTTGAGGGTTAAAAGTAGAGATATCTATTGCCAATAAAGTCTAAATACTATATGCCTAAATATAATCATTAACAAACTATAAGCATAAAATATAATCTTCAGCAATCTTAAAGTATTAAGAAAATAAAAACCCAGGGAATGGTGTTAAAAAGTGGTCCGGGATAAGCATAGTAAATCCAAATGCAATAATAACAGTAACAACAAACCAAGGGTACGATGTTAAACAGTCTCCTTTAGGGCAGTAAAAAAAAAAAAAAACTATTAATTTCTTCCACACGTCTATAACTGTAAGTAAAACATAAACAGAAAGCGTCCGAGTAATGAATAGAATGTATAATTATAATACCCGTATCATTACAAGTGGATCAGACAGCAGGTGATATCTATAGTACTTGCCATGCCATGACAGGATGTGACTCACTATTGTGTTTCAAAAAAGTGTTGGGATCAGCTTCCTTAATTCCTTTTCTGCTTCTTCCTTGCTGGTGAAGACAGAATTGACCTTGCAATTCCACTTTCAGTTTGTCAGGATACAAGAGGCTGTATTTGATATCGGCTTGCCGTAACTGCTGTTTAACGTTGTAGAAGGCTGCAAGTTTAGCAGCTGTTGAAGGAGAGAAATCCGGGAAAATACAAATGTGTTTATTTTCAAATATAATCTCTTGCTTGTGTCTAAGACGTGCCATCACATCTAGCTTAAATAATAATCTCTCGAAGCAGATAATAAAAGACCTAGGTCTAAAGGTATTTGATCCGCATATGTGATAAGCTGCTGCTATCTCGGTATCTGATTTAAATTCTTCTCCAGTTATTTTAGAGAAAAGTTCAACTGCGAATTTCACTGGATTTGTACTTTCACGATTCTCAGGTAGACCTTCGATTCTAATATTATTCCTTCTGCATCCATCTTCCAGAGCAGCAAGTCTGTCTCCGAGTTTCTTGCATTCAGAATTCGCAGCTGTAGCTTTTCCATCGACGTTAGATGCCAGTTGTTCCACTGTTTCAATTCTGGCTGTGAATGTCTGCTTAACGTCATCCAACTAATCAGCAAGTTTCTTCAGTTTAGACGTATTTTCTTGGATGTGATCCTCAATTTTCCCCAGCATACCTTTAAAGGTCGCGTCAAAACAATTGTATAGATGCATTTCCAGTTCTTTAATATCTTTCTTCATATTTTTTTAAATTTCTTTCTTAAGCTCACTTATGGCCGTGGCCATGGCCAATATTGTGATCATTTCCTTCAGTTCAGAAAAATCGTTTCGGCTTTTGTGCTCCGCATGTGGAGTGGCAAACCCGGTTACAGCCAATGTTTCAGGCTCACGATGAATGAATGAAAGCACGGACGGCAAGGCCATTTCTGGGTTCAAGTGATCTACTGGAATTGGTGAGCTCTCGTGACCTGCATCACTTGCACTTTCGCTCCCATTTTCACTCTTGACTGGAGAATTTGCAGTGGAGTGGGGTCCTTGGAAGTCTGTGCATTCGCCTGCCTGTTCCATGTCCATCTCTGAAAGGCTGTACCTCGCACTTGGGCTTGATGTCTGTTTAGTCTTAGATGTAGTTTAAGTTTCCTTTCCAGTTCTTTCTGACCCCCTTTCTTGTTACTCATATTTATATATTGTAGTGGAAACCCCTCGGGTCGGGTAAATACAGGATACCTCAAAATAATAAGAAATAAGTGAAAAAATAAAGCTGCTGCTAACATAACTCCGCTTCAGACGTCCATCTCCCGTAACGGACGAGACCAACTCTCTCGCAAGATCAGACCTTATGTGACAGAGCATGCAACACAACTTTTGGTCCAGGCTTTGGTCTTGTTGAGACTGGACGATTGCAACCCTTATGTACTAACAAGCCTCTGCAGATTTTCCAGAATGTAGCAGCCCATCTTGTATTTACCCAGCTGAGATGGTCACACGTCACTCCTCTAGCAGCACACAATAATCCCTGATGCTTGCACTGAGACCAGTGTAATCAATGGATCAGCGCCTATGTATAAGAAAAAATTGGTGGGGTGCTATGCTCCTTCTCACCCACTCAGGTCTTCCAGGGAAGAGCGTCTGGTAATGCCACTTATGTGTGGTATCAAGTTTCAATCCAGACTTTTTTCCCATGTAGTCACTAGTTGGCGGAATGGGCTTCCCTTCTTTATCCAAACTGCTGACTCCCTCAAAGGATTTAAGAAGCAATCTAAGACCCATCTGTTCTGTGAATATCTGTCTAAATGAAAAGGGAGAAAAAGTTGTTGGTTAATTGTGGATTAAGTTTAATTGTGGTATTGACTTTAATATATGATTATAAATTATTAGTTATTACATCTCTTCACTTGGGGCAATCAACTTTTGTTATCTGTCCTATTACATTTTTGAACAAACAGGCCCTAGTGTAGTTTTACTCTTTTGTAAGTCTCTTTGGATAAAAGCATCTGCCAAGAAAATAAATGTAAATGTAAATATCCCCTAATTTTGGGGTTAGACACACCCTAAAACATTCTACCATTTGAAGGTGAATTCTGACAATGTCTCACTGGCATGAAAACAGGCCAGAATAGCGAGAGAGAAACAAAGTTAGAGATGGGACCTCAGAGAAGGACGTATTTTCTACTGTTCCGAGGTGGACACACAGGAAATTCAACTGCAGAAAAAATTCTGTAGTATTCAAGGCCCTTTATGGGATTTTTTTGTTTTTCCAAAAAAAGAGACATAGAAAGGAAAGAAGAAAATGAAATAGGAATCCCAATCATGATGACTATAGAGTGATGCCCTCCTTCACAGCTCACTACTTCAGAAGAAGAACATCTTTCCCTGAGTCAGGGAACTCAACTCCTGCCGCACTCAGACACCATCCACCTCATCTTCCCAAAGCATCCCTGAAGAGCACTCCCTTTGCTTTAATGTCTCACCTCTCTCAATCCTGTCTCTGGACCCACCTACCCGCTTCAGCAGCTGTGACAATACTTCATCTCATACATACTGTATAATGCTGTTAGTGATCTCCTAAACTGGTCAACTGGTAACTAAGTGGTATATATCTCTAGGTATTTGTGAGACCACTAAGTAACTATAAAAATATAAAATACAAAAAGCATGTTTTACAACCCAATAGTGTTTCACCCTCCTGAAATGACCCTGTATCTGTCGCAGCCAGGCAGTCCTCACTAGTCCAGCCGCTTGGGTCCTCAACAATGAGGATCCTGTGAGTCAGATCACCCTCGGGGAATTACTTCACAAATGCCGTAGTGCCTTAAGTGATGCTCCCTCTCGATGCAAGTAATGTGCTTCATTTGGGACTCCATGAGCAACCGCTCATTCGACACAAAGTCAAACCAGTGGTACCCAAGAATTTTCTGAAGAGAAACAGTACCAAAGGAGTCCAGTCTTCATCTCAGGTCACTGGATAGTGTCCATGTCTCGCAACCATATAGCAAAATAGGAAGCAGCAGGACTCTAAAGACTTGGACCTTCGTCCTTTTGTATACATATCGGGAGCGGCACACAACCCTTTCCAGCAACCTCATGACCCCCCCATGCTCTCCCAATCTGTTTACTGACTTCATGTGAAGAGTCACCAGAGACAAGAATGTCACTGCCAAGGTAAGTAAACCTCTCGACAAGGTCGACACTCTGTCCGCAAACAGACACACTGCTGATGGCTGTGCCCAAGAGGTCATTAAAGGCCTGGATCTTGGTTTTTATCCAGGACACTCGCAAGCCCAGACACTCAGACTCCTTGCTCAGTCTCTCGAGCGCCCTGATCAGAGCCTCCATTGACTACGCGAAGATCACAGCATCGTCAGCAAAGTCAAGATCCGTGAATCTTTCTTCACCAACAGCCCCACAGCCACTGGATCCCACAACCTTGCCCAACAACTAGTCCATTTAAGCATTGAACAAAGCAGGCGCAAGAACACATCCCTGATGAACCCGAGAATCAACTGGGAAAAATGCAGAGGTTCTGCCTCCACTCTGCACAGCACTCATAGTACCAGGCAGTGTACAGGCCATGATATCCAGCAACCTCAAGGGGATCCTATGACATCTCAGGATGTCCCGCAGGGCAGCTTGATCAACTGAATCAGACACTTTACGAAAATCGACAAAGGCTGCAAAGAAACTCTGCTGATATTAAAACTTCATAGTAAACTTCATAGGCGTAAAACCAGACTGCTCCATTCGCTGGTAGGTGAACAAGTTTTTTAGTCAGTTGGGATGATACCAGTCTCTCAAATTGAAGCAAAGATGCAATGCCAGGTGGACAGCCTTACCACAAGCCTGGAGAATTTCACCCTGGATACCACAGATCCCTGCAACCTGGGACTGAAAAAAAACCGGTGACTGAGACAAAAATATCTCAGTCACTAAATATCCGTTAGAGTCCCTTAGTTAAATCAATCATTAAAAAATGGTAACAGTATGGCACAGCTGTAAACCTGCCAAGACCAGGCCCTCCACCAAATGTGAATGATCGTGCAAGAGAAGAGGGAGACCTATGAGAACTCTGAGTGACTTACAAGATACTGTACAGTGGCTGAGATTAGAGAGACTGTACAAGGACAATCTGTTGTCCAGGTGCTTCTCCAGTTGTGTGGTGGTTTTGGCAACATCATGCTGTAGGGATGCTTCTGTGCAGTAGACCTTGGAAGGATTGTGAGGCAGAGGGTAAAATAAATGCAACAAAATACCAGGGAATTCTGGAGAAAAACCTGATGCTTTCTGCAAGAAGTCTGCATCTTGGGAGATTTGTTTTACAGCTAATCAACGACCCCAAGCATAAAGTCAAAACCACACAGGAATGGCTTAAAACAACAAAGTTAATGTCCTAGAGTGGCAGAATCAGAGCTCAGATCTCAATCCAATTAAGAACTTGTGGCTGGAGTTGAAAAATGGCATTCACTCTCAATCTCCATGCACAGTACCTCAGCAATTTTGTAAAGGAGAATGGCGAAAATTGCAGTGTCTAGATGTGTAATGCTGATGGAGACCTGAGCATGCAGACTAAAGGCTGTCACGGCTGCCAAAGGTGATTCTACTAAATATTAACCTGAAGGGGGTTGATACCGACGTGATTAATTTGAGTGTGTTTTATATTTGTAAATAATTTAGACTACTTTACAGAGATCTGTTTACACTTAGATATTAAAGTGTCTTTTTCTGTTGATCAATGTCAAAAAAGCCAAATTAAATCCACTTTGATTCAGTGTTGTAAAATAATAAAATGTGAAAACCTCTGAAGGGATAAATACTTTTTATAGATACTGTATCTGCTATTAAGGGCAACTTTGTTCATTTTAGGTTTCACAGTGAGACAGGGCCTATTCCATCAAACTGAAGCACAGAGATGGAACCAAGTTTAGCTAGGCTGCCAGTCCTTTCCACAGTACAATGACACAGTGCCTACACTCCAGTATTACATTAACTGAGCCACAGAAATAATATTTCAATAGTTCACTTTAATCTTCTTTTCCCATGTGATATTCACTGTTAATGAAGTTAAGGACTTGCTTAATAAAATAAAGCTGACGCAAAGCACGGAGAGGAGTCACACTCAAGTACATTTATGGCTTCATCAGATTTACCTGCCCTCATGTCGCTGCAGGATGCCGAGTCTCCTGTCACCTTTCTCAACATGCCTGCCTTCTGTTTGCAGGCTAAGATATTGGACAATCTCTTCTTTTCTCTTCTAACAATGCACACATGATCCTGTGTCTTAATTTTGCTCGCTTGCAGAAATATCAGCTCATTATGTTTGACTTGTCTCTGAAGGATGCATCACCCTCACTGATGAGACACATATGAGGTAAGTCTACTTTAGACCCCCCCACAGCTAATTTTGCCTAAAAACAAATAAAGCCTCAAACCGACAAGTTAATAACTGAAGGTAACTTTTCCCAGGCACACGTTTTTTCCTAGAACTCAGCTCACAGATCTTTTAAATCAGCTAACTGAGCGAAAGTAAGAATGGAAAAATGTTTTCAGCTGACCTCTCATTTCTACCTGTGCCTGACTGACCACAGTGCTTCTGTAAAATACGGCCTGTCCACTTTTCTCCTGAAGACGTTCTTGCTAAAGTAATTCTCCACTCATCCTGCCAGTATCACTGACTTGTAGCCATATAATAAGTAACATTTTCTCCAAAAAGCATTTAGAATGACATTTTTTTAAGTGTAACCTGTGTGTGTTTCATCTCACAATAGCACCGGTCACAATGGCTGACACAGAGTTAAAGGTTCATTTTATGTACCAACAATACTACCATAGCCCAGTATACAGTCTAGTTCTGATGTAGCTTGAAGATGCCTGTCTCTTCTAACACCAGTGTCTACCCAATAAAGCAGCCTCTTGTTCTCCTCTGTGGTTGTCTTGTTCCTAATCCATAAAAGCTCTTTAATAGTGCGAGGGAAGGAATATGCAAAGTAAATTTTGGGGAGCCAACCTAACATCCCTCTTTTAAATTTCTTTCAAATTTATATAAACTAAACGCACTGCTTGTTTGCAAAAAATTTAAAAATTAGCCCGCCTTGTCTTAAACATTTCCTTGGGTTTCTGATTATACAGAGCTCCGTCCTGTGGGCCATTCTGGCCATTGATTCCCACTCCTTACTATGCACTCGGAATTTATGAATCCCCAGTTGAAAGGGGGTGGAATCAGTTTCTATCTCTGAGGACTTCTCTGGACTGTGAAGGGAGAAGGAGATGACACGGTTAGAAAAACGCCCCCTCTCTCCCCAGGGTGGCATTACATACTTCAGATAAGTCCAGAAGATGATCCTCTGATGTGCATGCATGACACCAACCACAGTGTGCGCTTGCCATCTAGTCACCTGTTATGATGTAAGTTTAAAGTACTCAGCTCTTACACTTTTCTGTATTTGTCCAGTACTTGATGGACACAGTGATACACTGGTTAATGCTGCAGTCTTACACATCCAGGACTTTAGTTCAATTTCCAATTTAAACATGTATACTACTGCATGTGTTTCCCATATGAATATGTTGTTAGTCACTTATTGAGATATTTATTTTGCTGCTAGACATTCTGTGTATTTTGTATTGTTCTATGCATATATGACTGGTGTTACAATGCAAACATTGCTGTATCTATCTATCTATCTATTGTATAAGACAGACAAAGGACAGAAATGTTTTGGGGGGATCCACCCCATGTATTAATTCAGGATAACAAAAAATAACGGTAATTCTACAGAGTAGTCAACACAGACTGAGTTTCCAACAAAATACTGAAAAACAATGGTAATGCAGGTGCTTTAAATAGCCAAAAAGAAAGAAGAGGCAGGATAACGAAATAATTACCAGAAATGAGGTCATCGTGGGGCATGGTGAGGAACAGGTAGAGGAGGATTAGGTCTGGCTATTCTCTTCAGAGGATTTTAAAAACGGGAAGAATAAGTGATAGTCCACTCATTTAGCCCCTTCTCCCAGCAATTTAATCTTAGTTAGACCCCCATTCTGACTCCGAAGTGCACATGTATGACACAATCTATCTATCTATCTATCTATGGAGCAGGCTTACTTCCTCTCTTGTACCTGATGCTGCTGGGATGGACTCTTCACCCTGAGCCCCTGCACTGAATTGCTTAGGCTTGAGCAGGGAAGGATCAATGGATGGATTTTACCATGAGGCTTAGTTTAAATATTTATAATAAACGTGAACAGGAATATGTATATTCAATGAATAAGGCCAGTTACAGATACATTGTTGTAAAATGGTGGCATGAATGGTCTTAACAGGGCCAATTGTTTCAACAGCCATAAATCTTTCTATTTCACTAGCTGTGCTCCCTGTAAAAGACAGGTTAAAATCTAAATAATCATTGTATGCCTCAGTGTTGGACTTTTGCAGTTCTCCATGCAATGCATAGGCCTCTACTGTATACCATTTGGCACGGGATTCATAAAAGCAGTGTTAATCTTTGTGATGCACCATCTATTGGAATGACAGAGACATAGCAACTGGACAGACACACAGACAGACACGCAGATGCTTATCTTTTTACTAAGGTGGATTTTTAAAGTACATTTTGTGCACCCAATTAATTTCAATACAGGAGGGCAGGGAGGCATGCTGACACGTGGTAAATCTGGAGTGGTGCCTGTCAATCACATAGAGCAGGTTAAGAGTCTTTAGTCAAACTGACATATACATCTTTGAGAGGCTCCACTAATTCTTAGATAAACTCACATGAACACAAGGAAAACATGCAAAGTCCACCCATGCAGTGACCACATCAGGATGAAAATCCCCTTCTGTGAAGCAACAGTATTAAACACCGCACCACTGCTGTGTTCCAGTTAACTTAGAAGTAATCGTTATTGTGGTATTTTTTCAGGAGATACATTTATTCTTATGAGGTAAAAGTTGTTCGGCTGCAATCCTCTCTTCTAGCTATCTCACTACATGCATACAAACTGTTACATTCTATAGCCTACTAATATTGTTTAAGGTCTTGAGGGTGACAGGAAATGCTGACTGACTTTCTCCTAGCAGCACTATGAACACAGCAGGAACCAAACCTGGGCAGAGTAGCAGAGCCCAATCTAGGAGATAAAGCACAGGGAGAACATGCAAAATTCATAGAAGCTGTGACCAGACATGGGATTCAATCCCAAGATACTGGATCCATGACACAGCCATGCTAACCATTAAATGTACAGCATATATTTTGGAAGTGTGCATTTGTGCATAGAAAGGTCATGAATGTAATGAATGTTAATTAGGCTTCCAGTTATTAGGATTTCAAATGATTAATCCTGCAGCAGCTTCATATGAAAAACACAGTATTATAATTACAGGCCACGAGACAGACTGGTCTGGTAATGAAAAATCAGCCAATTACTACCAATGTGACAAGTCACCGAACTTCTGCAACCAAATATTAAAATTAAGCTGTTAATCTCTAATGAGTCTTTTGCAATGACTGGATTTCTGTCAATGAAGAGAAATAAGGAATTCATTTGAGAAAATGTAAATTATCCATTTAAGGAGCTAATTGCCTTGTGGAACTCTGTTGTGAATAACATGTCAACTGAGGTGCTACACAGAAATTATCAGCTGAAAGAGACATGATTTTAATGAATACAGCCTCTGAAGCGGCTTCAATCCAAGGCCTGAACCCTTAATCTCATCAGCCTCGTTCATTCAGAAAGAGCAATTTTTTTTTTTTCTACAAACCAAATGGAAAAGATCAGTGTCTACCCAAAGGAGGAATTTAAAAAAATGTTTTCCCAAATTAGGCTTTTCATTTCTTCACAGTGCGGCAGTTACAAATTTTAATGCATATTCTCCTATTTACTTTTTCCCCTTATTATTCTCAAGTCTCTTAATAAATGGATTTTAGAGAAAAGCTCTGTTGTCACAGACAGATAGCAGGCATAAGCCTTTCCTTTCCTGCTTGCGGTCCTTGAGCACAGCTTTGATGCTTTCGATACTTAAAGACTTCACAATATTCTGACTGAAGTCATCATTTCCATATTGTATTTATGTATTTAATTAAATGAACCTTTTGTTATAAAGCCTGTGCTCCATGTGAAATTTATATCTGAATGAGATTTTATATCTCATTATATGCTGTAGGAATCCACTTCACCCATTCCATGTATTCCCTCAGTCTATCACATTTGACTTTCTCACATGATAGAACATATCATTAAAATATTTAGGAGATGAAGGTTATCAGAGCCTAAATTTGCAATATAGGTAAGCCACTACCAGAGAGAATCAGGAGATGAAGACCAGAGACTGACCTGGGCATTTTGAGAGTCATATGCAGTGTGAGCAATGGGAGTGGACAGAACGAATCATGCCGTTAGACTGATCTGTGTCAAGATTGAGTGAGTACTTTAGAGAAAGCTAATATTGGATTAGGGGAGTGAATAAAGGAATGATTAATTAATAGGCATTAGGCATTTTTAGCAGAATGGCTAATCTATTCATGGCAACTGTCACTGCTGTTGAGATATATCATAGTGGAGGAGTACTTATTGAGTAAAACCATGCACCTTGATGACCCTCTGAGTTCTGTCAGTTTTTCCCAGCTCTTGTACATACATAAAATCCAAATCAGCATAAAGCAAAAGGCATAAGATATTGGTTTTAATAAAAACTTACACCCTGCAACTTTAGCAACTAGTCAATATGGAACATTTTATACACATAAGTTACTATGTTAAATGCACCAGAATGAAAAAAATATGTGCTTATTTGTTCAATTTCTTTCTTTTTTTATTAAATCTCTCCATAAACAACTAAACACAATTCACATCCATTTTCTGAGTTTACTTACTTCAATTCAAGGTTGCATCCCACTCCTGCTGCATGAACGAGCAAAGAATGCCTAGAACTGCTTTTCATGGCCAAGTCACACTTACTCATACGAGGGCAAATTTCCAGCTCCCTATCACCATAAATATCATATCTTTGTACAAGAGTATTGGAAGAAAATCCATGGGAACTCCAGCATATTGAGTTCACTTCATGCAGGCTTTGATCAGACTTAGATTTAGGGCTAGGGCTTTATGGAGGTGAAGCAGCAGCAATAACGACTCCACCATTCATTTCTAGAGTTGTGGTCAAAATAGCCCAACGTTTTTATGGATCATATGCAGATTTATATAGGACTAGCAGTGCTACCCATCTAAGACATGTTTTAATGTGAGTAAACCAGAAAGACCTCAGCGTTGACGTTTGCAATGCATCATGAAATACATATGTCTTTGTTATATGCCATTTGCTATAGGATTCGCAAAAGCAGTGTTAATGTTTGTGATGTGCCATCTTTTGGAATGACAGAGACATAGCAACTGGATGGACAAACAGACAGACACACAGAAATGTATCCTTTTATTTAAAGTGAATGTTAGAATGGCATTTGATATTCTTAGCTGTTAGAAAATATAATCAATGACAGCATGACTGTCTCATTGACTCAATGACAAGCCTGATAATGTAATGCTGGTACATAACATAAAGTTCTCAAGAATGCTTAATCCAATATGTGGTTTGCACTGAGGCCAAAACCTGTGCCAGAAGTAAGTTGGCATGAGGCAAAAAATAGTCCTGAAAGGGTGCCAGTCCATTGCAGAGACTAGTAGAAGAACTTATTGTTATATATGTTCACTGTGTTATTATTGAATTACAGGGTTTGATTATGCAGCCATGTACTGTAGGTCTGCTTTTTGTGAGATTAGCTTGATTGCTTTGGTCTGAGAAGTGTAAAGAAAAAAAAAAAAACAATAAAAAAGTTTTTTTTGGGTGTTGCACTTACCAGCTGTCAGCGTCTCTCTTAGACATAACATTTGTCTCACGTAATCTTTTCATTTCTTAACTTGTCTAACTGATTTTGGGTTTTTCTAGAAGCAATGAGTTCAAGGTGAAAGCCACTTCCTGAAAGGGATGCCAACTCATACAAGCATGTCAACAAGGAAAATTTAGAATCGCCAATTAACCTGAAAAGATCATCTTTCGGGATGTGTGAGGAAAAGCAGAAATAATGGAGGAAAACCTGTGTCATAACGTAACGAGACAGATGCAGAAGAGTGTTTTCTTCTCTTTTGTTTTTTTTTGCTTTAGTTCTTGGACCATAAAACAGACAACCTGGTTAGCACCCCAAAATTTCTTGGTGTCTCATAAACTGTCATTCCTGCACCCTGACATAAAATAAACAAAAAATGGATGTTAGGAATTAAACCCAACACATTGGGTGCTCCGGCTTCCTCCCACTGTCCAAAGACATGCAGGTTAGGTGCATTGGCGATCCCAAATTGTCCCTAGTGTGTGCTTGGTGTGTGTGTGTATGTGTGTCCTAAGGTGGGCTGGCACCCTGCCCGGGGTTTGTTCTTGCCTTGCACCCTGTGCTGGCTTGGATTGGCTCCAGAAGACCCCTGTGACCCTGTGTTAGGATATAGCAGGTTGGACGATGACTGACTGATGATGACATTGGAATTGTGGGGCAGTAGCACAACCCACTGGGGCAACACCAGTGTGATAAGCTGCATTTAAATATGCTAATAGTATGTTGATTAATTGCTCTACTGTAAATAATTAGTGGTATTTCCAAAGAAAATAAGGCATTGTGCTGATACTCACATCCAACATACAGTATGTACTATTGACTCCTCTGGAGACAGAATTCTGCAGGTAAGAGTGTGCACAATTGTAATGAGATGGAATTGCTCATTCCAATAGGTGCTTTGACTGCATGATGGGGGATGTTTCTCACAAAATGAAAAAAGCCTTTGTGTAGAGCTAACTTCAGTATAGGACTTTGTTGTTTACCAAAACCAAATCAATATACCTAAATAATAAATCTTGGTTTTCCAAAGTAAGGGAAAAAACACTTTTGATACAATTTTTGTGTTGTTTGAAGAGTGTAATGTATAAGAAGCTAAAGAAATACAGAAGGCAGTCAAGAAGCAAATAACGACAGATCAGCAAGTGTTCTTCTCTGCTGAAACTAGACCTGCATGCCTAGGGATTAAAATCATATTAGTTATACCACAGCATTAACATTATTAATGATGCTGTTAATCCTTCCTCAGCAAATTAATTTAATGCATTGTCTTCAAGGCAAGAGACAGTTGCTCCATGTCTAATTTTCAAGATGACCCCATTTTGTGGCATTCTACAGAAATGCAGAAAGTAGTTGACCTGGCTGATGTTATAAGATTTGGTGATGATGTGGGAAAGGGGCAGAATGGTGGAGACTGCAGCCTTGCACCTCCATCTAGACAATGTGGCTTAAATTCTGCTCACTGTCTTTGTGTGAGTTTACTTTTTGTAACTGTGTCCACTTGAGTAACCTGCAGTTATTTTGGTTTCCTCGCAAAGATGTGAACATTGAGTTAAATGGAAACTCTAATTTGGTCCTTTGATAGGAGGTTATAGACTTCTACCATTTTAATCCTCACTGTTATGCTGGTGGTGCCATATGATTATACACTTAGTGTGCTAAAATAATGAAGTGGCTATATTGTCAGCAGCACACAACAATATTCAGCTCCAGTTTGCTCAAGAGCCTGGTCAGGGAGGTTTGGAGACTGGTATAATGTTATTAAAGTTGATTTAAATGCACTTGAAGAACACGCAAAGACTTTATTTGTTACAGAGTTCTCATCAAGTCTGAATACAATTTAGCTAAGTATTTGAGCTAAAAGCCTGGCAGAGTATTTGTCACTGGATGGATGCCTGAATTAATGGACACTTGATTTATTTTGGTAATAAAATCAATGCTAATCTAAATTGGGAAATGGCTATCTAAAATACACAATATCAACACATAGACTCTCTCCAGGGTTGTTGACTATCTCCATTAGTGATGAGTCTTTATCTTTATCTATCGTCTCAGAAGGTTTCCTGGTCAACATCTTCAGATGATACAGCAAAAGAATGATGAGATACAAAAATGATGAGTTTTGAATGACTTTTCTAATTGGAGTAATAGCTCTTTTTTTAGAACATTAGAACAATCTAGATGAGAACAGGCCAGTCAACCCAACAAAGCTCGCCAGTTCTAACCACTTAATTCTTCTAAAATAACATTAAGTCTAGTTGTGAAGATCCCGAAAGTCCTAATTAAAAATCATTGAAGTTCTCATATCTACAAATAGATAGAGCAAAAACAAAAATGAATACAGATTTCAGGAGAGGGCTAGCATCTACTCACACTTCCTTTAACAAAGGCTGGGCTGCAGAGATGTAGTGGAGAAGTCTGAACATCGACAGTATGTGTTTCTTGACCCCAGACTGCAATTGGAGAAATGCATTTAAGCACATTATAGGAAATATCAGCAAAAGCTGTACTTTTAAAGAAAGGTAAATATTGCCTTTTTTGTTGTTAACAATGCTTCTATATATTTTCCAAATCTGAGTTCTTCTTTGGAGCCAGAGCCTAACCAATTCCAGGCAGGCCGCAAGTCCATCTCAGTTCAGACATGCGCAGATGCCAACAATCACTCTCCCTCCAATCCGTTGGAATAATCAGCAAAAAAAACGGATGAGCTAAGAAGAAATATACTGCAGGAACACTACTGTGTAAATGGCTGAAAATGAAACATGAGTCCTTGGATGAGTGAGGCAGCTGCACTAACCATCATGCCACCATACGGCCTAATTTAATATAAATAAGGCCTAAAGTACGCTTGTACATTTGTCTGGTATCGAAATCCTCACCGTTAAACTTATCTCTGCAAAGTTTTCCACACATCCCCCATTTATTCAGGGGAAGACTGTAGGCTATGTTTCATCCCAAAGTTTTTCCCCTTGGGGAACTTTATTTAGAGACTGCACCTGTGTTTTAATTAGGGCTGTGCCCCTAGGAGGAATTTTTGAGACTTGGCACAGTTATGCGAAGTTGCTTCCCACTGTTGGTTTAGTCAGTGAAATTTAGGTTTGGAGCCAATTTTTCCCTCTGGGGAATTTATTTAGTGACTACACCTGCACTTTATTCCACCCCAGGCTTGTATAAAATGGTTATTGAAAGCATTTTAACATTTAAATTATTTTTTTTTATAGGTAAAGAGATATTATGGGTGTAGGGGGAAATTCACATGCTTCAATAACAATAATAGACAAACACACAGAGTGTATGTGGACATGATAATAACCACAGAATTTAAACCAATACAATACACCCAGTATTGACAGTGTATGTATGGTGTAATACTCATATATATTAAAGCATATTAATGCAACATCTCTAGAAAAATACTGTCTACATACCCGTATAGCTCATAACACTTAGGAGGACACAATGAAAGGAGACTGCTTACAAAAATAAACCACAGTACTGTTTCCTAGCCTACCATTGAAGTATAAAAGGTGGATAAAAGGGGACTAGATAAGAACACTACAGCCTGACAGAAGAATATTACAGTGAATAAAAAAGTGAGCACCACTGGTAAAGTGCCGGGGGAAAGGCAAGTCGTTCAGGAAACAGTCTGCACTAAGCGGGTCCTGACAGAAACACACTCCAGACATGGGAGTGGGTGTTTGTTAGATCTCTCCAGCAGGTGCAAAGAAGCCACAGGGCAATGCATTAGCACTTTTAATGGAATTCAACCTCTTCCTACTAACATAAACTGGCAGGCTGGACTAATGGTTTATTGCTTTCTTATTAGTGCTTCTTTCAAAGGGTCTGTGGTTTACTTTTCTGTTCTGAATTCATGCAGATATACTGTGTTGTTTGTATCCTTCAAGACCTTCTCGGTTTCTCAGGGGCATTGACATCAGGCACCTTAACCCGGGACTTGACTCAGACATTTCAGCTACTATCAGTCTTTACACGTTGATTTATAGGGTCATTACTGTCACATTTGCAAGGTATAGCAAAATTCTTACTTCATGCAACATGTCGCCAACTTCCAGCAGTATAACTACCTTACCTTGAAACGTCTGTCTTCCTTACCTTAAATATAAATGAATAAGTGTTCAACATCCTGTCAAAATACTTTCACTTAAAAACCAATATAAAAAATGTGAGAAATGAGTTCAGATCAACATTCAGTTCAGTTTATTTTAGTATAGAGTTCCTCACTGAATGCAAACTCAGAGCTCCATAAGAAGTTCGCAGGTAAAGTGAAGTGCAAGAGAGGAAAACAAAAATAAAAGCTCCAGTCAGTAGTATTCCTGAAGAAAATAAACCCCTGGGAGTTGATGGTTGGTTATAAAGTCAAAGTCAGTTCTGGAGACCTTAACCACATGGCCACCAGTTTCCTCCTGGTCATTAAATAGCAGTGCAAGTGTTTTTGGAGCAGACTAATCTGAAGACGAAATCTTTTCATTCTTGAATTCTTTGGCTCCCAGCATCTCTGATGTCTCTCCCAAGGATAAGAAAACAGCTTGACAGTAGAGCAGTGGAACCAAATGCCACAGTAGGATACCAAGAAGATAAACAGAGGTGTTGGTATATTGATGGAACAGAGTTCCAGAGTGACAGTAGAGAGAAACTAAGCTAAAGTTAGGTTTCACCTTTTCTAAACGTAGGTGGTGATTTCAAGAGTCCTAAATAGAATATAAATGGATGAGTAAGTTGTTTCTCTATTTTTAAACATAAGAAACCACACGTTTTCTAGCCATTTTTTTAACACCACAAAATTTGATACATTTTGTGCCCATTAGGCCAGTCTGCTCTCCAGTCGGGTACTTTTAGCCCTGCCGGCAAAGGTCTGAGGCCCTTGTACAATCCAATTTTCTCAAGTATCCCTTCTTTAAGGTCTTTTTATAGTGAGAGACTATTCAAAAATATAAGAAAAAAATGCTAGCTTGCTCTGGGTTAAATATTTGATTTTATTTATTTAAAAGCTAATCTTGTTGCAGTGTTTGCAAGAAAAAGTCATTTTTCTTTGCTGCTTGTGGTGTGTCTTCAGATTGCTAAATGAAAAAAAGCTGGCCGCTGCTGCAGGTATCCCAGCAACCATTGACTAAGTATGGAATTTTACCTAATTACCTTCAGTGCTTTGAACATTGAAAATCTGGGCTTCTACCTTTGGTTCTCGGATGAAATTTATCAGCATGGCCTATAGAATGTTTTCCAACATAGTTATGAGTGCAGAGTATTAAATCACCACGCTTGCCATGGTCAGCGTGCTCAGCTTTTAAAACGAACAATCTGTTATTGCACACACCGAACAGAAAAGCATTTAGGCTCAGCTAAGATTGCAAGGGGCAATGACTCTTGTGAATCATAGGCATGGGTAGATGTTGACAAAGACTGCAATTAGCTGTCCATTTATAGTTAATTCAGCACTTTTCCTAGCAGCTTTTAATCAAACTGATTAGCCATTAATGTGTTCATTTTTCTATTTTAATTAAGGAATGATGGGACTAATATCCATAACAAATATAGGATCTTGGAAACATGGTGGCATAAAGATCCATCACAGTCACTCCATGTCCTTGTTGGTTTTTCTATGGTTTTTATGTTCTCTACATGTTAATATGTTTGTGGTGTAGAGTAGGCATGTCAAACACGCGGCCCGCAACAGAAATCTGTGTGGCCCGCATGACAGATCCTAGTTAGCACTAAACTTGTACAAAATGATTACTATCATTTGTGATTGAATCATTCTGCATCTTCGGCGTTACTTATTGACTTTTCTTACTTCTGCCTTCTGACAAAAGCACGTTTTCCCATGGCATTACGGTACCCGAAACATCATCTGCTAGTATAGTTGCAGCCAAGAAGTCGCAACTGAAGTGCTAGGCTGCGGGCCGCGAGAGAACTGCCAGCAACGGAGACTCACTCAGTGAAGGGCTACAGCAAAAAGGCTTCCCCCTTCACTGAAGACACTTTTCAGAACGCTAGGCGGGCGGGGCTTTGCAGTGGTGCAGAAAGAGGAGAGAGACCGCGGTGAGAGAGTATTACAACAAAGTATTTTTATGTTTCTGACAGTTTCCCCATATGACACGAGTCCACAGAAATCTCGTTATTACGAAGTACATTCAGCAGCAGATACTTTCATTACAATGAAGTGACCTTGAAATGCTTGAATTAATCATCCACAAAGCAGTTAGTTCTGTGGTCACAGCTCAGTTGTGGACATTTGCACAACGATCCCCAAACTGAAACACTGTAAAGAAATGTTCTTTCTTCGAACTTTCCTCGTACTGTTTTTTTGCTGTTTTTGTTTTGTGTGGTTTTAAGTGATACATTTTCCTTATTGCTCGTCAACAATTGAAAAGCATCCATTAGAATTTAACTCATTGTCACCCTTCTATAGAAACAGCATACTTGTTATATGCAAAAAAGAAGAAAAATCTCAGGTTGCAAACATATGCGAACTGCTGCATTTGAAGACGCCGATAAAGCCGTTTTTATGTGGTTGCAGTGATGCTTGTTCAAGAAACATTCATATAATGCGGCACTCATTCAAGAATATATGAGGTTTTTAAACTCTCTTGGGACCCGGACAAACAACCTCACACGTGGTGATAGCGCTTCGGGACGCACTTCAGCATGTTGTTTCCGTTGGGCGGGGGGGATCCCATCCCAGATCCCTAAAGAGTTCAGAAACCTCACAATATGAAGAAGAAGAAAAGGATAATTTGGCTTCTGACTGATAACGGTGCTGACCACAACATGCTTCCGCACTTAGATAATGTTCACGTTGAATTCCTCCCACCCAATTGCACGGCAGTGCTTCAGCCATTGGATTTGGGCATCATTCGCACCCTGCACATGTATTATCGCAAGGAAATTCTGAGAAAAATTCTCGTCAGCATAACTTGTAGACAGGAGAAGATTAAAATAACGCGAAAGAAGCTATTGAAGCTGCTTCCATTTCCAACATCCTATCTTTGTGATGCACATTTTCTGCAGTGACAGCAACCAAAACGAGATTATGGAGTAGACTGAACATAAGCAACACACTTCGCGTGTCACTGTCTTTCATCCTCCCCAGATGGGATCGTCTGGTTGCAGGAAAACAAGCTCAGGGCTCTCACTGATTCTGCATTATGGTAAGCTGTATAATTTCTATTACTAAATTATAACTTAATAATAATAGAAATGTAATGTAAATTGTGTATAAAACTGCCCTACGAACCCGCCCATAATCACCCCATAAACTCCAGCCTCCAACAACCCACTGGTCCCTGGAAAGATTTGCTTCTAGTAAAGCAGTCCTTGGTGTCAAACAGGTTGCGGACCACTGGGCTACACTACTGGCTGGGCTGCTGAGACTGGCCACTAGGCAGAACTCACCATTACGAGTAGTAATAGCTTGAGTATTTTCATGTTTTTTTGCTCTAGTTTTATGTAAGTTTGTGCTAGTATTGTAACGAACAGTTAGTGCAGACTACAGCTGAAGATCTGAAGTGGATATGAGAAGTTCGTGAGTTGTTTATTAACAGATTTTTGTGATTTTGAGTTTGTATAATTAGTGTGGGTCAGGGGGCTTTTTGCATATTGGCTTATTTTACAATATAAACTTTGAAGTAAACTTAGTAAAGTAAAATTAGATTTTTGGAGGATTTGTTTTCCAACTTGTATTACTGAGCAATAAATTCAGTGAGCGTTTTCGCGATCTTAGTTCACACGAACAGGACTTTGTGCTGTTTAAGTCACTATACTCTTACAACGTTGAGAATGTGCCAGAGAATATCCAAATGGAGTTGATTGAACTGCAGTCAGATTTTATTCTGAAGGCAAAATACAACAACGTTGGTGTGCCAGGCTTGTATGCTTACCTGCCACCCTCGTATGTGCAGATCCATAAGTTGGCATCGAGAGTACTGTCTATGTTCGGAAACACTTACCTTTGTGAGCAATTATTTTCGTTAATGAAAGCTACCAAAACCCCACATCGCTCAAGACTTACTGTCGAGCACCTTTCATCCCTCATAAAAGTTGCAGCTACACAAGATTTCAAGCCTGATATTGACAAACTGGTTACTAACAAGAGATGCCAAGTGTCGGGACAAAAGAAATAAATCTCACACTGTAAGATTCCTATATAAGCAATGAATATAATATAATGAATATAAGGACCTAGCTAAGAGGCTAAGACTCTAATTGTACACTGTTATATGGAGATTGTATGGAAATAAATTGCTTTTCTTTAAACTTTAAGTGTTACATTTTTTAAAGTTTTCAATATTGGAAAGAAAGCTACAGTAACTTTGTATAGTAGTATTTGTTACAGTGCGGCCCACTGACGCACATATGGCAGTCGAAGCGGCCCACCAATGGTAGTGAGTTTGACATGCCTGGTGTAGAGGGTAAGTCTTTGGACTATAACTCTAAGCTTGTGAGTTCATGTCCTGCTACTTCACCTTATAGTAAATCCTGAAGTTTATGGGATAATGAGGTTGCCAACACATTTGCTTAGCAATGGAGCAGCTATGCTTGTAAAATGAGTGACGAATGGCATTAGGCCAACACCTAAGCCATACAGTATTTTCCACACCACCACCCAAATATTAACAAAATACACCATAAAAATGTCAAAATAAATTAAACATATTAAACAACAAATATATACACAATTATTTACAAACACAGCAACAAATAGTAGTAATAAACATATACAACATAGCCATGGACAACTCCTCCAGGATGATATTCAGAGTTCCCGAAAATCTTTACTGTAAATAGTGGGTGCAACTCCTAAAGCTTAACAATCAGTTACTTGAGATGCAATAATCCCCTTTAATAAATGGATAATGTAACACAGTCCTACCATCAGAGTCCAGAAAGTATATTGTAGTGGTCTGGAGCCACTCAGATTCACACTGTTGTAGGAACAGTGATTTGTTTATCTGTTTGGTGGGACACCAGGAATGCCCTGGCCCAACTCTCATCACTCACATACAGAGACATGAAGTAACAGAAATTAAACAATACAGCTGTATATTAAATGAAACAAAAATATAAGCAACAAGTAGACAGATAACCCTTTTCCCCACAACAATATCCATTACTTACACAACAACAAACATCTAAGAATAAACACTCGCACAAAGTCCTTAGCACAATCCAAATGCAACGGTAACAGATGAAATGGAATACAGGAACAAATGATGGCCCGAGGATCAATTTTCTGTAAGCAATGTATCAAACAGTCCTACTGGTAGTCCTGATGTGCTGAGGGTTGATGAGTTTTGGGAGCTCCCCCTCCAATGAAGCATGTTGTCTATATCAACACCATTCACACAAAGGGCAGGCACAATACAGTCCATACATTCTTGAAGGTACAATGATCCAGTATAGAAACAATATTCCACAGGTGTTTTTTTTAGACAAGGCAGACAGGTCCCTTTTAAGATTCCCACTTGCCCCTCTTGTACCAATCAGCCCCTGCGTTCTTCTCAGATGTCCAATCAGGGCAATATCCTTGTGGCAGCTGGGAAATGTAGAACTTTAATTTGTAGCGCTGCTACAATTTGATCTTCTGAGGTTAGCCTCATCCATGAGGAGCAACTGAAGACAGGAGCAAGAAACATGCCTACTGCCATCCCAACGTTGGAGGTCATGCCAAATCCTTTTGCCCTGCTAATATCCAGTTCAAAACAGGGTTTCTGGGTGCTGCCACCGCTCAAGTTAATGAAAAGTGAAAAAGTCAAAAAGTTCTGTCATATCTTTCTTTTTAAGTTTTATACCTTGTGAAATGAATTGCCTTCACAAAAAGGTTTGGGGCAGCCACCCATATACTTGAATCCTGGCTGCAAAAACGGCAATACTAAGCAGAGTTGTATGCAGAATTGAGTCCAAAACAGAACTGAGTTCATGTAGGAAGTCGTTTTATGGCAGTTCGGCAGAAATTATGTCATGGTGGCTGGCACCGGAAGTGACATTGTGGAGATCAGAACCAGAAGTGACATCTTCATGATTACTGGAACCGGAAGTGATGTCTTTATAATCAGAACTGGAAGAGACATCTTCCTGGCTGGAACCAGAAATGACAACATGGGAATCAGGCAGGAAAACATACAGTACCTACATCTACACACTACAATTCCCACAAGCCCCATCTGAGTAGACATGTTTAAAGACACAGACCCCATATATACAAACCAGGAATCTATGCCACAAGTATTGTTACTAACATGTAACAATAATCAAACAGGACATACTATATAAAAATGGAAACCCCAGCCCTATAACCTGTCTATGCTCCAACTGGAATAAAAAAAAAGAAATCTAACCGATTGTATCTCAGATTCTGTAAGTCGGCTGGGATAAAGCCATCAACCATCCATCCATCCATCCATTCATCCATCAAACCATCCATCCTCTTCCGCTTATCCGAGATCGGGTTGTGGGGGCAGTAGCTTGAGCAGAGATGCCCAGACTTCCCTCTCCCCAGCAACTTCTTCTAGCTCTTCTGGGGGAATCCCGAGGTGTTCCCAGGCCAGCCATGAGACATAGTCCCTCCAACGTGTCCTGGGTCTTCCCCGGGGCCTCCTCACGGTTAGATGTGCCCGGAACACCTCACCAGGGAGGTGTCCAGGAGGCATCCTGATCAGATGCCTGAGCCACCTCATCTGACTCCTCTCGATGCGGAGGAGCAGCGGCTCTACTCTGAGCCCCTCCCGGATGACTGAGCTTCTCACCCTATCTTTAAGAGAAAACCCAGACACCCTGCAGAGGAAACTTATTTCAAACGCTTGTATTCTCGTTCTTTCGGTCACTACCCATAGCTCATAGGTGAGGGTAAGAACATATATTAACTGGTAAATTGAGAGCCTTGCCTTATGGCTCAGCTCCTTTTTCGCCACGACAGACTGAAGCAGAGCCCACATCACTGCAGATGCCGCACTGATCCGCCTGTCGATCTCACGCTCCATTCTTCCCTCACTTGTGAACAAGACCCTGAGATACTTGAACTCCTCCACTTGGGGCAGGATCTTGCTCCCAACCCTGAGAGGGCACTCCACCCTTTTCCGGCTGAGGACCATGGTCTCGGATTTGGAGGTACTGATTCCCATCCCAGCCGCTTCACACTCAGCTGCGAACCGATCCAGAGAGAGCTGAAGATCACGGCCTGATGAAGCAAACAGGACAACATCATCTGCAAAAAGCAGTGACCCAATCCTGAGTCCACCAAACCGGACACCCTCAACGCCCAGGCTGTGCCTAGAAATTCTGTCCATAAAAGTTAGGAACCATCAACCAAATAAGTAAATAATAATGATGAGTTATTTTTTCATAATGATGACTTATTTTTTCAGAATGGGCTCTCTTCTAGATTCTCTCCTATGAGAAAATCAAGTTTTGATGGCTATAAATCAAGAAACTGAAAAGGTAATGACAGGGGTTACTATTTTAAACACAGAAATGTATGCACTATTACCCTAGTGTGTCAGTGTTTAATCATTTCAGAGCACCTCTTTATTAGGTGTGTGTTTTTAATTGTGTGTCTCTATCCATGTAAACAATGGAGGAAAGAATGGATTCTTCCCAGGAGAGGCAGTTCATCCTAGGATTTACACTTGGATATTGCCATACCCAAAACCAGAGTTTTCCAAAATGGATGTCGTGATGTAGCTTGAGGATAGTTGCAACGGTAATATTCTAATTTTCTCTTTGTATATATATATTTTTCTTTTATGTTTTGAATATCTCTTTTCACTTTCAAAATAAAAAAATAAACAAAAGTGCAGTCACTAACAGGGTGTATTCTGTTAACTTCCTGAAAATGACTAAATTAATTAATTTGTGTTTGTTGGGTTTGGCACCCTGAGTAAGCTTATGAGGCAGTCAGCTGTTTTGCTGTAAACTCTGAAGTACTAGTTGTGTGCAGCTGTGTGAAGTTTTCTGTTAGCATCTTGTTTACTAAAAGATCAGTGTTCTTTCAAAGTGTCATTAAAACACAGTTATGGATACATTTGTTATGACAAAGAGAAACAAAACTACTGATGATGGCAATAGAAGAAATGTGGTGGTAACCATTGGTATCGAAATGTGATATCCTCGTTCAGCTTCTTTGGACAGTACAGGAAAAGTTACAAAAGGTGAAGTTTATACATTGAGTATTTGAAAATACGAGCTGTGCAGTATGGTGATAGGGAGAGTCCTGTATTTGCGTTTAGTTTGTGTTGAACAACTGGTAGGCTTTCTGTGATTTGAACATAAAAACATTAAAGTGCTGAATGAATAATGTTAACTTGTCTTATATTCCACCTATCATCAAAAATGAATTGTAAACCTCACTGGTCGTATGTGAGTCTCAGTCACTATCTAGATAGATAGATAGATAGATA
>JANRMT010062790.1:25660689-25689591 GCA_026402145.1 Polypterus bichir lapradei | reverse complement strand
AATCCCTCCCTTTCAAAGATCCAAGAAGACACTGGGAAAATGATCTTTCAATTAATATATCAGAAAAGGAGTGGAAAGTAGCAATGCAGAGAATTCACTCGAGCTCCATAAGCGCAAAGCATACAATTATACAACTCAAAATTATATATCGAGCACATCTGTCTCGACTAAAACTCTCCAAAATGTTCCCAGGGCATGATCCAACCTGCGAACCTTGCAACCAAGTCCCAGCCTCACTAGGTCACATGTTCTGGTCCTGCACCAAATTAACATTATTCTGGACAAACATTTTTAATTACCTTTCAGATAGCCTTGGACTCACAATCCCTCCAAACCCATTAACAGCTGTGTTTGGTGTTCTTCCAGATGGGTTTAAAGCGGAGAAAGACAAACAAATTGTGATTGCATTCACTACACTTTTGGCACGTAGACTTATTCTCATAAACTGGAAGAACCCAAACTCTCCTCTTTTAAGTCAGTGGGAAACCGATGTGTTATATTATTTGAAGTTGGAAAAAATCAAATACTCAGTTAGAGGATCCGTACAGACTTTTTTCAAAACATGGCAGGATCTAATCAGTAATATTTTAAAATAACTTCATAAGGCACAGAGAATTTATTAATTTAGGTATGTTTACAAGCCTTAAATTTAACGCCGTTTGGCTTGCTCTCTCTCTCAGGGGTGGGGATCGATCTGTTCTTAATTTTTCTCTTTGTAGAAACTTGATTGCTTTGTATGGATTGTAATAAAATAAATAAATAAAAAAAAAAATAAATACTTGTTTTTCATTTTTTCATTTATTTTACAAGGCTGAATTTTGTTCCCATTACAGATAATGGCCTTTTTTTGCGAACATGTCATGACTGAAAGTTTTGTCTTATGACAAGATGAGTGCACACTATCTGTATTGTCCAAGTTTCTGGATAATTTAAAAAAAAGTTCACAGTGTTATTTAATGCTAGAGTATTAAGATGTTTGGATTTTTTCCAGGTTATTCATCCCTTCTTTGGTTTGCTTACTGGACTTTGGTGTTTTAGCTTTATTGCTCCCTTTGACCTCAGCCCATTTCTGAACTATGTTTCTCTCTTTACTCTGATCCCAATACATCATTCATCTGCCAATTAATTTTTACACAGGCAGTACAAAAATGTTGTAATTGAAAACAACCACAAGTTGATAACATTAGCTAGAGAAGTAAGAAAGAATGCATGAGACACTGAAACAAAGCCCGAACCCTGGCAAGTAGATCACACGGCAAGACCTATGTGATGTGTTGCCTAGCAATGAAAGATACCATTTACTAAAAGGGGCATGGCTTATGAAAAAGCTTCATTTATTAATGAACTCATGAAATCAACTCATTTCAATGGATTAATGTTACCTACAGTTTTCTAAAAAGGCTTATTTTGTCTTCTTCATGGAACTGCACATCAACTCAAAATATTTTTTTTGTTAAATATTTTACATTCTAAGCCTTTAAGTAGGCGTTTTTTTTTTTTGGACACTTTTTTAGTATTACAGTTTCACAATAGCCTCTGGTCATCATCGTCAGGCGATAGCAATCTTTATTAGAACTCAGCTCACATGTAACACATGGTGAAGCCATGTACATCTGCTGTGTCTCACAGCTTCCAGTATTCCATTCCATCTGCTTCCTTCATCAAGTTGAGTGCTCCTCCTCCTTCTCTGTGCCATTTTGCAGACTATTCTGCCAAATACAAAATGTAAAATCTCAGACTACATCAGAACATTCTTACAATCCTAGCTGTTTGTTCACTAAAGGAAACAATATTACAAGAATGCTGAAGACCTCCTCTTGCTTTATTTTATTTTAAATTTGTGGTATTCTGTCTCTTGGCTGGGATACCAATAAACCCTTCTTAGTAAGCTGTTACTCGGCTCCAAACATTTAATTATCTGGCAGTCCATAAATTCCTTGTGTTTACCCTGTGAATATTTTTAATGCTACTTAATAAACATTGGCTCTGTGACTAAAATTACTTTTCCTTTTTCATGCAAATTCATCACCTTTATAAAATATGCTGTGAAAAGATGACAACTCATTGTAACTGGTTCATGGGATATCCATGGAGAATTTCCTTAGATGTAGACTGGAAGAGGTCATCAAAGTTAAGAACCTTTTCCTTTACTAGTGGAGTTATGAGCTGCATATGTGGCAACATTTCAGCTAAAAGGGTCGAGGGAGACTCAAAGGAATAGTGAGAGCAAGCAGAAACCCACAAGGAGAAAAAGAGAATCAGAAAATGCTTATAGCCGCAGTCAATGACTGCAGCAGATAACTGACAGGGTTAATCATTGAAAGTCCTGAACTATCAAAAGGGTGTCCTTTTTGGAGGCATAGGCTGACCTTCTATTTAAGAATGCAAAAGAAGGAAGAAGGTGTCTATAACAGGTATTCAAATGCTTGTCTTCAGCATGGGCTTGCACCCTTAGAGGGAGCTATGCACACTGAGTAGTTGACTTTTGAAGGAGTAGTTATTTTCAACTTTTCTGATATCCTGGTGGTATATAAATAACTACCATCTCAAGGAGACTATTTGAGACACCATTTATGAAGAGCTATAGTAGTGATATAAAAATACGAAACAGAGATGAGCCTGCTTTAACTGTAATATAATTCCAGTAAAAAAAAGAAAACTCCTGCAAGCACAAAGCAGGAATATAGTACCCTGAATACAGATAATCATTTCTCTAATTCACTGAATTGAAATAGACATTAAGCCTTTCTGACTTCTCTGTGTCCTTTTTGAGAGAAGAGCTCCAAGCACAAGGTTCTTAACAGGAAGAAGAATCAATCAGCATGTCACCCAGTAAGGAGCCAATGGTATTATTTGTCAGGTAGAAGAGATTCTAATGATATGGACTGTTTGTAGGTATTGTGACAGATGACAGAGCTGTCAGGAATAGGCTTGAGCTCCACCCTCAGTTCTTTGTATCATACTAGGCAGGAGTTCAGCCAGCTCTTTAACTTTTACATCATGGATGAGTTGGGAGTTTTCCCTTTGCATTTCCTTTTCACTGCTGTTTGACCTGACCCTCCTGTCTGTTCCTGCTGCAATGCATTCTTTAGAGTGCAGAAGTTACATAATGGCGGGGCAGGAGCAGTAAAAAAGGAGAGCTCAGAACAGAACCTGACTCTAATACTGTGTGCCCTGCTATTTCCTTGAATACCACATGTGATTGGTACTTTAAATATTTTTATGAACCTTTTATATTAAAGTTAGTTTTTTTATAGGTAATATTCTGTTTTGTGTTTTTGCTGCTTTGGATTTCCCATGAGTAACATTTGCCTGTTTTTGGACAAATCTTTGGAGCAGGGACTTTGTAATTTAATAAATTCACATTAGCTTTTTGGTCACACCATCGTTCCAACAAGTTTGTTATGATTTACAGTGTATAAATGGTTCCCCATCTTTTTCTGAAGCTTAATGGGATATAGCCTTTGCTCACCATTCACAAGTCGCAAAGAAGTCAAAGGCACCAAGTTACGAAGCAATAGTGGCTGCCTCCAAAGATGCAGAGGGCAAAGCCTAGCCCATTTCTGGCAGACACAGGCATTGCTCACATTTTCTCCTGAAATTTCTAATAGGTATAGATCTTTAAACTCAATCTATTGAAACATTGGCAAGCTGAACTTAAGGTATTAGGCAAAAGGGGGCAGGTTTGCATGAGCAGAAGTTACAATATGTCCCGAATGTTTGCTGCCTCCATAAAATAAAGGAATATTACCTTTGTATTTAGTTTATTGAAGAATAACATTTTCAGTCTTAGACCAATATCAAGACCATGGTAACTGACACCTTACTTAGAATAGGATTGTTACCATGGTGTGATTCTTTTCATTTTTTGCTTCTTTTGATGGTGTGTAGCAAGAACATCATGAAACAAAATTGAATTCACATTGGAACATCCAAGAAACAAAGCCATAGCAGTTAGCTCTCAAATGCAAAGAAGCACGTAAAAAAGTAGTTTTCATTTTTATTGTTCATATTCCAGAAAAACAGTACTCCCAAAAAGGTAAAATAAATAACAGGTAAACAAAACATATAGTTTAAATATTAAGGTATAAAAGCAAAAAGTAAATTGTAAAATCCAAAAAAGGCAAAAATACTTTCCAATGCATACTTCTCTACAGCAGTGCTCAATTGAAATGACAATTAGTTTTAAAACAGAGAAAAAGGCCCAAGATTAAAGCACTGCCCTACCTCTTCTACCACAACTCTGATGCATATGTAGTGTTGTCAGGAAATATAATGAGATGGGTGGGGCTAACAGTATGCAACTTGAAAAGGGAGTGGCCAGGGGCAGAGACACAACTCTTGCCTGAAACATTCCTGTCCAGTCACCTTTTTAAAATGCTTGTTGGCACACTTGCTCTGCCTTAGCAGTACACTTCAGAAATTTTAAAATCTTCCTTAATGTCAGTTCTTCTTGTGCAACTAATTATTTTATGAAAAGAGAAGGTATAGGGAGTAATAGAAGGAACTCATAAAGTTTGAAGCTGTCATAATCTTCAAACATTAAGTCATATGAGTACAATAATAATAATATACATTGAAATTGTTCTAAGTATGCTTTTAGTTACTTGAAGCAATCATTTCATTTTATCATTATCAAATTCTAGTTGTTGACAGGGAAGGTATACTCATATTGGATCCCCTGTATTTGATGGAACATACAGAGACTGATGTATGCCTTAAAATGTCCTTGCCTTACACTCTAGGAGTGCATGCACAGCCTACAGCTCTTACTGTGCCATTTAAGAATGCCATTTAGGCTGATGGTGATTGGATGCAAAAATTATTTCTTTACAGTATGTACCAGGACAAATGCTAAAAATATTTTCCATAATGTAGGTGGTCCACCCACGGCCCTGTGGGACTATGGTGAAGTACTGATGAAATGGAAAGGAAAAGCAAACTGAAAGGCTTAAAAATTTTCCCAATGAAAGTCCTCTCAAGCTTTGAAAGGACAGATTGGAAATCAGCAGGCCACCAGCAAGAATCAAGTGATGGTTACATAACATTCAGATACAATTACTAGAATAGAAAAAGAAACTGTAAAGGCAAGATGGGTATGGTATCAGAGTGTTAAGAGTGTGTCTGCCTGTCTATACAAAGAAACAAAAAGCCCGATCTTTTAACATCACCTTTGGTAATACGATAAGTGTGTGCCTAGCATTGCATAAACCACAGCAAAGATAGTCTTCTGGCTCTCTCTACATTTTATAGCTATTTTCTAAATATGTGATTAACATATCTTTTTTTTTTCTTCTTCTGATTAACACAGCCACTGCAGCAACAAAAAAAAAAAAATTACATGCTATAAATGGTCATGTTTGTGGAGAATGAGTGTGGTGCCGACTGTGCTAGTTGGCAGTTAATGAAAGAGTAGACTTATCTGGAATTAAAAAGTCAGCATACTGTGAAAGAAACATTGGCTTTGATACAGAATCCAGTAAGTGAATTGGCTGGATGGAAGAAATAAAGATGAGTACAGTGAACAAGCGATTGATCAAAAATATAAAAATGATGTAAGAAGCAGTAGTGTTTCTCCACTAAGTGCTAGTTGGGCATACCCCCACCACATGCTGTGCAATGTAATACATTTCCCTCAGTAATCTAAATTATTAAAATATTTATAACAACTCTCAGCTTTGTCTTCTTCAGCAATTCTGTTCCAATTTTATTTCATTTGCTTAATATCTCTCCATATCTAGAAAAATGTTGCTTTTTGCATTTAATGAGATAGTCTTCGTGCTGAGTGCTACAAGCTTGTATCTGGCTGAGGGGCCTAGCTCGGCTGGCTCTGCAGCGTTCTAGGTTTACCCTTAGATGTGTGTGCACATGTGCCATCTGTACTTTCTAGTTTAAAGACGGGGCTCAAAGACTACAGCTCCTTGCTCAAAGCACTAAATTAAATTCATTATTTTTAATATTAATTAATCTTTTAATCATGGATGTGCCCTTCTTCTTAAAGCATTTCCCAACCATAGCTTTACAGCACATACTAGCAAAAAAATTAAATGTCCAGTACCATTTGCTTCATTAAAGGTAGCAACAGTAATTTAAAAACAAAAGAAAGCATATTAATTTCAGTAATGTATCAAGCATAAGACATTATGTTAATTAGAATGTGGCTGAGTGGCACATTGAGGAGAACCACTAAGCAGAACATTTGAAAAAGTCACAAAGGAAGCCTTACTTGCACTCCTTGACTTGGTGAAAAACAAATCCAGCAGTGTTTCAAAGCAGCAGACAGCCTTGGTACAGAATGAACACATAGAGAGAGAGAGGTTGGGAGCATGTGCTGATTACACATGTAGGTAGGTAGAAAATATTTTTTTCAATTGCTTTCTGGCCTTGGAAAGTCCAACAAACTCCTGGCTGCATTGTGGGTGGCACTGCTACCTCACAGCCCCAAACACATGAGCTTGAATTGAGCAGTTTGTGCAGTCTTCATTGACCTTTTCTTCATTGTGTAGTCTTTCCATGTTTTTGTAGTTGGTTATTTTTCATCTTGTGACACGTCATATCATGGGGACAAGCTGCAAATGGTGGTTTAATTAATTTGACAGTTAGCTGTCAATGAAGGGAGGCACAGCAATTACACGCATGCAATTAAGGACATCAACATAGCCTCTCCTCATTTGGCTGGTGCTGGTTGTAAGTATGGCAAGTGCCTTCTTTTTACTGATAAAAGTGAGGAGATTAGGAGAGAAGTGAGTGGGGTAAGACAATAATGTTGTGAACATGCACACAATTGAATGAAACGAGATGCGGCCAGGCAGGAATGTGTCAGGAGTGCAAGAAAGGAAGGTGGTCCGAAAGTGGGTGGAGTCTGAGTGCCATCTCAAAGTGGATGTTGAACCTAAGATGCAACAGCAGGTGCAGGTGTGAGCCACCGCAGTTCCCGAGGGAAGGGGCAGCGAGAGAGTTGGGGAGCCCTTGAAAGCATTTAGGGCTGTGGGTGAAGGCAGCCAGGACCAGAGGCCCACCAGGGATGGAATGACAGCCTCAGGAATGACAATATAAGTGTGAAGATGGAGTAAATGCTGCAAAATAGTTGTGACTTAGTTTACCCTGGAATGGGGCAATATTGGTAACATAGCATCATTTATGGAGAGACCACATGGATTTATGTTGCTCTGGAGGGAGGACTCTGCAATCTGGATATTCTTTGTTTTATTGAATTGATTGTAACTTGTTTATGATTGCACAATTCTGCTTTTGGTTTTAAAGACAGTATTTATTTCTGAAGAATTATTTAAGCAGCACTTTGTCACCTTTTGTTTAATAAATCATGCAGTGGTTATCACACCCAGAAACTGTTGTCGATCTCCTCACTTGCCACTGGTCCATTTTTGTACAAACTACTAGGGGGTTTAGGTACCAAATGAGTGTTGGCTACATCTTGGCACAGTGAACCCTGACAAATCTCAAAGCTGTTTCTGTTTCAGTTTAGGCAGTTTATAACCTATATATTTTTCTGAGCAGTAGGTGGATTCAAGACTCTCATTATTCTATTGCGTTTACATTTATTTGGCTGTACTTTGTCAAATGATGACAGTGTCAGAGGGTATTACAATGATGTGATGCCAAATGAGACAGACCAGGAACCAGTATCCATTTGTTTGAATGATTTTTGATGACACAAGCAGTTCATGAACTTGCACATCCCACTAGTTATCAGTGAGGCATACAGTGGGTACAGAAAGTATTCAGACCCCCTTCAATTTTTCACTCTTTGTTATATTGCAGCCATTTGCTAAAATCATTTAAATTATTTTTTTCCCTCATTAATGTACACACAGCACCCCATATTGACAGACAAAAAAAAGAATTTTTGAAATTGTTGCAGATTTATTAAAAAAGAAAAACTGAAATATCACATGGTCCTAAGTATTCAGACCCTTTGCTCAGTATTTAGTAGAAGCACCCTTTTGAGCTAATACTGCCATGAGTCTTCTTGGGAAAGATGCAACAAGTTTTTCACACCTGGATTTGGGGATCCTCTGCCATTCCTCCTTGCAGATCCTCTCCAGTTCTGTCAGGTTGGATGGTAAACGTTGGTGGACAGCCATTGTTAGGTCTCTCCAGAGATGCTCAATTGGGTTTAAGTCAGGGCTCTGGCTGGGCCATTCAAGAACAGTCACAGAGTTGTTGTGAAGCCACTCCTTCGTTATTTTAGCTGTGTGCTTAGGGTCATTGTCTTGTTGGAAGGTAAACCTTCGGCATAGTCTGAGGTCCTTAGCACTCTGGAGAAGGTTTTTGTCCAGGATATCCCTGTACTTGGCCGCATTCATCTTTCCCCCGATTGCAACCAGTCGTCCTGTCCCTGCAGCTAAAAAACACCCCCACAGCATGATGCTGCCACCGCCATGCTTCACTGTGGGGACTGTATTGGACAAGTGATAGCAGTGCCTGGTTGTCTCCACACATACCGCTTAGAATTAAGGCCAAAAAGTTCTATCTTGGTCTCATCAGACCAGAGAATCTTATTTCTCACCCTCTCAGAGTCCTTCAGGTGTCTGTTCCGGCACCCAGACTGACGTCACTTCCTGTCCCGGCACCCAGACTGACGTCACTTCCAGGTTACAAGACATAAAAGCCTCCATCTTGGCTAACTCAAACAGTTCAGTGTGGAACTCGAATACACAGCATCGCTGTAACCAAAATAATCCTTTGCAGCTAGGAACAATATACGGGTGGCTGCCCCAACCTTTTGAAAGTGTTTAGACGCGTTCTTTTACACAGTAAAGGAATGAAAATTACTAATCTCTTCCACAAATCCTCCAGACCGCGAGGGGGTGTCCGTCCTGGTTATGTTGGGGGCCTCGGGTAAAGGGCTTGGAAGCCCAGCCCTGTAGGGACCCGTGGCCACCGCCAGGCGGCGCCCCAGTGCCTGTAGAAGTTTGGAGCCCAGCACTTCCGCCACACCAGGAAGTGCTGGGGGGAAGAAGACAGGGGACACCCAAGGGGCTTCCGAATGCGCAGCCGGCACTTCCGCCACACAGGGGTGTGTCCGCAGGAGATTGCCGGGAAGCAGCTGGACCCCATCCGGGTTCCCATATAAGGGGCCGCCTCCCGCCAAGAGAGAGGCACAGAGACTGTGAGGCCTGGACATTTGGGGGAACGGTGCGGGAGGCACTGGGGGTGCACGTGAGCACAATTTTGTAAATAGTGTGTACAATAAACAGTGTGTGGTGGAACTATGTTGTCCGTCTGCCTGTGTCCGAGTCCCAGTTCACAATTTATATATTAATTTTCTATAAAAGACTGTGTTCTCAATTTTGTATTAATTTAAAAAATACCATGTCTGTTCTTGCAGCTTGTTCCTGCCTTTTTTACTGTAGATGAACAAATGTTGATGAGATAGACTGGACTGAAAAAAACTTTCTAATATTCTTATTAAGTTGAGGTAGATCCTGTTTTTATATATTTGGTGCCCCAGGCAAGGAAATCTGTCCCCCCTCTTCACAATACTATAAACAGATACACACACATAATGTGCTACTAACACAGGTTAATCACTTATTTGATTAAAAATACAAAACATACAAAACTTATATAGAACAATAAAATAAGAGAACAGAACAACTTTGCATGTAAATAAGTTAACTACTATACTCTACAAACTTTATATAGAAGAAGGAAGTACAACAAATAAATAATATTAGAAACCCGTGCCTGGAAAATGGACTTTAGATTGAAAAGAAAAGTTTTTAAAATTGAACATGCCTTGATTTTCTTGCAGCAAAATCATTTATAACATCATCATATGACATATTCCTAGACACGTCTCTGTTAATGCTCATCATTGCTAGGCCATTGAGACAGACTTGTGACATTGTAGACCTCAAGTAATTTTTTATGAGCTTCAGTTTTGAGAAGATTCTCTCAGCAAAAGTGACAGTTATGGGAATAGTGGCTGTAATTCTGAGGGCTATCCACATATTTGGATGTATTTCATTAAAATTAGTTTTTTCCAAGAAAGATAACAGTTTCAGTGTGGTCATGTTAGCTTTAGGAAAATCTGGGAAAACATCCATTTCTTGTGGACTGGTCATTGTAGTGTCAACACCAGGACCTTTTTGGGGGAGAGACAACTGGCATTGTGCTTGTGTAGTGCTAAATGTGTCCCTGTGTAATGTCCACATGGATTGTATATATTGATTAAAAAGTCCCTGGTGGTTTAGTGGCCCCAGTGCCCTCTGCTGCAGTTCCAGTGCTCCTCTCCTCAGTCTCGCTCTCTCATCATAGTATCTCGCAGCCCAAGGAACAGGCGAAGCGAGTGGCCGCAATTACTGGAGGAGGTTGTCTGGACTCAATTGCTCACTGCACTTGGGTTGGCTGGAACTCACCCTGTGGTGCCAAGCTTGAAGAAGAGGAAGGGGCTGGGACCCAGCTGTGTGTCCATCTGGCAGGTGGCACGTCACTTGGGAAGATCGAGGGGTGAGTCCTGACACCTGATCCTGGCAAGGGCTAACTACTGAAGTTGAAGTGGCTCTGCCTCATGGTCAAATGCATGGTGCACAGGCAGAAGGGAGGACACACGTCGCATGAGATGCCTAGCATTCTGTCTACATTAGTGCATGCAACAGCACACAGATTGTCACTGAGCACAGTGCAGACAGTGTGGGTGCTGCTGAGGTGCACAACATAAACATTTCTTTGTGCTCCGGTGCATCTGGACAAATTTTTCTAAACAAAATTAAGTTAGGAATCTCTACAGAGGGCTGCAGTAATGCACCCTGGCCACTAGAGGGTGTTTCCAGCCCACTTGCCCCATCTTAAACAGACCCTCTTCTTATTATAGACTAGCCGAAGCCCGCCGTAGCATACGGTGGTGTAAGAATAGGAACGGAAAACGGTGAGAAAGGAATTCAGAAATCAAGAAGAAATAAATACTTCTTGAAAGACGCAGGTGTGAATAGGTGTTTTGGTGGTGATGACAGATAATGAGTCGAAAGATCTAATCCTAGAAAAAGCCACGTACAACTGACCGTGGCTGAAGACTGGTTGTTAGAATTATTGTGAAGGGTAAACAGCATGTGGGATATCAGGTCTGTGCTCCAGTCTTTGGGTATCCGACAGTGCATGTAGAATTTCCACTCAAGCAGGATTACATGTGAAAGTGATAAATAAATGAGGCTGTTTGAATTTACGTACTATGGCCATGGCATCCTGCTAGTTTTGTTGCATGTATCTTGGACTTCCTGGAAATGTGGACGGTAATATGATCATTTTGCCTAAACGTACGTTTTTATTTTCAGCGTTTGCTTGCAGTGCGTCTGACAGTCCTTTGTATTGTTCCACACGCAGATCTTGTTGATCTAATCTGAGATAGTTGAGTCGCAAGCCCTCTGTTTTAATATACGCATCTACGACGTACTGTTGGAATAGTTCGCCGCTGGAGTGCAAAATACTAAATATATTCCTCATTGCTAATCTGTACACGTAAAATTAGCATTGAGTAAGCTTTCTTTGCTTGGCGGTTCTTTTATCTGGAACATGCTTTAAATCTTTGTGCCAACCAATGTCTCCATAAGGGAATAAAAGTGGGTAAACCATAGGATTGCAATCCATATTGAACGTGGAAATCTGTCTACAGGAGTTGCCTATGGGACAGATGCAAATGTCCCTTTCGGCAGACAGTTCGCCATCTTCTCCAACGAAAATCGCTGCAACATTGGTGTGACATGTCGGGGCATTGTAGTGTCGTAAATTCTGACTAAGGTTTTCCTCGAATAGCTTTCGAACAGCTGCTGTTTGATTGGACTGAGCGATTTAAGCATACTGCAGATGCTTGGCGAGAAATGCCATGTCGGCTGCATGTGAGCGGGACCAGTTTTGAGGGTTGACATGGGAGGAGAGTTAGAGTGGGCGGGGCTCTGTCGTGCGTATCCCATGACGCGGTAGGAGGGTTAGAGTTGGTGGGCAAGACTCTGTGAGTTGGCGGGCGTGGCTCTGTCTTACTTGCGCTCACTGTCGTGTGTGCCCTTAGTGAATTATATATATAGATTCATTTTAAGAATGCACTCTGAAAAATTCTTGAAATTTTGACATGTAGTTCAAAAACAGTGAGAGAGTCAAAGTAGAAAAGAACATCACAAAGATTATAAACACAACTAGGCATTTAGTACCTGGTATCTCAAAATATTTGGGATTATGTCCAACTTTTGATATGACAACAGAAACCCCAAAACAGGTAAGTATTAATATTGCTAAACATAAAGTTTAATTTATGCTAATACATAATACAAAATTCAGGAAACTCATTAGTAAATATTGTTTTTGGATGCAGGGACTGCCTTAAAGGAAAGCAATACTTTAGGCAAGTCAGTAGCTCCAAATTTAAAAGGTAAAGGATCATCTTCTCCCAGTAACTGGACTGCTACAGGTGAGCAGCTTCACACTTTGCTCCAGTGAGTTTTTTCAGACTCCAGGGGCCTCATGCATAAACGGTGCGTACGCACAGAAATGTTGCGTAAGAACGTTTCCACATTCAAATCGCAATGTATAAAACTTACACTTGGCGTAAAGCCATGCACTTTTCCACGGTACCTCATACCTTGTCATACGCAAGTTCTGCGCTTGGTTTTGCAGACTGGCGGCACCCAGCGTCAAAGCAGTGCTACTGTTCCTGTGTGGTTACTCTTTATTTTCCTGACGCGGCTTTATAAATACACTTGAACTAACCGCATATTGTTGATTAGTGTCTGATTATTATTAATTATCTGATTATTTTTAATTATCTGATTATATTATCTGATTGTAATTAACCTGTAACAATATAATGGTCCAGGGAATAGCCATAGTATTCCAAATGCCATAACTGCTTTAGCGTTGTTACTCTCACTGAACCATCTTCTTCTTCTTCTTTTTCTTCTTTCAGCTGCTCCCTTTAAGGGTTGCCACAGTGGATCATCTTTTTCCATATTACTCTCACTGCACCACGCGGAGTACTTATATCACTGTATCTGAGTGTGAATCACAGCAGCAGCTGATCAGAAAGAGAATTATCAGTATTACAGCATCAAGCCCACGCTGTCTCAGCCACGGCAAAACGTTTCAAAGCCTTTCCTGTACGGACCTTGCGGTTCAGAAACAGTTTCATCCTAAGAACTATAAACACACTCAATCAATTGCTCCTTGTAGAACTGTTGGTACTTACAATATAAGTACAATTACCCCACTGTAAACTTGCACTACAGTTATAATATTGCACAACCTGCGCCACTTTATAAAGTGCGTATTTACATATGATGATGGTATCATTTGTAAGATGAAAAGCAGCAAAATTTGTTAATTATATTATACAGATAAAACTTTAACTTCATTTAAATAATCTGTATTGTTAAAAATTAAACATGTGAGGACACGGTGCTGTAGCGCTAGCAAGTTCACGTATTGCGCTGTATATTTACTGAGGCTGGCGCTACACTGGAAGGACAGACGGATATTATAATTAAACACGTACTATGAAGATATTTCAATGTTCCTTAAAAGTTTTGACGAATCGTCGTTATAGAGAAAAGCCAAGCAAAATGACACCTTTTACTGGCTAACTAAAAAGATTACAATATGCAAGCTTGCTTTCGAAAGCTTGCATGTTGTAATCTTTTTAGTTAGCCAATAAAAGGTGTCATTTTGCTTGGCTTTTCTCTACATTCATAATGGCTAACACGGTACAACACCCTAGTACTACAGACATACAAGAATCGTCGTTGTAAGCTTACAGATGGCTTAACGTTTATTACAGAGCTGATTGTGTGGCGATTGGGTATTTGGGAAAAGAAAAGTAATGACAGGAATTGGAGGTTAGTACGTTTGAAAGAGACAGTACTGCTACAATAAATTACTTCATCAAAGGTCACACATGGCGCACCAGCATCTTGTGTGAGTCATGAACAATCACTGCGCCATCGTGTTCCAATGTTTAATAACATGCTTTCATTCCAATCATCATGAAAATGATACCACGTATACGTCTCAGTATTTTAATTATTCAGAGAGCTGTAATATCACGAATGTAATGGATTCTGTGTCCTGTCGGAGGAAGAGAAAGAACGGAAGCAAGTAGTGATTCACACACATAGAGTACATTGAAGATCAAATACAAAACAATGCATTTAACGTGCTACTTTAGTTACGATGGGATTTGAGAAACTAGTAAATTAAATGATTTTAAGATTAAGTTTATGATGTTCTGCTTTAATGACAAAATAAACTACGTGATTAAAGTGGAAATTTCAAGATTAAAGTTGGCATTTCGTGCTTTTTTCCCACTGTGTGCCTATTTTTTTGTCTGTACCCTAATAAGCTCAAACGGTGGGCTACAACTCGCCTTTTCACTGTGACTTCTTTTTTATTTTGGCACTGTGCAACTTTGTGAACTTGAGCTTTCAAGTTTCTTCGACACGCTATGTCACTCGATCAACTTCCATTTGTTGATTATACCACTGTTTAAACCAACAAATAGTATGCTTTTCCTTTGCCTCCACTTGGTATTCTCTGAAATTCTTATATTTTCCCCCGTGCTTTTCCCATTGTCTTTTCACAGAAGGCTGAGCTTAAGGGCGATTTATAATGATTTGTATATTCATAGAGGCGTAATTCTGGGAGGAGTTGGGGGTGGGACAGAAGGTACGTGCACGAGCGTTACTTTTCACGCTGACCGGGATTTATGGAGTGGAAGAACATGGAAGTTGGAGTACGCACAGATTCCTGCATCTAGATTTTTCTGTGCGTAAGCACATTTCGGCTTTTGTACTTACGTCATGTTATAGTGCGAATTCTACGCACGGTGTTATGCATGAGGCCCCTGCTGACTCAGATTTGTACTCCAGAGCGAGCAACAACGAGCACTGGGACAAAAGATTTGCTCTTTTTTCAAATGAAAGAGCACTGGAGGCAAAATAGCAGGCTTATGTTGCAGCTGATTCTTCCCTTAATCTGATTTGAGATTAGTTTTATAGAAAAACAGGGAAAAAGGAACATATCATTGAAAAATGATTTATTGTAATACTGCATTTTGTTTTGTTAGTCTTTTCCTTTCTGTTTTCAAATATGTCTGTACTATTGAACTAACCACTGTTGTTGTAAATAATTTGCATTGCTTTGTCTGTTGGTTGACCAACTTTTTTCTAAGCCCAAGAGCCTTGAATATCATGACCCAACCTAAGAAGGTAAGAAGATTTACAATGTTGTAATCTTATCAAAATGCTGCATTGAAGGGATCTATATATATACTCATATTCATGTAGGTTTATTATACTGTATATCTGAAGTAGATGTTGAATGTTTAACATTCATGTCCATTTGCAGCTCATTTTGATACATTTTTACAGGTTTTTCTAATGTACATAAGTTATCCAGTCAAGAATGAAAATAATTATAAGACAAAAATTCACCTGTTGTAAGTCAGTTGGTAAATTCTGCTATTATACCTTTTGAAACTCAAAATAATCAAATTTGCACTTATAGGATCTGTACAAAACTTTTTTAAAACCTGGCAGGATCTAAATCAATAACATTTTAGAATAAGCATTTAAATTGAGGAAGCAGGTTCTCTCCCCTCTTTTACTCCATTTATCTCTATTCATTTATTATTTTATCTATTCATTTGTCTTTACTAGCATAAAGTTTTACACTGCTGGCCTAGCTCTCTTTCTCGGGGTGGGGGTTGATTTGTTTCGAACCTTTTTCTTTTTTTTTTCTTTTGTAAAACTTGAGTTGTGTATGGAGTGTTATTTGATTTTAAAAAATTCAACAAAATTAAAATATATTAATAACACATAAACATTCTGGATGGTGTGAAGGCTTCCATAAGGGTTGCCATCCCCAAAGCACCTCAATGGTATCTCAGTTTTTAAACTGTTTTTATTTTTTTACCAGAATACCAAGAAAAACAGAAGGCACAGTGATAGCAAAGTAGGCAGCCTTCACCTGAGTCTTCCTTTGTAAGTGCCAAAGGTGTAAGTGGAAGCGGCTGCCTTAAGAGCCTCCTTCAGTCTTTTCTGAGTAAGTTAACTTGCAATCTCTTCACTTCAAGTGTTCTTATACCCCTCTTCAAAAATACCATTATGCCCCAAAAGGATTTACCCAGAGACATCTGATGAAAATGTGACAAATATAATCTGTAGATTATCATTATTGGAAAAATTGTATTTACCCATTTAAATCCTGCACCAATATCTAGTGGCTATTCCAATGTCTAGTATCCTCTACTGTATCTTCAATGTGTCTGTGCAGTAAGGTCCGAATTGTATTTTTCAAGGCTCAGAAGCTATCCTTAATAGGAAAAAAGCAATTTCTATATTTAAAAGTTTCATTAGAGGTTCTCTATAATGTTCTTTTCTGCTAGTATAATAATATAAAAAAAATTATATTGAACATAATGGAAAAAATGGTGTGCCCAAAGGGTAAATTGTGTTTACTTAATCAGAACATGAAGAAAAAAAGAAAGGGCAATCTGAAACAATGGTCACACAACTCCTTAGTTTGAGAGTCAAAATAAATTAAAAATAAACTGATCGTTAAGTCCCAAAAAGTGACAAATGTAGTAGTCCAAAATCAAAAGCCAAAACTCCTTGACATGTCTAATAGCCCGTCTCTGTCTAAGCCTCATGCATTTATTTAGCAAGAATCACCTTTCCAACATGTTAAATCAGGTTGGCGTGATGAAATCAGGCATAGTGACATCAATACATGTGACTGGCAACAGTGTCATTGCAATTAACAACACAGCCATGACCTGAAATGATGATATTTGATACAAAACAAATACAATATGGCACCTCAGTGAAGTTATACAAATATGAATAAATTAGAATGAATTTTAATAACATTAACCACCAAAATAAAAAGGATGTTGGCATTCCCAAAATCTGTTCACAACAAATATATTTACAGTGCTGTAGTGTTTATCAACCACGTTTAAAGTATGAGCCCTTACATTACTCATTTTAATTGCATTGTGTTTAGTAGCCAGCTATGATTCTGGTTTTGTGGCTTGGTTTTGATAAACAATATAACAATGTCTCTTTTTAAAAATCCCTAAAGAGAAATGTTTGTGCATTCCCACCATTTTCAGATTAAAAACACACCCTGCTGACCTTTTCAGACATAACTGTGATGGGTAAAGAGACATTGATCAAAACGTTTTCTAACAGAATTAGGCCCAAGCCATCCACTTACCCAGAATGGAGTCCTATTCCTGTTCCTATTCCTGACTATATAAGACAAGGATTCTGCTACTTCATGGTGTTAGCCACGTGTCTTCAGAATAATATTGAATTCAGGTGTTGAAAGGATCTTTAAGTAATCCTGGAGACTCCCCAGAGGCTGCCAACCATGTATGTAGTATTCTTGTCAGTCTATAACATGTAAATGAGTATGAAATTGAGTTCAAATGTGTCTCAAAGGAGGTTAGCACTGTGCAATGGGCATGCTCTGTGCAAAATGCTTATCAAAGTGCATCAAGAATCAATTTGCAGCAAATAAAATTACATTTTTTCATTATTATTTTGACAGTAAGAAGAGCAGGATTGTTGAACCCTAGCAAGCAAAAATAACAACCAATATCATTAAACCTTCCAAATCTGCAAGCATTTCAGGGAGTAATATGGCATATCATCTTTGCTGCACATAACTCTTAATGGGCTTTATAGTTTTTGCCTTTTCTTTGATTCAAATGCATTTATTTTTCATCTACTATTTTAATAATTCATGTAGTAATTAGAAGCCCTTACAATGATTGAATTCTCTAGCTTCTCCAAGATAAAGTGGTTTATGTGTTGATGAATGAATCTGTTTGTGAATACAATTTAACAGAAGTCATTTCATTACCAGTTATGGGGGACAAATCTATAAAATACACAATGCAAAAGGTCAGTTTCTACTTGATTACTTTAATTTGAATGTTAAGATTGTTGATGAATGTAGAGTTAACCATAGGCCTTATTTATCATTAATGTCAATTATGGGCTATGTTTATTTTAGATAATAGCAATGCTGCATTTAATCCTTAATTTCTATGCACTCCAGCACCATGTATTTGTTACAAATTAATATTTATTGTGTGCAGTGGTGTATCTGATCCATTCACTTAAATGTCAAAATGCAGCAAAAGCAAAAATATGGTACAGTATGCCATTGGGTAACTGAACAATACTGGCAGCACTAAAGTCCCTTTGATTGAATCCTTCAGTAACTGATTTTGTAGGGAAGAAAGGCAGAAACTCTTATAGTATAATGTATAGGAACTCATCAGTCATTACAATACATTGACTAGTCTTACACACTTTCAGGTTACCCACCTACTGTATGACTCTTCTAGGACAACTTATTGCCTAGAAAGGGGAATATCATTTAAAATGACCATAGGCGATCTTGTATAGTTCATGAATTTGCATGGCTAATAGTTCTGTCATGCCTTTGCTAATGTGTGACACGTTAATATGTGGTTCATCATGGTGACCTCTATGGAGACATTAGGACTTTATCTGATGCCTTACCAGTAACAAACATTAAGTCATCCCTTTTGGGCTCTTTTAAAATGTATTTCATCTAATATATCCAGTAACAGACTATCAAGTTACAGGGTGTTCACTAATGTCAGTTAAGCCATTTATATATTTACCTTCTTATCAAGTCAAGTTGGGGAGCATGCACTGGTACAGTGCGTTGCTGCACCAACTACACGATGAAACAACTCGGGATCCCAATTTGCAACCCCCCAGGCAGACACATGGTCCAGTCCCACCCTCCAGAAATAACCCTCTATATGCCGCAGCCAGGTGTTACGTGGGCGACCCCTTGGCCTGGTCCAGCCACTCGGGTCCCCAACAATGAGGATGTTACAAGCCGGATCACCCTCTGGGAAAAGCGCCACATGGCTGTAGTGCCGTAACTAACGCTCCCCCACAATGCAGGTAATGTGCCTCATTCGGGACTCCATTAGCAACTGCTCATTCGACACAAAGTCAAACCAACGGTACCCAAGGATTTTCCAGAGACACACAGTACAAAAGGAGTCCAGTCTTCGTCTCAGGTTACTGGATAGCATCTCACAACCATATAGCAAGACAGGAAGCACCAGGACTCTAAAAACTTGGACCTTCGTCCTTTTGCATGGATATCGGGAGCGCCACACACTCCTTTCCAGTAACCTCATGACCCCCCATGCTCTCCCAATCTGTCTACTGACTTCATAGGAAGCAAGGACTAAATGGAGCAAGAACACACCCCTGACAAACCCCAGCATCAACTGGGAAAAATGCAGAACTCCTGCCTCCACTCTGCACAGCACTTACAGTACCAGTGTACAGGCTGGCCATGATATCCAGCAACCTCGAGGGGATCCCATGAACCCTCAGGATGTCCGACAGGGCAGCTCGATCAACTGAGTCGAACGCTTTGTGAAAATTAACACAGGCTGCAAAGAAACTCTGCCGATATTCGCGTTTGCGCTCCATGAGAACCCTCAGTGCCAGGATGTGGTCGATGGTAGACTTCTCAGGTGTAAAACCAGACTGTTCCGGTCTCTGGTAGGTGAGTAAGTGATCACGGATCCTATTGAGGACGACCCTAGTAAGGATCTTATCCGGCACCAAGAGCAGTGTTATCCCCCTGTAGTTGCTGCAATCCAGGCGATCACCCTTCCCTTTCCAGATACAGATGACAAGTCCCGTTTTCCAGTCAGTTGGGATGATGCCAGTCTCCCAAATGGAATCAAAGATTGCTTGCAATGCCAGGAAGACAGCCTTACCACCAGCCTGGAGAAGTTCACCCCGGATACTACAGATCCCCGCAGCCTTTCCCTCACTCAGCTGGTTCACCACCTGTACAATCTCAGTGAGATTGGGTGGTTCACAGCTAATTGGAGGATCAGCCTCAAGAACCGTGGACCCAGAGATATCCACCATCCTAGCTTGAGGATCAGCTTTTAAGAACTGCTCAAAGTAGCCAGCCTAGCGGGTTACGACTGCAGTGTCATCCATAAGAATCGTTTCATCAGTCACCCTGACTGCAACTCTCTGTGGAACATGTAAGAAATTCCACCTTCTTATGCTGAATTCAAATATATAAAATATTTTGAAAAATAGTTATTTTCCTGTCATTCAGTAAATCATTTGAATAATCAGGGACAAGGCAAACATTAATTTACTGTAAATTCAAGCTGTTTTTAATAATAGAGAAAAATGCTATTATTTATTTTACCTTGATTAGCTAAATTTTAATTGATGTATTTTTCAAGCCATCAAAAAGCTGTGTGCAAACTGAGAAACAGGATTTACCTTTCATTAATTTATTCATCCATCCATTTGCCAAACCCATTTATCCAGGACATGGTTGCAGGGAAGCTGGATCCTATCCCAGCAATACCTAGACTGAGCACAAGTGCGAACACACACAGGTCAGTTTAGCAATGTCAATGCACCTAACCTGCATATGTTTGGACTGTTAGAAGAAAGCCACGCAGATACGAGGAGAATACACAAACACACAGGGAGCACGCAATCTCGTCGTGAGGCAGCAGCACTGCTACTGTGCCACCATGCTGCCCGTTAACTTACTCAAAAGTGCTGTGACAATGCGGATTCACTCCACGCTCCCATTCAGCTTCTGGGAGCCCTTGAACCTGACACCATTGGTAATGTCACTGATGAGCTGTACAGTGAGGCACAAACAATGAAGCAAGGGGATGGTGCAAAAGTGTCAAGTGCTTTTATTTAAAAACCAGCAAACAAAAACAAAGTGTTCAAATAAATAAGTGCAGTGCACCACTAAAAGTCTTTATTAAATAAATAATCCATTAAAACATGTGAAAAGGTGGAGGTTAAAATTCAATAGAAAAAACAATCCTTTAAAAAACAATGAGGTTAAAACAATGGCATGAAGCAGTCTCTTTAAAACAAAGCCCAGTGCATTCTTTAACTGGTGACTCCCCTGCTTCTCCCATCCAGGCTATGCACCAGGGGAGCCACCCTACCTGCAGCTGTCCTTATTTCTGCCTTCTGATCTGGAAGCTTCCCGATCCCTGGCTTCGGTTCAGCACTCTCCAGACCGAGACTTGGTTTCCCCCCATAAGCCCCAGCTGCACGGGAAGGCTCCATGCCACTGCCAACCCTGTGCAACTGGCGGCCCAGGTCCACAGCTCGGCCAGTAGTGCTAATTGTAACAGAGTGGTATCATTTAAATGGAAATGCCAGTTGTAAAAAAACATCTCTGAACAGTTACTTTAAGTTTCTTAAAGCTGGGCACCAGGTTGTTTTATGGTATGGAGAAATGGCTAGGACCTGGAGTTAGATGTCAAGAGATATAATATTAACCAAAAGTTTAAAAAAATACTCCTGAAACAAGAGATGCTTAATCAATGTGCTTTGACATGACTCAGTTGCAGTGCTAACAAGTTCAAAAATGCAGAGGATGGACACAACAGGTTTTAGTGGCTTGTGTTTTCTCCTGAAGACACCCTAGGAAACGCCTTCTTATTGTTGGACGGATTTTTCAAGGAGTATGGCTAGGCTAGGTGAAGGACCTGTGTGTTACTGTTCTATTGCAGAACTGTGCATATGTTATATTTAGATTATGTATTAGAAATGGAAGAGAGAGTTGAAACTGTAACTTTGTACAGTGCTTTCTCACCTCTGGTGGCCTTCCACTTTGTGTAGGTGAGTAAGCAACATATGACTAATAATGAATTAAAAAAATGTGTGTGTCTGATGAGCTACCAAAAGCAAACTATGGTAGCTGTAAATAAATTTCTGAACAATGTATGTATTCTATTAAAGCCATGCAGTAGTGTAACATAGGATGGCACAGTGGTCAGCAGTGCTGCCTCATGGATCCACCATCCAGGATGTGAATCCTGTTGTCTGTATGGTTTTTGCCTTGTTCTCCCCGTGTCAAGGTGGGATTTGCTCATACATCACCAAAGACGTGTACATTAGATTAACTGGCATCATTAAAATGACTTGAGTGTGGGTGACAGACATGGTACCCTGTCCAGAACTGGTTCCTGCTTTGTGTCTTTTGTTGTGGTCCTCATAAATCTGGATTATGCAGACTTGAAAATGTATATATATACTGCGCATGTATATTTCGACTGGAAGGTGTAAGATTAGTGCTATATAGTGCCCGACCCGACACAGATTAGACACAGGAGGCATATATAAAATTTAATAAACTTTTATTTTTCTTCATCTGTGGGCTATGCCTTCCCCATACCCACAGACACAACACAGTCCCAAGCACACAATAAACACAATTATTTGCTCTTTTTTGGCACCACCTCTCCTTCCCAGCAACCGTGTCCTCCTCCACCTGACTGGCCCCTGAGTGGTGGTCGCTGGCTCCCTTTATAGTTCACCCGGAAGTGCTCCAGGTGCTTGATCCCTGATTTCTGGCTACAATTCCAGGTGTGACGAATTGGTTACCCACACGGGCTCAGGAGTCCTAAATACAGCGCCCCCTGGCAGTACCCAACTCCAATTCCCAGGATGCCCTGCGGGAACCTGAGGCACTGTTCCACCCCAGGGAGGCGGCCAAGTAGCGTTCAGGGGGAGGTATTGCAATGTCCATGGCTGCTCCCCCTGAATATAGTGTGCAGGGGCGTCCCGGCTAGGTAAGGATGCCAAGCGCCTGTCACAAAGGCATCTTAAAATTAGAATCAAGCATAGAAATGTTTTCATTTGTTTTAAAATTTAAGTTTTAATTTTTATGTCCGCTTGTATTTCTCTAGGAAACAAATTTGAATGTTATAGCAATCTCCATTACATTATTCCCTGCACACTTGAATATAAAATGTCCGTCTGAATAATAAAGCCCAATAATACTGCACACAAACCTTTACTGCTGTATTTGCAATATAATGAATTATGTGTAAAACACAACAAAATAGCTAATGCATGAATTGTTTACAAGTGCCTTCCACTCAGGTACATTGAATTTACCATTAAGCATTACAACCCTATGAAATTCAATAAAAGGCTGGCTTGCCACAGAGATTTGGAGTTGAGTTAGAAGTATGCTGTATTTCCATTAGATTCTTCAAGTAAAAACATTTTCCGAAAAACTAATAAAGATTGTATGGGGAGGGCAAAGGGAAAAATGACACCCGAATGATCCAAAGATTCATGAAGTACTTTACTATGCAGAAGCATACACAAACTCCAGTTTTAAAAAATTAAAAATTATTCATTTATTCATTCATTTTCTTGACCCCCTTTTTCATTATAGGGTGCCTATTCCAGTAGAGGTGCACGCAAGGTAGGAACCAGCCCAGGATAAGGGCACCAGTCCATGATGGGCTAACTTGACTACCCACAAAGATAAAATCATATCTTTGGGATGTGAAAGGAAATTGTAGCAGCTGGAGAAAACCCTCACAAACACAGGGAGAACATGCACAAGTTAAGCAGACAGTGACAGGGTTGGCATATAAAGCTCAAGCCCCTGAGTCGAGAGGCAGCTGCTCTCTTATTTGTTTACTGGCAAGTTCAATTCATTTTAGCTTATTCTCATAAAGTTTACAAACAAATACAGAAGAGTCAGAATACAATACTAGATGATTTGCATCAAAAGCATTATAAAAACTGTTGGACAAACTTAAATACAGTATATACAAAGAAATACAGCACACAGTTTGTTTTTAAATACTGAACAAATTATCTTATTTCCAGATTCAATTACACTACATCAGCTGCCCTCTAAAACAGATAACCAGACAGACAGACAAGGATGATTAAAGCAGAATATTACAAAGGACTTCAAATGGCACCGACTCTTTGACAAATGCAGTCTTTAGGAGCCATGGTCTTTCAGGTAAGGTATGGCTGTCTAACTATGGGTAAAAGCCCACTGTATTGAATGAAGACACCCATACTCAGTCACACACAGCCAGTCTGGAGACACCAGCCAACCTAACCTGTACATTTATGACATGTGAGAGGAATCCAAGTCCTCATGGAAAGTCCCGCAAGCACACAGGGAGAACATACAAATTTCAGGGAGATAGTGACCATGTCAGAGTTAGAATCCAGACTCCTGCAGCTGTGAGACACTAGCACTGCCCTTTACTTTAAATATTAGTTTAATCTCATCAAAAAGCACTTAAAAAACAGGCACGATTAAAATCCAAAACTTACATGGTTGCAGTAAAAATGACACTTTGACTTCTTTCCTACTTACCGTCTTGCACAATGCTCTTGCTCCCACTCACAAGGCATTGCAAGCTGCTAACATAAACTTCAGCGCCTACATTTTTTATTTTATTAATTAATGGGACATTTACGTAAATCAAGCGTTACATAAGGCAGGTAAGAGTCATTCAATTAACTTGTTTTACTTTACTGTTCTTTGAGTAAAAAAAAAGAATGAAAACAATCTCATCAGAATGGACTTCTTCACTTCCATCAAGCTGCAGTTTCTCAACAGTCAGTCAGTCATTTTCTAACCTGCTTTGTCCTGAACATATAATCAAAAAATAAAGAATCACGCTTGAATCGGTCAACTAGTTTAAACAAAAAGATCAGCCTTTTCTGGTGCCAATTATACACGACACTACATAACATAACTCCATATATTCAAATCACATTTAATCTATTTTAGGAATATGTTGAAGGCTAGCCTGGGTGTATTGGAGGTGAGGAACCAACCTTAGGTGGGGTGTTAGCCCATTGTAGGACCAACTCATGCACACTCACACTCACACGGGATCTGTTCAGAATACATAATTAACACAACACAGGCATCTTTGGAAAAATAGACCAGTGAGAAAAGAAATATGCAGACATGGGGAGAATTTGCACACTTCATACAGGTAGCAGAACAATTACGATTCAAATCAGGATGCTCAATCCATCAGGCAGCACTATCTACAGAACCACTGTGCCACTGTACCATACACTAGGATGCTAAAACCCTTAAGATGCCGTACTAGTGCCAACAACACTAACATGCAGTACTGTACAATGATTTTGTTAAAATAGGTTGTCTGTCAGATAAAGTTTGCATTGATTTTGTTCCTGTTTATGTAATTGTATTATTTTCATTTTTGTGGCTGTGTAGATAGCCAGAGACAAATGATGCCATGCAATCCAAGAGCCAAAAGGCAACCAATCAAGTTGGATTAATGGAACAAATTCTTGTTTTCCATATTGACCTAATGACCAGCCAATAGCTCATTCTGAAAAAAGGCATCTCAATTCATGCTGAAGTATGTTCATTTTTATAAGAAAAGCTTAGGCATTCAGTGCTGTGGCCTCCATCTGTTCAATCCACCTTGCTTTCTACATTTTTAGTAGTCCATGCTATTGAAATGTACATTGTATAGACATTACTGTATGTACAAGGGATGTTCAAAAAGTTTCCACACTTTTTTTTAACTCTATTTATTAGGAATTTCAAAAGCAAATTACATCACTTTTCTACATAGTCACCTTCATTTGCAATGCAATTTTCCCAGCATCGTACCAACTTTTTAATGCCGAATTACTTCCCACCTTCACCGTTTCCAACGAAAATATGAAAGTGCGGAAACTTTTTCAACGTTCCTCGTATGTATGAACGGAGGCTTAATGGTTAGTGCTGGGTTCAATTATTGGCCTGGACAGTGTGTGGAAAGATCATGTTATGCCTTGTCTGTGTGGGTTTTCTCAAGGTACTCTTCTTTTCCTCTTACCTCCCAATGAAAACTTTAATTTGGCCTACAATGAATGAGTGTATGTCTGAAGTGTCTACAAAGTAATGGCAATGGTTCTCCTAGAGTTTATAATGAATGAATGGAGAGGTCCCACAAAGGAGATGACTATATTGATGTATAAACATATATGATAAGTAAAATCCTGAAATGGAGGATAAAATAAAGCTGTCTAGAAATGTCAACAGTTGGTCATGTAAATTAGATATAGAGTAGTGTAAATTTTGAGCAAATATTGGAGACTAATATTTATTATGTTAGGGCTCATTAGCCAACACAGTCTATTTCAAACAAAATACTGTAACTCTATGAGGAACCAATGAAGAAGTAATGTGCCATTTTAACTGTACCGGATGCTCATGGCCCACTGCAAATGCAACAGAATGTTCCCCTGTCTTGCTTGCATGATGGCTCTGTTGAGGCAAACGTTTTTAGGTGGCTTCTAGCAATTTTTTTTTTCTTTTATCTAAATTGTCTGATAACATAATATGTTAGACAAAAAGGCTTCACCATATGAATTCCAATTGCACTCTAGCATTTTTGTCTGTGGGCTGCCAGGTGACAGGGATGAAATACTGTATTTCAGCTTTAGCCGATGGTCTTTGAGATATCTGGAGAGAAGCGAATGGAGCTGAAAACGGCTGCATGAATAAAACATTGACTGCTGCAGATGTGAGCTTTGCTTTGTGGTTAGTAAAGCATGTCATCCTGGACCACTGCTTTGTAATAACGGGTACTAGCACATCACTCAATTTATGCATGTATAGTACGACTAAGCCCAGTTTACTCTGGTGTATTTTTTAACATGTACCTACATCATTCTTAATGGTATATTCTTGTCTCCTAACAAAGTATTACAGATTCTTTCTTTAAAATAAAATACAGAAAAAATATGCCAAAGTGATAACTGCCTTATCTTTCAGAAGCTGGATTAAAGCTTAAAACCTCACAATCTGCAGCCTTTCTATCGAATGCCAAAAAGTGACAACTCAAGCGAGTTAAAGGAATAGTTTGGTAGTCAGAGAGGTTTTTACTTATCCTAGAAGCAATTGTGCTGAGACTGATGCCCACATTGATTGTTGTCACTATGTGATGCAAACCACTGGTAATGTGCTGCGATATGTGCAGTTAAGCCCTGCTAGCAGAAGGTTACGACACGCCAGCCTGATCCTAGATACACCCATTCGCATGCAGATCACAAGTCATGCAGAATCTGCTCTACTTGGAAACCATCCTCAAAAGACACAGATTTACTTTATGTAGCTTTTCTTTTCAATTAGTAATAACAATTATAAGCGTTCCAAGTTCACTTGGCAAAACTAGCACACAGATGTGTAACCCATTTACTGCTGCTCTACCTACATGAAATATGTCTTTATAGTATTTTGATCACCACATGAGACTTGGGATTGCAGGTGAGTTTCATTTTGGGTTTGTGGCACTGCGGAGGCCCAAACCTCTAAGCCTCATCTCACATCTTCCACGCTGTTTTATGCTCATCAGATCTTAATTATTTTTAAGTAACATCAGGCACAATTTGATGAAGTATGAAGAGTTTATACAGTATATACTAGAGAAATGTTAGTTATACAAATCATTTTCATTATGATAAATTACTGTATCATGTAAAACAAGACTTTTAATGAGTTTTATGAATTCATATTAATTGCAAATTCAAGAATTCATCTAACATTTTCTGTGTAAACAAATTCATGAAAGCGGTAATTTGTTTTCATGTTATTTTCTTTTAATTTATATTTTTTGATAAGGGGGATATTTAGGCTGCAAATAGTGATGTGGTTAGCAGTGCTTCCTAACTGCTCCAAACTCATATTAACTGTGCTGAGCTGGCACGTTCTCCTTGTATTTTTGCAATTTTTTATCAGGTTTTCTCTTTTTTTTCAACATCCCAGAGGCATGCACATTATATATAGATAATGAACTTTAAACTGGCTTAGTATGAGTGAGTATCCCAAAACTCCCCTTGACACAGAGTTTAGATAGGGTTGGGATAGTACAGGGGTGAGCAATGTCGGTCCTGGAGAGCCGCAGTGGCTACAGGTTCTCATTCCAACCCAACTGCTTAATCATAAACCAATCCTTTCCAATCTCAGACCTTATTTAATTTTATGGCATGTTAGTCTGCAATGTAAGGTTCTTATATCATACATTTTTCCTTTCCAAGGATATCATCAAAATGATTTGAAGCCTGTCACATTTTCTATTAAGTGTTTTAATAAATTAAACAGTGCATGATGAACACACAGAGATGTAAATTGAAACAAGCTAGATGGTGAACTGCTGACTGCTTTGTCATTTACATCTTATTGCTAATAAGGAGCCATTAAAACAGTGAATGCAGCTGTTTAAGATTGACGTAAGCAATTAAGGTTGGGGGACTTTAACAAGCAAGACCACTAAAATGAATCATCAAAATGTCACTTGAGCAATAAGTGCTTCATCAGCAGTAATTGACTTCTCATTAAGAAACAGGGTTGGGACAAAAACCTGCAGCCACTGCGGCTCTCCAGGACCGACATTACCCACCCCTGGTATAGTAAAATGATGGATATATTGTTGAAGAGAAATACTGGCACAACCTAATTTTTTATGTTTTTCAATGTTTACGTAATAATCGGATTAGTATACTATATTCTATGTAAACATTCATCCATTTTCTACTGTCATTATTCAAGGATGCTAGTTTTTATTCAATTTTCTGACTGCCATATTTAACAGCATTATCTATACTAATAAACGGCAAAGCCCTCACTGACTCACTCACTCACTCACTCACTGACTCACTCATCACTAATTCTCCAACTTCCCGTGTAGGTAGAAGGCTGAAATTTGGCAGGCTTATTCCTTACAGCTTCCTTACAAAAGTTGGGCAGGTTTCATTTCGAAATTCTACGCGTAATGGTCATAACTGGAAGCTGTTTTTCTCCATTTACTGTAATGGAGATGAGCTTGAAGCCCGTGGGGGTGGAGTTTCGTGTGACATCATCACGCCGCCCACGTAATCACGCAGTATGTAGAAAACCAGGAAGAGGCCCAAAAAGCGCTGAAGAAAACATGCATTATATAATTGAGAAGGCAGCGAAACAATAAGAAGCGAGCGAGTGACATATACAACCATATTCATGAGTTCTGCTACTTCGGAAACAAAGCAC
>JANRMT010062790.1:25641730-25653356 GCA_026402145.1 Polypterus bichir lapradei | reverse complement strand
TATATATATATATATATATATATATATATATATATATATATACATACTGTCAGGGATGCCAGGGGCAACGACCCGGCCGGGACGCCGTGAGGGACCGGATGTGGGTCTACGCCCACCCTGGATCATATGGGGGCCGCCTTCCTGGTTGCTTTGGGGGCCACGGGTTGAGGGCATGGAAGCCCCACCCTGTAGGGGCCCGTGGTCACCACCAGGAGGCGCCCCAATGCCTTGGGGACCTGTTACCTCAGCACTTCCGCCACACCAGGAAATGCTGGGGGGAAGAATTAAAAGGGCGCCCGGAGAGCTGCCGGGAGATCAGCCGGTACTTCCGCCACGCTGGGGCGTGGCCAATGAAGGAGTGTCGGGAATCACCTGGAGCTCATCCGGGAGAATATAAAAGGGTCCGTCTCCCTTAATTCAGGGCTAGAGTCAGGTGGAAGAAGGACGAGGCACGAGAGAGATGTGGAGGCGGCCCGAGACGAAGGCATTTGTGGCCAGGACTGTGTTTGGGGGTTTGTGCACTGATTTTGAACTGGGTCTGAGTGACCAACATTTGTAAATAATTGTAAATAAAACGTGTGGTGGTATTTAACAACATGTCCGCCTGTCTGTGTCCGGGTCGGCTCCACAATACACATAGCATAGTTTTACTGTCAAATAATGCAAAGAGTACACAACACGTTTCGCCTTTTACGTTGCGCCATGGCGTGTGGTTCGTTTATTTGACAGCATGTAGATCAGGGTAATTCACATTCATGGCATTCGTAGTCTGAATCACAATCTGATTGTATGGGTGGTTACCTACCAGGTAATGCTTGTGTCGGCAAACATCCGCCACGGTGCCCTCTTCAGTTGCGAGAAGCAGATCATAGAATGTTGCAAAGTTTTACTGTCAAATAATGCAAAGAGTACGTGACACGTGTTTCGCCCTAATTCTGGGCTCATCAGGCGTACACACTCACTGCACCCCTTCTCGGGAATCGAATCTTGGACGTCAGCGTCAGAGGCGAACCCACGGTGTGTGGTTCGTTTATTTGACAGCATGTAGATCGGGGTAATTACATTCATGGCATTCGTAGTCTGAATCACAATCTGATTGTATGGGTGCATGTAGGATGACCAGTGTGTTAGAAGAAAAGAGATCTCAGACTGGCCGCCCTGTATGTCAATCAAGTGGCAAATGCCATAGGGAGGATATATGATAGACTAACGTTTAAAAAAAATTTTTTGAATGCAACGCGATCTACCTGATCAGATACTGATACACTTGTTCTAAACATTGCCTGTGCTTGCCATTGCTCTGAAACACTGCCATTTCAGCTTTTAAGTTTCTTGGCACAGATAATGTGGATGCAACAGACTGACGCATTGCAGTTTCAAGTTGCTGTTCAAAGCTGTTGTCTGACAGACGTCAATGAAGTCTGCCCTGTCCTGGCATTCATGAGCTGCAGAGTGCAGACTCTTCCCAGTCCACTGTATTCTTAGTCAGAGCCGGGAGACTGACGACTGCTGCTGGTTGACTGAATCAATCTGCAACACACTACACCGTGTGCCAAAAAAACGTTCCACTTAATTAATTTCAACCATAACTCTGTTATTTCTCGATCGATTTTTACACTTTTACACACTATATATGCAAGCTTGGCCGTTCCCGGTGAGAGTTCCACCTGGCCACAGACAGACACTGAATGTCCTGGAAATACACACGTTTATTATTACACAATACGACTCACAACACTCCAATGCCTTATCCGGCCAACTCAGTCTGTTTCTCCTGACTCTCTCTACGTCTTCAGTCACCTCCTCCTCCTCCTCAGGCTCCTGTCTTCTCCCTCCCAACTCTGGCCTCTAGTGCAGTGCGGTGGCCTCCTTTATACAGCACCCGGAAGTGCTCCACGTGCTTCCTGATTAGCATCTGGCAGCACTTCCAAGTGTGGTGGAAGTGCTGCATGCAGATGCAGCTCATCTTCTGACAGTACTTTCTGCTGTGGCGGAAGTGCTTCGACCACCACTCTGGAGTTGTCCAGGCACCCCCTGGCAGTGGCCACGTCCTCCCTTCAGGATTGAGCATCCCGGCTCTGTAGCCCCCATGCCACCCAGGAAGGCTGTCCTCCCATGTTCTGAGGAAAATACTGCCCCTCTGCTGGTCCTTCCTGTCTCCCAGCGTCCCGGTGGAGCAATGTCCCCGGACATCTGTCACAAGGTGTATTATAACAATTTCATTTTGTCATGCGGAAGCAGGTTCATTTTTTTTTCTGTTACATAGAAGAGAACTGATCTGTGGAGAGCATGACAATCAATATAATTTCCTGGGCACAAATTATTAAAAAATGAGAAGACACCATCTGGAGAGACATCAGCCAACTACTGCGAACAAAGGTTTAGGAGAAAGGCTTAATGTACTGTGTTTGCCAGTTTTCGACACTGTGATATGTTTTACCCTTCAGGTTAGTATGACAATTAATGTACTGAGAAACTGAGAGCATGAAGAAGAAGCAACAGTAACAAACTACAAGGAGCTGTCTGACTGAGGAATGGGTGGCCCAGGTAGAAGAGACATAAGGATGGCATATGGCAGAGAAACATCCAAAGAAATATGTAATTTAAAAGCTCAATCCACCTCAGTGGTTGGAAGGCTTTCAAAAAGCCGTTGTAGGTAAATAAGGACAGTAAATCATGACTGACTTTTGTTTATTCCAAGGGCATTGAAGTAAAGGAAGCAATGGGAACTGGCAACACTATTAAGTCTTTGAAAAGGCACCCAGCATAGGACAAGTGCAGCCCTGATGAGTCATTTTGGATAGCAAAATGGCATGGATGTTATCAAGAGTGTCTGGTCCATTTCATTAGAAACAGAGGAGTGCTTGGGTACCTGCTCCCCCCAGATGGAGCATTATCAGAGCAGTCTCAGGACTTTCAGAGAATATTCCTCACCTCAGATATTATTCCAAGGATTATCCCAGAAATATCTCCTGGATGGGGTATAAATGCCATTCATCTTCAGTGGGCTATTTATCTTGGGAAGATGGTTGGTGCAGCACCTTGAAATTTGAGATTTTCATAGAAATTGTTTGGGAGGTTGGAAGATGGGTCAGCCACCCCAGCTGACATTCAAAAACCAATATATCTATTTATGCTGGGTGGAGCAGCCAAAGTTTGTACTCTGTCTTTGTTTATCTGATACTCTGTGTTCTCCTTTTAATCATGCTTCTACTTTCTGCTTTTTGTTTAATGAATGTAGCTATAGCTTTTGTAAAACATCTTGTTCTTGGTTAAAATTGAATAGAGATGTGCTGACCATTTAACTTTGACAGAATAATTTCAGAAGCTATTCCAATTCATGCAGCATACAGTACACTATGTCATCTTATCAAGCTCATTTCTATGCTTATACAATACCATACAAAAATAATACTTCCCTATCATCTAGTTTACATTTGAAAATGTGTTGATTATGTGACAGATAGGGGGCGCTGTCGTCTCCTTGAACCCTCAGATCAGATGCCAGACACCAGATAAAAGTCCAATAATTAATTTTATTTGGACAATAAAGTGCACAAAGCACCCTCCATTCCACCATACTTATACACTATCACAATAATCAATACAACAATCAAATCCTCCAACTTCCAGACACGTTGTCACACTTCCTCCCAACTCATCTCAACCCAACGGGGTTTCCCATAGTCCTTTTAAAGTCCTTGACCCGGAAGTGTTTCTCTTTCTCTATCCATGTGACTGGCAACACTTCCGGGTAGGATGAAAACTCCTTTTTCTTCAACCCGGAAGTACGTCATTTCTTCTGTCCCTGTGACTGGGATGTACTTCCGGGCTATATGTAAAATAATCCTTGAGCCTCCCTGCAGCGTCCTCTGGTGGCCCCCATGGTATCCAGCAGGGCTGTGAAGGAAAAGTCCAAGGTCCATGATGCCCTGCTGGAATTTGGGGTATCTCCACGTTGCAGGGAGGGCTCCATCGGGCGGTGTGGGGGTATTGGTCGGGATGAATGGCCGGCCATATACCACAATTGTTAATATTAGTTAATCTTTTAAAATGCAGTACACATGTGTATTATATATTAATGACCACTTATAAGCAGCGAGCAGTTTAATCAGCAATGTTATTTGATTATTATATGCCGTATTAAAAACAAAAGAGTTAAAAACAGTCACTGCAATATGTCACTTTGCACTCCTCTGATGAACTGTTTCCAAATACATGGTTCAATAAAACTAGTATTTTCTGATTCATCTATGCGATTAACTTTTTCTTATTCATTTTTCATTATTTTTAATTAGATATGCACACAATTTCTAACACCAACAAAAGCATCGCTTTCATCAATAAAAACTACCAGAATATTGCACCTAAACTCCATAAATAAAATGAATTATTATTATTATTATAAAAGAAATGTTGCCGTCATGTTCACTCTGGTGTACTAGAATAGTGTTTCTCAACCACTGGCCCGCTCTGACGATTGTGCTTTGTTGACCAAGATGAAATTTGTGCTTCGTAAAGACACTTACATGGCAAAAGGAAGTTGCAACACCAGAAAATTTGAGAAACACTGCACTAGAAGGATTGACAACACAAGCTTTGAGCAATACAGGAGCCAGTAACAAAGAAACAATGCATCCTTCAATGGCCAATCTGATATGGTTTTCTTTGCTAATAATAAGATAATAATAAACAAAAATGAAACCATCTATTATTCTAACCGTGGGAGTGTGGAAGCCTGATATGTTAGCAGCAATGGCTACAAGAAAGGAAACAACCCGAGACAAGGAGGCCAATCCATCATAGGATATACTCACCTACATTAGGCCAGTTCTACACATCCCACACATCTTTGAGATAAAAAGAAAAGAACCCATTGAAAACGTAACAGAGTGACCAGGCTGAGTGCGAAGCTAGTTACTTATAGCTGTGAGGAAGCTACATTAAATAAAAAATAATGGTTTTTAACTGCAGTTTATTACAACAACAACAGATATTTATATAGTACATTTTCATACAGCAATGTAGCCCAAAGTGCTTTGCAAGATGACAAAAAGAAAGTTACAAGAAGAGAAAACAATTAAAATAAACAATAATAGTAAAGAATAAATAAGAACACAACAAGGTGGTCAGATGGCCAGGAAGACAGAAAAAAACAAAAAGAATCCAGTTAGGCTGGAGCAAAAAAATTAATTAAAAGACTTAATAAATATATTTTGTCATTTTAGTGGTTTTCATGTCATTCATAACTACATTTATTTCAGTGCTGAAATTACAAATAATAATATTAATGCATTTTTGATTTAAGTGACATGTATCTATATCCAGCATGCATATTTAAAAAGACAGAAAGAATAACAGAAAAGTATGTCTTTCAGTTTTGTACTGTAAATCATGTGAACATGGTGAGACTCTTGTGGGGCTCGGTTTTATGGCACATCAGGGGAAGGGACAAGAGTACAGGTATGAATTAACAACGCCTTCGCTTCCATCATCAGACTTCAAGAGAAACCCACACCAAAAGTCTTAGGTAAAGCATCATGGCTGTCCTGAGATTATCATTATTGACAGCTGCTACCTTCTACTTTGCTTTACCCAGCAAGGCAAACTAAATGACGCACCCAGGCTGAAACTTAACCTTCACCTATTTTTTGTTTATTTTGTAGTATTGGGTCCCAAAGTCTACAAGTGTTTACTTTTAAATCTGTTCACAGCCAAACCTACAATCTTCTAGTAAATATCAAGGGACATTATGCTTTGATTATATAATGCACTAGTGTGGCCACTGGAGTATTGTGTGCAGTTCTGGTCACTGCACTACAAAAAATAGCAGCAATGAAGCAGTGCAAAGGAGAACAACCAAGTGTATCCTAGGATTTAAGTACAAGCTGTACTCTGACAGACTTAGAGAGTTAAACCTGTTTAGTCTTGAGTACAGGAAACAACGTGGAGACCTCATCCAGGTCTTCAAAATTTTCAATAAAGTAGATCAAGCAGAATAATTCTGTCTAAATGGCAAATCTAAATGGCATTTATGACTGAAGCCACAAAGCACTTCTTCAGGTAAAATGTTGTGGGAATTTAGAATAAATTATGAAGTGATATAATGGATGCAATATTTTTACACCTTTTTCTTCACAACTTAAACATATTCATCGACTGTAAAGCTACTGCCGTTGTCTTGATCCAAGACTGGCATTTCTAACCTTTAAAAAATTCAATACTTCCAGACCTACAGGATTATTTGTTGGTAATACAGGTTTATGACATATTTGCATTCTGAGAAATGAGCATATTATTTATTTAATCATTCTGTGGTCAAACATCGAAAAACTTAATTAATGTTGGATTCAGTTCTGTAAAAAAGTGTGAATGATCAAAAAAGAGGTCTTCAATTGACATGGGAGGCCCAGAGGTTGGTGCATCTGCTTTATCTGTAATTCCCAGCTTTGTCTGTGTGTACTGTCCACAATCTCATTGTGCCATGTTTGTCTAATGATGTGAAGTAGGGATTAATTGAGCCTAAAAAGTTGAATGAAAGTGTGTGTGAATGAGCCCTGTAATGGTTTGCAGTCCATAGTCAGCTACTACCTTCTTACTCAAACCTGGCCTTAGTAAATGAGAAAAGACATAATACCTGTAACAATAATAGTATATGCAGCATTAGTTTTCATTACATATAACTGTTTGTAATATATATAATAGTAATATCTTATAAAACTATTATTTAATAAACTTAGTAGCTAGTAATAGCATATACAGTAGCATGCATATTACCTAGTAAAAAACACACATTAATAATATACAGTATAATACACACAATATCTTATAATACATGTACAGTCGCCATGCAATGGGTGACACCTCAACACCACACAAGTTCAGATGGAATGGAATCAGTGTGAGGTTTGTTTATGGTGGCTGGAGTGCCAATTCTGCCACCAACCTTCAGGTTTTTCCCAACAGGTTGGAAGGCCTACATGCAGGGCTGGATGCAGGTTAACATCATACCCAGGACGGAGCAATTGCAGGTTAAGGGCCTTGCTCAAGGGCCCAATGAAGCAGAGTCACTTTTGGTGACCATCTACCAAATGGAAGCAAAGATTGCTTGCAATACCAGGAGGACTACCTTACCACCAGCCAGGAGAAGTTCACCACAGATACCACAGATCCCTGCAGCCTTCCCTACCCTCAGCTGGTTCACCTCCTGTGCAATCTCAGTAGGATTAGGTGGTTCACAGCTAATTGGAGGATGAACCTCAAGAACCATAGACCCAGAGATGTCCTGCGTCCTAGACGGAGGATCGGCTTTACACAGCTGCTCAAAATAAATATAACTGCTTGTTTGTAATGCAAAAATTCCTTCTTGGACTGACATTATCTCTGTCTTTCAGATCTGTGTGGAAGGCAGCATTTCAATCACTCTGAATTAAAGCAGATCTGAAGAAGATGTGTTTGAATTTTATTGAAGCAAATGAGATAAAAATAGAATCAATTTGTCCATGAAGATTTTTCTTTTGCACTTTCAAGTTGTTTTTTTTGACACTAGAATTAAGTGTGCCTTGTAATAAGACTGTTTGACAGTTTTATTTGTGCAACAGAGAACCCACAATAAGACAGTATATAGAGTATTCATTAATAATATAAATTAGATACCAGAATAACTGTCAAATTTTGACTGCAAGAGCCTCAACCTCCAAGAACAAGTGTGACCATGGAAGACATGATCTGGAGTGGAGTAAAGTGACAAAGAAAATGAGTGCAAGTGAGTCTTGTTTGATGTATAACCCATGATAATGCCATTATACTGTAAATCACAAAGTCTGACAATTCCACCTTTGCCCTAAACTGAATGACTTAATATGGCTGTGCTTTATTTGTAGTGTCGCACATGTGTGTTCGGAGACAACCTCAGGGCTCATATAATAATGGTACACTCCATGCCAGAGGGTGGCACTGTTGTCTAATGCCTTTTCTCTTTCCCCCTCTGCAGAAGGGATGATTGACAGTTCTTCCATCTCTGACATCACTTCCAGTTTCCATCCTCCTGAACCTGCCCATTCTGGCTTATGGACGTCATATCCGGCTTTAACTCCACCTTGGGGCAGTCTGAAGAAGGCTCTTGCATGAATAAGACAACTTTTTGTTTTAGGCCATCCCAATATATTGGGATCACAAGTGTCCAAACTCTTTTTGATGTGTTATTGTGTCTTATTACAGTAGGTAGAACATAAGATAATAAGAAGCTTGACCAACAAGAAGAGACCATTGAGTCCTTCAAACTGGTTTGTCAAGGTTTCTGCTCCAACTACACAAAGCAGTAGTTTCCCAAAGCTCTTTGTGTGCAAAAGTGTTTCCTCCTACTTTCTACTGGTGTCCTTGGGTATGTGGTTCACTATTTAATCAAAAATATTCTTTAACATCAACTTTATTGGGGATTTTGAGAATTTTGAAGACCTGGATGAGGTCCCCACCAAGCCTTTTCTGAGACTAGCAAGGTATAATGTTCTATGTCTGTCAGAGTAGGAGTTGCCATTGTCCTTTAATCCAGGGATCTCCTCTGCATTGTTTCTAGTTCTGATAGGTCTTTTTAATAACTTGACGAGAAATGTACACAGTAGTCCAGATAGGGGCTCACTAGTACATTATACAGTATAAGCACAGCACCCCTTGCTTTATATTTAACAGTTTTTACAATTTAACCTAACATTTTGTTCACTATTTTAACTGCCTGTGCATATTTCAGCAACATAAACTCATAAATCCTGCTTGGATTCTGCTACATTTAAGATGGTGTTGGTAAACTTGTATTTACAAAATTGATTTTAATTTTGTCTATTTGCAGCTAAATTCTGAAGACTATTCATATTGCTTTTCAAACCTTCTTCCAATTTTAGTGTCATTTGAAAATTTCACAAACTGTACCTGAGAAGTGGGACTCCACTGCTGCCCATACCCCATATGGAGCACTCACCTCTTATTAGTCTCTTAAGTAACCTTCATGTGTGTATGTAAAGCACTTTGGCATGCAGTTCACTTAGAGTTGCTATATAAAATAAAGTGTGCAAGATTTGTTGTTTAAACAGTATACTTATTTTTCTAGACTGTCTTTATTTGGATACATTTTTAAACAATTGTTATCTTCAGTACACAGGTTTTAAATCACCTTTCCTGAGGGCTGAGGTAGGCATTGAATACTTTTCTTGTTCAGCTAGTCGACTTTTAACAGTATAGGTTTTTTTTTGTAATCTTTTTTTGGAGACTAGCATTTCTAAGAGCTGTTATTTTCTGTGTCTTTTTTCTTTCTTTCCTTCTTTTTTTTTTTTTTTTTAACAAACTTGACTACATTGTAAATGCGTTTCAATTACACACTGCAAAGAAGCCCAGGAGCACTCACTGAGAAGGAAAGAGAATTCATGGCATCCTGTTAATACACGCTAAGAATCAACAGTCTTTAGGGATCCAGTCACTGAACTCTAAGTCATAAGAGAAAAGCTGAAGAGATTAATGTCGTCACTCAGACCCAGAGATTGTAAGCAGCTGCGTATTTACCTTGAGGGCACAAACAAGAAAAAATTAGAAAACTTTACAGTTTGGAAGCTAAGCAGTGTTTTGAAATGAGACTGATGGTTCTTCGATAAAAGAATGTTTTTTAATAACAAAAATAGAGTAGTAGCTTTTCTTGTCAATTAAATAAAAAAGTTTTTTTTTCTAAGCAAATAAAACTCAAGTTACCTAATTTGAAGATCTTTTTATATGAGAGCTTTCTTTTAAAAAATATTCAAAACATAGTTTTCTGACTCTTATGAGGAGAACAAAAGCTAAGCAGGGTGCAGCTACATTAGGAATTGCCTTCTTAATTACCCTTGGTTTACATTTTGAAGTAATATAAATGAAAGAAAAAATATTGATGACAAATCTTTAATAATATTAAAAGTCATTATTGCCTGCTTCTGTTCAAAAATGTTATGTGCTTCTTGGCTGTAAACTCTCATTTGCCAAGCACCCTTGATACCATGAAGGTGATCACTTCAGGCACCAGTTATAACATATTAAACCATTTACAGCTGAAAAGCAATTGAGGAAACCAATGTTTTTGAGCTCCTCTAGAACACCTCTAGAAAAATGACCTCTACAAGGAACTTACATCAGCTCAAATAAACGTGCTTTTGTTGAACTTTTCTACAGCCCATTTCTGTATGTTTTTGTGTTCTTCTATCTTGTGCATATTGAATTCTTCCACCAAATGATTTTTCAGGTTACTCATTCCGCTTATGGAGCCACTGAATAACTTGATAGCATTGGACTCCAGATGGAAAGCAACCATCGATAGGGTTTTCAAAGGGCCTCCTGACACTCCCATGCACATATCATTTAGGGGCAATTCGAGTCAGCAGGTAGCATAATATACTTTGGGAAGTGGGAGAAAACCACAGTAGTCAGATAAAGCCCACAAAAATATGAGACATGTAAACTCGCCGTCTGCAGCCTGGAATTCATTAAGGCAGCCACATTAACTATTTCACTGTGATTGGCCAGCTCAGGCATTGATTCAAAGTGATCTGTGATTGGTTGGCGCTGGCAAGGATTTATGTATCTATCTTTCATTTCTTTGGTTAATGGAATGTGGGGACATTTTTATCTGAACTATGCCTGGACTCTCTGCAATACCAGGATCAAGCATGGGTCCAAGGGTCCAGAATAACAGATCACATTAAATCCCTGCAAGCGTAAGCCAATCACAGATCAATCTGAATTAATGCCTGAGCTGACCAATCACAGATCTCTTTAAATCAATGCCTGTGCTGGCCAATCACAGATCACTTCAACTACCTTATGCAAATGAGGACCTTTTATGAAATTTTATAACAGATCGTTTCCTGCTGTGTTTTCTTTTGTTTCCTTCTTCTTCTTTCAACCATCTTTCCTGGCATTCCAGTATACCTACTATTTTTTTTTTCTCATATGCCACCGAACTGGACATACCCCATTCGTGAGAAGTGCCTTTCCACAAGTTGCCCCAGCCCCCCAATACTAGGTCTTCTTTATCTAACCTTGCTTATTGATTTTTACTGAGTTGCATTTTTCAATATGGTCTTGTTCTTGTCTGTTTGATATGTGGTAGACTTCTGCATCTGAGGTTTTCTGCTGAATGCTAAACAGATGTTTAGGACAAGTGGTCCAGAAATGAGGAAAAAAGGAAAGCAGAAAAAATGTGTCATAAAAAATAGACAAAAAGTCCTTGTTTGTATAAGGTAGTTGAAGTGATTGCAAAGGTATTGATTCAAAGTGATCTGTGATCAGTTGATGCTGGCAGGGATTGAAAATGATCTGTGATTGGATGGTGCTGGTAGTCTTAATATGTGATTAACTGGCACTGGCAGGGATTTATGTATCTATCTATCTATCTATCTATCTATCTATCTATCTATCTATGCTTTGTCTGAACTACTCCTGCAATACCAGGCTTAGGCTTGGCTCCAAAGGAATGAACACATGTCAATTCTAGACCACTTTTCACAAACATCTGTAGCACATTCAGTAGACCACCCCAAATGAAAAAAACTACCAGATACCAAACTAACAGTAATAATACCATGTACAAAAATGCATCTCAATAAACACA
>JANRMT010062790.1:25565698-25596115 GCA_026402145.1 Polypterus bichir lapradei | reverse complement strand
CACTGAGTATGGCTTTACCAAAACAATCATTGATGGCGAATAAAGTACCCATTATTCAAGTATGTAGATCGGGGTATATATATACATATATATATATATACCCGCGTATCACAGCAGAGAAGTAGTGTGTTAAAGAAGTTATGAAAAAGAAAAGGGAACATTTTAAAAATAACGTAACATGATTGTCAATATACAGTAATTGTTTTGTGAGTGTTATTGAGTGTTGCTGTCATCAAGGATTTGATTATCATTATTTCTTTCAATCAGGTTCGTATTTGTAGGATGTGTTGTGTTCAAGTTACATTCCGTGTTTGTCAATCGTTGTAAAGATAACAGGTTTCATTCATCGATTCGTTTTTTTACTGCATCAATAAACAGCTCGTCTTCCTCTTTATCTGAGATGTGACACACTGCATGCACGGGTTTTTTTTTTACACTGTCTTCCTTTAGCGGGACATTCACTTTTTGCACCGTGTGCTTTGTTTCCGCAGTAGAAAATATGAAGAATCTGATACATACAAGCATATTCATAAGTGCATTATGAATATGCTTGTATGTATCAGATTCTTCATATTTTTTTGCTGCCTTCTCAATTGTGTAATTTGGTTTTTGTTCAGCACTCTTTGGAACTGTTGCTTTTTGTCTGTGCACTGCGTCAGTTCACGTGAGCCACTTGGTGTTCTTGCATCGAAGGTTCCCAGCTGTGCTGGTGCCATCTCGTGTGATGTCCACGGCTGTATGTAATGTCAGCCAAGACCCGGCACTTAAATGTTTCTCTCGCAGTTTCGCTGAGTTTGTGCCAAACACCACCCTGACCATCTCATCTTCCTCTGCATAAACACAGTCCTTCACCCGTGAATATTTAGCGGCAGTGTTTCTATTGGATTGCCGCTGACAGACGGCCTTATATGGGTAGGCACTAAATTACAAACGCCAGCGGCAGCCTGTCTATGAACTTAATTTAAACTTTAGGTTTCCACCGAGCTTTGTTTCCGAAGTAGCAGTACTCATGAATATGGTTGCATATGTCAGTCGCTCGCTTCTTATTGTTTCGCTGCCTTCTCAATTATATAATGCATGTTTTCTTCAGCGCTTTTTGGAGCTCTTCCTGGTTTTCTACGTACTGCGTGATTACGTGGGAGGCGTGATGATGTCACACGAAACTCCGCCCCCCACGGCTTTCGCGCTCAACTCCATTACAGTAAATGGAGAAAAACAGCTTCCAGTTATGACCATTACGCGTAGAATTTCGAAATGAAACCTGCCCAACTTTTGTAAGTAAGCTGTAAGGAATGAACCTGCCAAATTTCAGCCTTCCACCCACACGGAAAGTTGGAGAATTAGTGATGAGTGAGTGAGTGACTGAGTGGGTGAGCCAGTGAGGGCTTTGCCTTTTATTAGTATAGATGAGGACGGAGCACTTTATCCACCAGATGTTGGAAGGTTGCAGGTGCCCCATGTAATCCAAATCGGAGGACATGATACTGCTAGTGCCTGCTAGGGGTTTTAATTGCTGTCTTTTCCTTAGTGGAGTCCGTTATGGGAACCTGCCAGTACCCCTTAGTCACATCTAAAGTAGTCAAGAATTTGGCATTTCCTAGCCGCTCGAGGAGGTCGTCCACTCGCAGCATCAGATAGGCGTCGAATTGGGAGACTTGGTTACGCTGACAGAAGTCATTGCAGAACCTCCAACTTCCATCGGGCTTACTGACAATAACAATAGGACTGGACCAGGGACTATAACTTTCCTCAATCACACCTAGTTCCAGCATTCGTCTGATCTCCAGCTCTACTTCTGTAAGGGCGTTCTCGGACTATAACTCCAGGTTTCATCACAATGTCATGCACAACCAGGGAGGTCCGACCTGGATTTTCACTGACTACCTCAGGGACAGACAGGATAACTGCTTCAAGCTCCTGACGTTGTTGGCGAGTCAAATTATCTCCGAAATTAAGGTGTAATTGATGAGGATTCCCTGTCCTTCCATGGTTTCAGCAAATTGATATGATAAATCCGCTCGCTGGGTCGACGATTTGGTTGTTTCACCAAATAATCGACCAGCCCCTTCCTCTCCTTAATTTCATAGGGGCCCTGCCAATGAGCAGTAATTTGGAATAAGAGGTAGGAAATAAACCATGACTCGATCTCTCGGGCGGAACTCCCGCAGAGACGTACCACAGTTTTAGCATTGGACCTGAGCTGCTTGTGCCTTTTCCATGTGCGTTTTTAATATGGGTCTAATCTTCTCAAATCTATCGAGTAGCTGCACGATATACTCTAATATATTTGTTGATGGGTGGGCCTCTTCCTCCCATCTTTCTTTTAAAACGTCTAATATGCCCCAGGGTTGTCGTCCATATAGCAATTAAAAAGGTGAGAGCCCCGTGGAGGCCTGTGGGACTTCTCAATATGCAAAAAGAACAAGGGGGAGGAGCTGATCAAAGTTCCTTCCACTCTCATTGACTACCTTAGGTAACATCTGTTTGAGAGTTTGATTGAACCGCTCTACAAGACCGTCGGTTTGAGGATGATACAGCGAGGTCTTTAAATGCTTTATTTGAAGTAGCTTGGCTCCCTGAACGTCTGTGATGTGAAAAGAGTTCCTTGATCCGTTGGGATTTCTTTAGGGATTCTGACTCGCGCAAATACCCCTACTAATTCCTGTGCAATAGCTTTTGAAGTAGCTGAGCACAGCGGAACAGCTTCTGGAACCCAGGTGGCATTATCTACCAGGACCATTTTATATTTATGACCTCTGGCTGGGGGTTCTAGGGGTCCCACCAGGTCGACCCCAATACATTCAAAAGGGATATCTATTAAGAATAAGGGGACTAGAGGAGCCCTCCTAGGAATCTGCCTCAATTGACATTCTGGACAGAATGTGCAAAAGCGGTGAACCTCATCTTTAATCCTGGGCCAAAAAAATCGTAGCTTAATTCTCTCAAGTGTTTTTTCAGGGCCCAAATGGGCTCCCAGCAGATGGGTATGTGCTAGTTCACAGACCTGTTGCCAGTAAGTCCGTGGTAATAACAACAGTGACCTCATCTGTCCCTCATGATCTGCCACCCAGTACAATAGGTATTATTTAACACAAAGTGAGGACCCTGTGGCATCAGATGTGAGGTGCGTTGGCCGTCTACCAGAACAACTGTATTCTTTGCAAACTTAAGGGAGTCATCGTTCCACTGCTCCCTTTTAAATGAAGCTGACGTCTGCCTGAATTGAAACTGCAGGCGTGTGAGAGGATCGGATTCAACCTCAAGGAGTGGGTTTTCGTCCCAAGCCGTCTGAGCGCTTGCTGATGACGTCTCTGGTTGCAACGTTCCGGGTGTTTCTTTGTCATCACCAGAGGCTGAAGTCCGCTCCCCAGCCGGATGTACAGTATACACGGCGTGGAGGAAGTTAAGGGTGCTGAATCAGCGTCCGTGAGTAGACCTAGTGATTGAGGGAAACGTGACTGTATTACCACTATTAATACCTGCCTAGTATTATGGGGAAGGGAGGATTATGCATCACTGTCACCGTCAACCTTTTCACTATGCTGTCCTGACATATGTAGCAGTTAGCGGATCTATAATACCGGACATCCCTGTGAATACAGGTAATGCGGGTCTTATTCTTACACCACTGTCATGGTAATACCAAATGGCAAGCAACAATGGAAATGTTACTGCTGGAGTCAAATAAAGCTATTATTTTAATCCCATTAACTAGCACTTCTCCCATATGGGAACAGGCCAGTGGATTAACGAGTGCACACCGCCCCACCCCCCATATCACTCCACAGATGCCTTTGTTGCTTTGCAGCGCCTGCCGACGAGCCTCAGGGTCCACTCAAATACGCTTTGCATTATAGCCACAGGACTCAAGCCTACTGCATTAGGGATGCAAGCACGCCTGGGTTGGTTCACATGAGTCCCGTTCTGATACTCCCAAGGCGGTTTCTGCCCTGAGGTATTCTATTGTCTCAGCTAGCGAGACAATATCTGTATACTCCCAGGCCGGCTGGGCAATTTTTTCAGGTAGGCTTCGGAGCAATAATGCGCAGGCCACCTGCTCTGCTATTTGATGGCTGGACCTTTCATGGGGTTGTAGCCAACCAACCACCTTAGCCCATAAAGCCATGGCCTGTTTCTTTGTTGCCTTAGCAGGTTTAAATGTCCATGCCATTATGTTTCTCACCTGCCAGCCTGGGTTTTTCCCATGTTTATTAAAGGGCTTGCACTTCGTGGGCTATGTAGGGGTAGTCCCCACACCCGGGAGGCCATAATAAGTACTCAATGTGTTCCCTGACGCACTTGGCTCTAGCCTGTGGGTCCCGGGGTTATTTTTCCCCGGACTTTTAACAGGGTGATGGGTCGAAGCATACTCAAGCTTTCCCTGACACGCCCCGACTGACGCCCACTCTGATACTTTGTTAGATTAGAAGCATGTGTCGAGCCTAGGTTTAGGTTTGACTTCCGATCTCTCCAGGAGGCCATCATCCTGCCGACTACGCCACTGTGAAAATGAACAGACTTGACATGCGTAAAAAGGTTTGAGACAGCCACCCGTATAATGTTCCTGGCTACAAATGTTTTTTTCATTTAATACAGAGCTGTTAACAGTACAGAGTCCAAGATCGAACTGATGAGGGTTGAGAAAGATTGTGGCTTTAAGTGATCAGACCGGAAGTGGTGTAGGGTAAGTGGAAGTTGTTCTTCTGACATCAGCCTGTGTGCCGGAACCGGAAGTGACGTTCTTCTGTGCGCCGGAACCAGAAGTAACTTTCTTCTGGGCGCCGGAACCGGAAGTGCCATTCTTGATTCAGATAGGTTTTCCCACGCCTGGTCTGTAGAGATAACAGGAGAAGGTTTAGTGTACCCTGCCCTCCCCTGGCCTGGCGTGAAATTACCTTTACTTGGTCCACACAACGTCCCCCTATGACACAGTTCACACACACGCAAGAACCATCCTTCCTACATTTACGACATGTGTACCTGTTGCAATGCGCACACTTCTCTCTATGCTGTGGTTTCTATTACATTGAAAGGGCACCTGACACTGACTGAGTTTACTATCCTGGGGGAAGTGGCTGTCTTGGAACAGAAGTTTGTGGATGCGAGCCATGAACACTCTTCTTTTCTCAGTGGCCCCCGTGCATGCCTTGCACAATACATGTGCGTTGATCGCCGCCAGGTCTGAATAAGCTCATGCCTTCTGGTGCACGGGGTCAATGCAGCATGGAGAAAAAAAGAAAGTGACAACTATATGGGACATTGGGTATAAATTTATGGTACTTGTAAAAGTTAGCTTTTTTCAGTTTTATTCTCTCAATCACGATCACGCTGTACCCCCCGACCTCAACCCGCCCCTCCAGATCTGACTCTAAGTAATAGTAAGTAATAGCGCCAGCATAAATTCACACCCGATCTGACGCTGTTCGTTTTCAAATAAAATTGCATTAGTGCGAAGATGTTTTCTGATTGGTACTATTCAGGTCATAAAATGATTTCTTCAAAATGTCACATATATTGTCTATTTCTTTCAGGTGTGTAATAGAAACCACAACATAGAGAGAAGTGTGCACATTGCAACAGGTACACACGTCGTAAATGTAGGAAGGACGGTCCTTGCATGTGTGTGAACTGTTAACATTTGAATTTGATGATTGCACATAGCGCTGAACTTACGTCTCTGTACTATTCTTTCCTCTGAATGTCCTGGAGTACAAAAGAAACAGCACTGTGCATCCAAAAGTGGACACTGGCAAGATCAGGAAAAAAAAAACACTCAATAAAACTGAATAAAAAAAAATCAAGTGACAGTGAGATACAAAGAAGGCAGATTCACCAGCATTTGTATGTCAGCTTTTATCCCTCCATATCAGAGAATGTCCAGTTCCATTGCCTCAAAAACCACTCACATCTACAGTTATTCTCAGTTTCAAATAAAAAGTAACAGTGTCAGATCCCTGGTTGGGGGGAGGGGGTAGTATGTATCGTGATCGTGAGTGAGAGAATAAAAGTGTAAAAAAAATGGTAACTTTCACAAGTACTATAAATGTACACAGTCTGTTACAGACACAAACCAAATGTATGTGTGTACTGTATAATATTAACAATAAGAGCAGCTCACTACTGAAAACAGCAAATATAGGAGGCAATCAGGATTGAACCAGGGACTCTTAATTACAAGTCAGCAACTCTCACCACTACACCACAGAAGCTGTTGTCTTAACTTTGAGCCTTTTGTGATAGTGTTTATTTGATCTTTGGACGTCAGGCTTCACATATTATATAGTTTATGCCAACATTTTTTCATTTACTACTAAAATATGAAAAATGTTTCTGTTTTAACAATGTGTTTACACAGATTATTGTAGAAATGGAACACACATGAAATGTATGTGGTCCAAATAACGATCTATTATTTCCACTCTAAAACTCAGGCACTTCACTCCTAGATAATCAATCAAGGCATGAGCTGCGAGAACATTGTGCACGTTCTGCAGCTGTTGAGGGATGGAATAGTAGGCTGTTTGCTGCTTGTCTTTATCAGCACATTTACAGGACAAAAGACACTGACAGAGAGGTGTGAACGGATTTAAGGTGGGCCGGATCTACGAGTTTTTTCGTAGGCTCTGGTAATTCTAATGTTACAGAAGATGTATTATGTCCAAATCTTATTGAAGAATTTCATCAGAAAGGGTTATCAACATAAAAAATCAGTACACGCGCAATTCTAGCACAGAGAAACGAGGAAGTCAAACGAATTAACGCTAAAAATGTTGATCTGTTACACATCAAATTGGTTAAATGCATATCAATAGATTATGCTGAAACAGTTGGTGGTGATCATGCAGAAATTAGACTTTTGCCTTGACATTTTTTCAAGTCATTCCCTCCTCTCAAACATTTTCAAACAAGACCTCATCTCTTATTGTGAATGCTTGTGTCAGACACACTTCCTGTGCTCTCAGCTCTTATACATTTTAATGTTTTCCTCAGTTTAAGTTCCCAATTAAAGAAGACATATAATGCCCAAATCTTATTGAAGAATTTCATCACGAAAGGTTATCAACATAAAACATGAGTACACATCCTAGCAACGAGAAACAAAGAAGGCAAACGAATTAACGCCAAAAGTGTCGATCAGTTACACATCAAATTGGTTAAATGTGTCCAAAAATGTTGAACGGTTACATGGCTAATTAGTTGAATGCATATCAATAGACTATGCTGAAACAGTTGGTGGTGATGGTGCGGAAGATGAAAACAACAACTTTCAATATCCCAAAGAATATCTACAACCGTTAACAACGTCCAGTCTTACAACGCACACATTACTGTAGAAAGAAGAATGTATTCAAGTAAGGTAATGTAGTACATCTTCCACAGATGACATTAGACAACAAAGGAGATCTTGATATGCCATTTGTATTAAAACCTTAACAGTTTCCAGTTAGAATAGCTTTTGTAAAGACAATTAACAAATCTCAGAGCCAAACATTCATTTTATTTAATAGAGAGTGTGGCAGTAGGGGGAGCTAGTGCTCCCTTGAACCCTCAGGTACCACGCCAGACACCAGGTAAAAGTCCCAGACTCTTTATTAATTAGCAACAATATGCACAAAGCACCCTCCACACTACTCATACATTTAATAAATACTATAATAATCTCTCCTCCTTGCCCAGACACTTCGCCCCTCTATCTCCCAGCTCAGCTCAGTGTCTGGACTGGCCCATAGTCCTTTTATAGCCCCTGACCCGGAGGTGTTCCTGCCCAATCAGTCCACAGTCCCTTATTTCTTCTGGGTCAGGGTAAACAGTCCTTTTCTTCAACCCGGGAGCACGTCATTTCTTCCTGTCATGTGCCCTCCCGGGTCATAGGGCACATAAGAGCCCACAAGCCCCCCTACAGCGACTCCCTGTGGCCCCCAAGGTATCCCACAGGGCTGTGTAAAAACACTACATAGTCCATGAAGCCTTGCTGGACCTCGGGGCATGATCATGCTATCGGGAGAGCTCCTCCTGGCGGCCTGGGGGTGAGGACCGGAACATGAAGCCGGCAGTCCTCCACAAGAGAAAGAAACAAAATTCATTCATGGGCAGTTATAAGTTGCACTGATGCATATTAACAATTCCCATGAAAATAAAAATCTGTTTAAGTTGTACATCCGCATCCCCATACACGAGCGGCAGAACCGCAAAGAGGCTAGCAGGGAGGCCGAGGGGTTGGCGATCAAAGCGAGCAGGGGGTGAAGCCTAATTTTAAGCATAAATTGATCCTAAGCAGGAGAATGCAATGGAACCTTTTAGTGAAAACAAGCCTTTGGCTACCTGGACTTTTTGAATGATTGCTCCAACCATAACTGGGACGATGGAAAGTAGTGACATGCAGCACTGATAGATAGATAGATAGATAGATAGATAGATAGATAGATAGATAGATAGATAGATAGATAGATAGATAGATAGAACAGCAGATACTTTATGGCTCCCCTTGGAGAAACTGGCTTGATTAGAGAGCAAAACCAAACTTGGAAACAAAGCAATTATATACTGTAAGTGCAAGATCCATAACATGATATGTCTTCAGTCCCATTTGCCTCACTTGATAGATACCATGAGTCTTACAGAACTATGCCCACAATATGAAATATTTATGTATAGTATTGCAAAAAAGGATTGTGCCTTTTGCAATATGTCTGTTGTACTTGGAAAGGATGAAGACAGCCATGATGGAGTGTGCATTAAACATATATGATGACTATGGGACACATAGTCTTTAGTTTATTTATTTAGGTGGAATGCTCTGTTATTTTACATTATGCGACTCCCGTCTTACTAGTAACGTGAACTTAACTAAAAATGCTGCCAACCCTAACCCTATAGTGGACGGCCAGCTCCTCATTTTCATTTCTATTCCACTTAACTCAGTTGTCCTCTTTTTATCCACTCCATTGCTTCTGTTAAATGTCCAGAAAAGAAAACATTAAAATAAATTGGAAATTTCATACTGCTCTCCTTGGGCCAGTTTCTCTCCCCCTCCCTTTCCTTCTCTCAGGTCTTGTAAGGTCATCTGAAAGGCAATCTCATTACGTGTCGCAGTGCATTGAGGTTCAGAGTGAGCTCGAGTTAATGTAGCAAACATCAAATTACTGTATTTCATTTCTAATTGAACCAAATAAGAAGTCATTACCGAGCCCCAAATCCTGCCCCAAGCCTCTCGTTCACCAAGCGCCTAATATTTAAACTCAATTTGTAAGAGCCATGATTAACCTGGAGCCCTTTAAATAAGGCTGCCTCTGCAGTGCCTCAGTCTTTGCACTGGGCCCGAGTAAAGCGGCGGCTTTGGCTGTTACAATTAGCGGCCGTAAATACCATTCACTCCTGAATGTCGCAACCGCCTGTTTTGGAATTAAACTTTAATTACTCAGTTTGCAAGTGGGCAGCTCTATTTCTGAAACCGCCTTTTCAAACACCTGACTGCTTCACAAGTGAATAATGAACTACAATGCTTTTAAATAAATAATGCTGCAGAGAATAAGGTTTCTGCTGCGAAAGCAGCCCTTTGTGTCAATAAATCATAATGCAGGCTCTGTTTTGCTACAGGGTAGGTATTCTTCATTTTCTGTCATAGCCCAAGCTGAATAATGTTTGTGAAGATCATTCGCCTTCCCTTTTCTGTGCCTAATGTTTTTTAAAAGCATGTGTGGGCGAAACTAATTTGTGCCTTGAAAGGGCATTCCTGTAGGTAGCCACACAAAACTTGATGGGTGGACAACATGTTGGACTTGGGGCTTCAGCATGACAAAAAATATCTTTCAGTTTGTCCTGTTAGAGGGAAAGGTTCATCAAATCAATCGACACCCAGGTTAGCCCCTGGCTCCATGGTGCCTATTTATATCCTTCAACGAAAGGTGTGTGATATACGGAGAGGGCGTTTTTAAATCTTCTGCATGAGAAGATTTTAATAGCAGAGTTTTAGATTTGTAATCACACAGAGGCTCAGTGACTTATGTTGCTGTCTCACATCTCTAGAGCCAAGAGTCTGAATGCCAGTCTAGTCATTGTCGGTCTAGAATATGTACTGTATTTTCTCTTAAGTGTACTGAGCTTTTAATCCAGATCCTCTAAACTAGTGTATTGTTATGGACCGGCACTATCATCAGGTTAGGTTTGTGTCTTATGGCTGTTGTTACCAGGATAGGATCTGGTTCTGTTACTGAGAATTAGACTAAGTGGAACTGATGACACGTGGAAGGGCTCAAATAGACTTGCGATCCCACCTTCAGACATGTGTCTTCAATCTCCTTTGGTTCACTTGGTAGATAACATGAGGCAATGACTCCTGTCTTGATGTTTTCCTCCCCTCTTTGAATTTTCCAAAGTAAACTCTCAGAGTTCCTAGAAAACTTAGGCTACTGTTGTTAGAGCTGCTGCTGAGGCTACCATATTGCTTTTAATTAACTATAGTAATTATTTTGATTGGCCATTACAAAGTCTTCCCCATTTTCTACCCCTTCTTAAAACCTGTGATGGCACAAGGACTGCATTGGAGTTGTTATGCTGTCACAGATGATAGGCCTATTTTAAGACATTTTACATACTGAGCAGAGGTTCAGACTGAAGTTGAAAGCACATAACTACAACAAAAGTGACAACCTACTATGACAACCTACTGCTGTCACCCCTGGGGTGTGTTGTGTGTTTTTATTATTTAAAGTCCACCTTAAACAATACAAATATACACTTAGGTACACTGTAGATGATATGATAGAAGGGCAATCATTTTGACAGTTTTTCCAACCTGAGCCTGACTTGTGTCTTAGGAGACCATGTGTTTCTTTAGACTTCTGAGAAAAATCAACCTTAGCCAAGAAATTCACTGAGGGAGCAGCCTGAGTTGTGCTAAAAGAATTTAGCAGAAGAGACATTTGCTAAAGGGCATGAGTTGTTTTTTCGAAAACTTAGCAGGTACAAATAAACTGGGGTATCTGAGTTCAAGCATAACATGCTTGAGACTTAAGTGGACCTTATGCCTTTATGGGATATGCTTGTGGAAACTGAGGCACAATATCTAAGTGTTTGTAGGTTTTCAAGGGACAAATAGCAGAAACCTTTAAAAGAGAAGCAGGCAAGAATGAATTCAGCATACTTTACAGCTGACATTTACTAAAGTAACAATCCTAGCATCACTTGATGGCACATGATATATTCATTCTCTTTATAAGCACATATATTCCACCCTAGACTTTGGAAGTCTATAATCTTAGGCACAAGGACAGGACCATCCCTGGACTAGATCCTAGTTCTATGCCAGACATGCTCACACACACCCACACCATACCATTTGTGATTCACAAAATTGACCTCACCTGCCTGTTTTAAGAATATGGATAGAAAACTCAAGAACTTGAAGCAATCCAAGAAAAATGTAACTGTGGAGACATTAGCTGGACTATGATTTAAATGCTAAATACATGCAAGGCAGTACCACTGACTCTACACCACTATATGTCAAACAATCTGAAATGTAAGTCTGATAATTATAAAGCATATATTTTTTCAGAGAATTATGTTTATGTACCAAAGGGTCCTGATTTATATTCTGTGGAGACTTTACTTTAGAAAATTGTTAGTGGGTCATTTTCCATTTCTAAAATAAACAACATGGCTATGTACTTCAGCAGTGATGGCTACAGTAGCCACTAAAAATCAAAATTATATTGAATATTGTAGGACAGAATCACAATGGCTGAGAGAGAAAATAGGAGGCATAATTTGAAATGAGTCTTCCAATTTAGGCACAAAACAAACTACATTATGCATATTTCCAATGGAACACAACATTACTAAAGAACTCTCTGCATTTTTCCTGAAGGTCTGAGAGATGAATGACAATATGGCTATTTGGTAAGAGGTAAACATCAGGAACTGCTCAGCAGTGTCTCACCTTTTTTGACTCTGAATTATTCTATTTTGAGCAGTTGTCAGGACATGATTGGCAGTGAAAAGGTTACAAGGGGCTGCCTTTAGCTTTATGAGCAAGAAACCGCTGTAAAGTTAATTTCACATTGTAAGCTCTCTCTGTCTTTTTGATAGTTACAAAGACTATAAATATAAACTTTTCCAGTGTAACAGTAAAAGCTAATATGGATCTTGGTCAATCTTTGGGGTTAGAAAATGGAATGTAACTAGGGGTGGGGATCGATCTGTTCTTAATTTTTCTCTTTGTAAAAACTTGATTGCTTTGTATGGATTGTAATAAAATTAATAAAAAATAATTAAAAAGAAAATGGAATGTAACTGCAATAATTGCAAAGCTTGTTACTTTACAAAAGTAACACAAGTTGACAGCAGCCCAGTACTAACTAAATATGAGAGCAGACTCAAAATCAGCCAGCAAAAATGCATTTACATTTACAAGGCAGTCAGATGTGGTTCAAATATACTGTCACACACTGAAGTTTTGCCTTAAGTATTCATATCAATGCTAGATTTGTATTCAATTATTATTTATGAGGAACAGAAGGGTAGGTATAGTGTTAGGCAACTAGTGAGTTAAGTCCTCATGGAAATTCATCACATTGAACCACTGTAGAATTAGGGTGAACCCAAAACTGAAACATGCTCATTGTGTAAAGGGCTAAAGTAAATTGCAATACCATAATACTTTTAAATCTGCTCCAGGTCAAGAGGTTAGAGTTTTGGCTAGCAGCTTTGGTTAGGGGGCAAAAGAATGAGATCAGTGAAAACAACTCACTCACCCACCAGGCCTAATTTAAGAAATGTTAGAAGCTGCTGACCTAAACAGACCATCTTTGAGAAGTGAGAGAGACATGAAAATATCAGGAGACCAAAACTGTCACAAATATGGAGAGAACATGAAATCTCCACACAGGTAGTGAAGATTCCAGAATTATGAAGCCAAAATCACTAACCATTACGCTACCCATCAATCCACTGTCATTCCATTACAAAACAGTATCATGCACACAATTACGCATGCTATACCAAGCCTGAAGGATGTCAATACTGCACATGGTGACAGGTAGAGTTGGAGAAGTTCTTCAAAGAAAGTTGTTCTGTCAGTGCACTGATAGAAAAACTTTAGAATCCAAATGTAAGATGATCATAAGAAAACAAAATAAAACAAATAAAAGGTTGATAACAAAATGAAACCAAAAGATTAAAATGAAAACCAGGAATATAAGTTGAAAGTACAAAAAGGGGTCAAAACCAAGAGTAGACATGAGACAAGGTAGATTACTATTTCTTTCGTAAAGAGTTTTGGTATCTGCAGATATGAGGTCAAAGCCATCCTCTTATCCCCTTGCTACAATAATGACAAAACCTCAGAGGTCACACCCATAAAATGTAAGAAGCTAAAAATGGGAATCAAAATGGCAGTGGTTGAGTGCACAAAATGGAGTAACAGATGTTGCAAAGCAAAATGACAACAATGCAAATAAGCAACATAGAATGAAATCATGGAAAAAGTCATCCATTACAAATGACTTGTTACTTCTTTCAGTCTGTAGCAGGATTACTTTGTTATGCATCGGTATCATGTATTTGTTATGTCATTATGTTATTTTTATTGGTCTCATTTGTAATTTTGCAATTGTGTACCATTGCTGTAAATGTACTGATATTCCTTGTGGGTGGTGCCTCAGGACTCACCAATCCTGAGCCCTCCTTCAAGTTATTTGAATTGGCTAAGAAGGCTCAGGATTTGGAGATCATTAATTCACTGTGGAACTGATGAGTACTGCTATTTATTTATTTATGTATTTATTTATTTATTTTTGTTAGCTTTTCTGGTTTTCTTATTATTCTTGCTATTCCTTAAGGATTTGGGTTATTGGATTTCATTTTGGAGACTTGTTTCCTTAAGATTACCTTTTGAAGCAACTCTTTCTGCCACTTTTTGCCACAATGAGCTTTTCTTTGTATTTTTCTATTTTCATTAAATAAATCCTTGATTTAAACCAATTGTCTGTTTGCCTTTTTTATACAAGCCTAATTTAATAACAATCTTACTCATTACTCCCTGGAAAATTACTAATTACTTTACTTTTACATTCGTCCCTAAATCTTTGCAAGCATGTACCATCTGCAAAGTATAAGGATGATACCCAAATGTCCTTTCAGTATTTTGATAATTTAATTAGATATGAGACTCTATGCAGTTGTTGAAAACAAGGCTTTCCCCAAATGATTCAGGTTTTGAACTGTGGTATGCTGTACCAATGCTATACCAATCAGAAAGCAATCGAGTGAAGTTAGTGTACCTAGGTTTTATGAAGATCTTAAGCAAAGCATCGCCGCATCTCTCAGGTCATTGGAGAGAGTAATCCTAACTTGCGACAGCTGAACATCCAGGACAGCAGATTCTTACATGACAATCACATGTCACTATTTTAAAAACGACTGTATTGTAGACAAGCATTCTGAATACAGGTCACAGCAGGAGCAACCTCGCTGCCTATATTGTGGAAAAAACATTCCTCTGTTTTCAAAGAAGTCATCCACGGAGACCAGATGAGAATGCAGACCGATTCTTTATTTGCACATAGATATGCACAAATGTCTCATTCCATGGAGTCAACAATCGATAAAACAATTAATTCCCTTTTATACTTTTGTATTACCATTACCTTATCTAACACATCACGTCATCTGACACTTAATATGCTGCATTCTATCATCTTAGCCATTTAACTAGTCACTAGTAACTTTGTGTCGATTCTTCCATTATTCTAAACATAACTTTGTTATTAGGGGTGGCCTACAGGTTTTCCCATTGATCTTATCACAGCTTCGCAATAGAGGTGTTTGGGGTTTCTCACTAGTTTGTCCTCTCTTTTTAAAGGGGTGTTTATTACTAATTTACTTCATTTTAACCTTAGTAATTGTCTTGGTGGTTTCTCTGAGATGAGGCAATCCTCACATGCTCAAGTTTTAAGCCACATTTAGTTAGTTTAGTTAGCAAGGGAAGTAAAAAAGGAAACCTGGCTGAAGTGCAGTGCTACAGCATTGTGCATTTTGCATTTGTGAAAGCCTTTAGCTGATTTGTAATCTTGTGTTCAATGTTTAATATTTTTTGCCCTGTGCTTATTTATTAGCTTGGTCGTTTTGCATTTGTGGATGCTTTTACCTGTGCTCTGGTAAAAAAATCTGGTAAAATTAATGTTTTTTGCCTTAGTTTGCTTTTTTGACACTGTTTTTGGAATCTGTAAGCTTTATTATATTATTTAATTAATATATATTTCATACTTCCACTTTGATTCCTTGTTGGTTCATTCTTCATCAGGTCTACACCTCATTCTTCCTCCAAGCTCGCCTTGAAATTACATGCTCATTAGTTTACTAACAGGACAGAGCTTTTAATCCTCAGCAAAGGAAAACTTCCTGGGTAACCTTTGTAATCCATTCTATGGACCTCTAGAACTCTAGGGGCCACCCACTTAGAGTCCCCTGTACTAGTCCCAGATGGTCCTGTAGCCCTGAGCTCCACCTCATTATTAAAGTGACTTGCAGTCCCCAGGCAGCCCGCCAGCTATTATGTAAACCAGGGAACTACACATAATACACTGGACCTATTTGCTGCCATCCAATGGACCTCTAAACTATTCAGTGAAGATCCCCATGGTCCTTTTCCCATCTTTGTGGCTGTGCAGTAATTACTTCTGGTGCACTCTGTAAACATATGTTTCCACTGCCTCCCCAGTGGTATTCCATCTGAGCTCCCGGAGCTGCCACATACTGTATGTTTCCTTAGCTGGAGGTAACATTTTTATTGTTAAACCCACAGAGGATCCTGCTTTTACAAAGTAATGCCCATTGCTGCCTGCAAAACTTTTCTCTACCTTGAACCCATCCACAATATATTGAGTGTACTGTATGTGTAAGCAAAGCGACAGTCAGGAATGGTGGGAAAATTGACCTATTCACTTTATCAGCTTTACCTGTATATGAAAAAGGCTGCATAAAATGCCAGTTTATTGGATGAGGCACACAAAACATCACGATGGCCTCATAGTCCAGAAGTATCCATCCCAGAACAGAAACTCTAAGATTACACTGAATCTGTCTAAATGTATATAGATGAACATGGCCTCCATTATTTTATGGATTGTCTGTTGTGTTCATACCAGGTGAACACAACAATTTAGCAGCCGATTGTGCCATGGTGATTAAATAGAAGGCTAAATAGATCTGTCTTGATTTGCCTTGATTGGAGCCTTTACATCAAAACACCTACATTTTAATAAGGATGCCTGGGCTGCTGATATCCACTGTGTATTTATCTCTATTAACTATATAATTGTTTAAACTAACTCTGTATGGAAAATGGTCCCAAAGCTCTTTAAATCCCACATTAATCATTTATCTTTTTGTTATAATGCTGGTGTGATGTTAAACTTGGATGCATTTGTTAACAACAGTTTAAAAGAAACTCTAAATGCATCATTATAACATATTGTATTTATTAGATACGAAGCCATATATAATAAATATAAATTGCAGCTATTTTTATATGAAGTACACTGAAGTTAAATGTATTACCAGTTTTCAGACGGTATTTTGTTCAGTTGCGATCTGGGAAGAGGAAATAAATTAGAAGAGAGAGAAGAGAAGAAAACAAGAAACAGAGTTCTAATGGTTTGTAAATCAAAAATATTTAGTGCTTTTACTGCAAAAGTATAGTATACTTTATTGTTATTCTGTATGTGACATTAACTGACTTCTTTCAATAGATCAGTGTTATACTGACATTTTATCCTGCTCAGACATCACAGTAAAAGTCAGTGTAAGTACCAAAGCAATGGCTCCAAATTTCATACTCTTATTGGAAAATAATTAAGTTGAGAGGTTTGTTTGCAGCTGTAAATTCTACCTTGAGCTATTTATTAACAAGTACATGGATTTATTATGACCAAAAACAAATTATGCTCATTATGTTCTTTGTGGCATCTCACTCTGGACTATAACATCATAGGCTATGTGGCTCGATACATTTTAACTGATTACAAGGCATGACCCTCACACATAATTAACTTTATAATGCATCTTCTCCTGAGTCCATAGAGACTATTTTGTATTTAAATAGCACTTTTCATTACCTTCCTTTCACTTTACTCCTTCACTGAACCTCTATTAGGTTGTTAGATATAAAGCTCTATATTATATCATCCCACATTTATTTTGTTAATGCACAGCCTTTGCTGTTTACTAGAAAGTACTACATATTACTACTACTGGGAAACCATTAAAAGTAATAATAATATGCAGGTTTTAGTTGACACATCACCACTGCTGTAATTTAAAAAAATGGCATTCACCCTTTTTGATAAATTAGTTCATTACAGCACTTACAAGGGCACAGTGGATACTCCCAAACTATTTTTAATATCAATTCTTATATTAAGGACATGCTTTGATAAGTTAAAAAAAATCACTCTCAATATACCTGTATAAAAAAACAAAACATATCCTTCACTTTCCATGGCTGCAGATGTCAGTGCTACCCATCATGCATCTATCAGCCACACACTGTTATATAATAAGATATTAACAAAAGCTTCTTTTGGTGTTATTAAGACCAAACAAAGTGGTTTGAGAATGCTACTAAAATTACTTGGAAATATGTCAGCTTCATTTGGTCTTATTAAACATTAATTAAGGTTTCACAACACTTATATTTAAGTATGCACTATTGAGAGACATATTATCTCCCACTTCAGCCAACAAGTGAAGTATGCCATATCATACAGAGGTAAATAGACACCATAATGACCTTTTGTAAGTGTTTTAAGACCAAAAGAAGCCTTTTTTTTACTTTTTTAACATACAGTAACAGTATTTTACCATTAGGTGCATTACAGGCAGTATCTAATCTAGAGTGTTGCCCATTTTCTTTACATATTTAAGTAGTGTAAAAGATGGAAATATGTTCTGCTGGTTACAGCACAGCTGCTAGTTCTATCACTAAGTTCATAATTGGTCAAATTGCACTCTAGAAACCTTTCTTTATGATTTGAAAGATAAAACTTTCTATTTGCATGAAAGCAAATGGCTAAACGAGATATTTTGTGGATGTGTCATTATTCCCTAAACGATCAATAATTAACTCTAGAGATGATTCTTAAACAAATGAGTAGCCTTCACTTTTTGCAAAGTTTGGACAATGTGCTATCTCCGCACTTGATCTTTACTAAGATAGCAACACTGACAAACAGGTGAACCTAGCAATGATCATGCCTTAAGCACAAAAACTCAAAAGACAGTTAAAACCAATATAAAAGAGCAAGATGCAACAAGGCTAGCAGTAGCCTTGACTTAATTGCTTTGAATGATGAGTCTCCTAAGACACCAGTAGGTAGATCATTCCAGAGTTTGGGTAGAATAAACAGTAGTTAAATTACTCCTTACACTCGTTTTTTTTATCCTCAGAATATTAGGAGGACTTCGTCTTTAGATCACAGTGTATGCCCTGGAGTATAGGTGCTAATAGGTTCACACAGCTAAATGATTTGGGAATGAGGATTGTAAAATTGGACTAAAACTGTCAGACAGTCAAGAGGTTTAAGACATGGGATTATAGGTTTGTACTTCTTAGCTACAGTGCTAACTGTAGAGAATCAAGTGAATGATACAAATAGCCCAACCATAAACCATTAAAATAGTCAATTCAGTTTGAGAAAGATGAATAGATAACCTTTCAAGATCCTGCAGATTAAGAATTCTCCTTAATTTCATAATATTTCTAAACTGGAAGAAGTGGACTTTAGAAAGCCCAGAAATGTGATGACTAAAGTCATTTCAAAAGTAACACCTACATTTTCGATTGATTCAGCAAAACTTAAATTCAAGCCTTCAAACATGTCACCTGCAGATGTTCATGGACATCAGCTCGTATAAGTAGAAGGATAAAGTGAAACAAATAGGTCTGGTCAATGACTTTGTTGACTGGTACAAGCTGAACCATGTGCACCTCAACGGTAGCAAACTAAGCAGATGGTGATGGATTTAAAAAGAGCACATTTCCTTGACTCTAGTCTACATTCAGTGTGTAGAAGGTGAGGTGGTCCAGATATTTAATTGCCTGGAGGGTTCTCAGAGAAAAAATTGGATTTGGCTGCAAACACAAAAGCTATTTACAAAAAGAAACAGCATTGATTGTATTTTCTGAGACAAGTCAGGTCATTAGGTGTGAGCAAAACATTTCTCCATATCTCCATATGTGGTTTTATGTGTGCTATTTTATGCTGGGGCTTGAGGAAGAGAACTAGAGAAGTGAACAAACTTAGCTGGAAGGCAGGTTCTGCTTTAAGTATTAACAGACTATCTGGAGGTAGTGGAAGGGAGAAAGATGATGGCTAAACTGCTGGCTATCATCAAAAATCTCTGACATCCTCTGCATGACCCTCTTTCCGTTTTGTGGAGTGCCTTAAACCCAATGCTGATTCTGCCATGGTACATCGGGGGCACCACTAGAGGTCTGTTTTAAATGTTACATAACTTCTGGCTAGACAATATTTAAGTTACAGAAAAACATGTTAATTTTGATTAGATTATTGACATACTTGTTTTTTTTAATTTAGTTATCTATCCTACTCTGTTTTATTAAGTATATCATGTATAGTTTTGTGTCAGTTTTACCTTGCCTGTCTCTTACTTCAAAAAGCACACCGTAGAAACATAATCTGGACAGAGCACCAACAAGGACAGAGTCAAGCTGGAGTCAATCATCAATCTTAACAGTGAGGCTTTGGAGTACTTAGATTAGAATAGCCATTGGAATAGGGATAACACATAAACTACAAACAGTTCAAATGGGAATCAATTTGGGGTCCTGGTGCTGTGACTTCACTATCCCACTCTGTTCCCACCAGCAATCCGTTCATTGACTAAAACCAGCAAAATAGGATGCAGAGATTTTGTGCAGGATATCATCAGACTTAATAAAATACCTAAGGTGTAACTGACAGCAGCCAAATAAAATACTTTAATACTGTAAGCCTTTGAAAGAAGAACAGCAAGAGGTCTACTTTATAATAGAGGAGATTATTTTATTACATGGACAGAAGTTTAATAATTGACATTACAGTCTAAAAGGGGGAACAAAAAAGACAAACTGGCCCAAGCTTTAATTATAGATTTAAAAATGTTAGAATTTCTGGAAGTTGCTTTGCATTGATAAAGTAAGGCATCTTTAGATAATGCTGTGAAAAATGTCATGTAGTAAATACAGTACAATGAATGTAGAATGAAGTTTTCTAAATTGAACATCACAGTTTATAATCCTGTGATGGTTTCACTGTTTTTAGAGAGTTCTTTACATACTAAAAATAATGGCAGCAAGTACTGCTTCCACAAATAAAAAGAATCCCTTGGACGAGTTTGGTATTTTTGTATTAAAGTATTGCACAGCGTGTCAGCAGGCTTGCATGAGTACTTAGTGAATAAAAGCTGTTACTAAAATGCACAAGTTAACTGCCATTATATGCTTCTGAACTGCACAGTCAGGTAAACAGTAACAAAATGCCACCACAGCATATAGGAAATTCGGTCCAGGCTTTCTTAAACTCAAAGTGCTATAAGACTTTTAACACACATGCTTTCACACACACATATGCCTGCAGCACACACACACACACACACACACACACACGTGCCTTCAATAAATTATTTGTGAGCGATTGATTAGAATTCTTTTTTCACTTTGGTTGTGAATAATGATTTCCTTTTTGGTCTCTTGAGCTGAAAGTGCATTACATTAATTAGGTAATATATCTTTACAACTATTAACTGTATCTATCATGCACTGAATCTGTCAGGTAATATTAGTCTTTATCCTCAAACATACAGTATATCACATTTAAGCAGATATTGCCCAAATGCTATCTGTCTATCTATCTATCTATCTATCTATTGTAATAAGGCGCTATATAAGCACCCAACCCGGGACAGACTGACACAGAGGCACGTACAAAATTCACAGGCTTTTTATTTAATTCTTCAGCCGTGGGACACGTCTTCCCCGTGCCACACAGCCCAACACAGTCCCAAAAGCACAATTACACCACCAAAACACTCTTTCTCCTTTACCACCTCTCCTCCTCAAGCTTAGTCCTCCTCCTCCCGACTCTGGCTCTCGAGTGGTGGTGGCTGACCCTTTTTATAGCCCACCTGGAAGCGTTCCAGGTGCTTGACCACCTGGTCCTAATTGCACTTCCGGGTGGGGCTGTAGACTCGTCCAGCCGGGCTGTTGACTTCATGCAGCTCCCCCTAGCGGCCATCCGAGCTCCCAACCAGGCTGTGGAAGACTCCATCTCCCATGGAGCCATGCGACACGTTGGGGGATCACCATCGGCCAGGGAGGCTGCCACCAAGCGTCCCGGGGGAGGTATTGAGGTGCCCATGGTTGCTCCCCTGGAACAGATGCAGTAGGGGCGTCCCGGCCGGGCATGGGACCCGGCTGTCCATCACACTATCTATCTATCTATCTATCTATCTATCTATCTATCTATCTATCTATCTATCTATCTATCTATCTACAGTATAAATCTAAATTGGCCTTATATAAAAGTGAGTGTTTGGAGTGACCCTTATGGTGGACTGGCATATTGCCCAAGGTCAGTTTCTGCCTTGGGACAAATGCTACTAGAGAATTTGATAAAATGTGTTCAAACCCAGTCATCAATGGCTATGTTCTACTGTATATCCATTACTTGTCTGTGCACATTTTATCTCTAATAATAAGACTGCTTTCTTGCATAAAGAGTCTGGGTCTGCATTAAACACTTTGTTGTATGCTCGTGACTTGTACTAAATTAATTAATAGTTATAATAACAAAATTAGTGATATCATTCTATCATGTTCTTTCCATACTTGTCATTAAAAAGCGATGATAAAGAAGTGATGCCCAAAAGAAATTTCAAACCAAACTACCCACCACTCACGTTAGCTCACTTTTGAACAGTCACCTTTCTTGGTGAGTTACGGCACGTTCAGGTACTGTGGCATTTTGTGTATTGCAGAGAACTGTCTTAAACTGCTTATTCTAGATGCTATTATAATGCTGAACAAATCTCATCTGTTAAGATCAGACAGAATGGAAAAAAAGGCAGGAGTGGGATTGGACATTTATGTAAATGAACAATAGTGTAAAGTCAATCATATTAGAATTAAAAAACAAATGTGTAAGCCAGACATTGAAATACTGGCAGGAGAAATCTCCACGTTACTTGCCAATGGAAATAAGTTACGCCATCCTGATTAATGCTTATGTTCCCCCTATGTCAAACAGGGATTTGGCATCAGAAATGATTCACTCTCTTATCAGCATTTTAAAGATGAACCATTCTAACTCAAGTTATAATATGTGGTGACTTCAACCAGGGGCCTTTAGAAAGAATAATGACAAATTTCCATCAGTATGTGTCATGTTCTTCTTGTGGACTCAGCAAAGTAAATGTAAACCTGTGGCACAACTGTACATATCTGGCCACAATCTGATCCATCTGACTCCCACCTACTACCCTGATATTAGACAGCAACAGCTTTCTTATGCAATGAAGACCGGCTAAACAGATCATAGTTCTCCACTCTGGTGGCTTGCTTGTCACACACAAGTCCTCTATAAGTGTGTTGTTTTTCTGGGTGTAATTATAAGGTACACAGGAAAAAGATAAAAATTAAAGAAGTTTAGAGATCCCACAATCCTGGATTTTCACTACTGTTTCTGTTTGTACTGACAAATTGTGTGTCCTTACTTTGGATGATTTAAACTATCTATCTGCATAGCTTGCCATCCATTACCTGCCTTTAGGAAAATACACTTCCTTTTCCGCACTAGTGTGCCGATTCATTTTCTCAATGCAGCCATAGCAGTGTCATTTTTAAAATAAAATTCACTGCCTTTCCCCGTTGTCAGTGATCTCACTTTTTACAAAAATGTTTACTCTAATCTAGTGTAACTGAGTTTTCTCTGGTAAACTTTTTGTAACATAGCCATAAAAAGTAAATGCATATTTCCGAGATAGGCGTAAAATGATACAAGGTTCGTTTTATGTATTTCAAAGTACAATAATATCTCACATTATATTTACCTGAAGTTAGAATTCTAGCCATCTCCAAAAAAGTGTGTTCCTTTTTTTAAAACTGTGAGTCAACTGGATTTTGACTTCCAGCAACCACATTTGGAGGCATGTTAAACAGAAAATTGAATATTTCTTGACTGTGTGATATGAAAGCATTTCACTGACAATACAGAAGCAATCCATAAGGAATCCATTAGGTGTTTTTTATTGCTCTCATTACCATGCAACAGTACACTACATAAGATAAAATTAATATCTTGCATTCATTATGTTGTACAGAATCCACAGGTGAAATGGACTAAAATCTGAGTAGCCTTTATCCTGTCACTCTTGCATGTTTCACAATATTCTGATTAATTGTATAAAACGAAAATTATAGCTAAATGGTAGTGTAATCAAGCTGATAGATACAGCATGTCTGAGGCAGTCGAGAATTCTGTAAAGAAAAAAAACATTGAATCAGAGCCTGTCCTTTTCAATAAAAGTAAGCTAACCACTTGGTTCTGCAGTCACCTTGAAAATGTTTCAGCCTGGGTTCCGTATCGAGTCAGTGATCTTACTTTGTGAAGTTTAAATACTGTTTATGTATCATTCTTTTGATAGCTTTAACATTCATCGATCTGTTTTCTGCATCTCTTTCTTCCATTACAGGATCATGGAATCCTATAGGATATAGTGGCAGCGCCAGTCATAGAGGAGGGTCCAATCTAAGATGAAATGGCAGTCCATCTTAGATTACATTCTAAAAGGCTGAGATACATTAATGAATAACATTCACATCATTAGGATGTGGCAGGAAGCTTAATAACCAGGAAACAGAAAACCCACATAGATGCAGAGAACAGGTAAACTGCACACATGCAGTGTTTCAACCAGAAATCAAAAAGTGGGCCTTATAAAACATTTTAAAAGTAAGAAGAGACAGCTAACTCCATCAAGCTATGGAAGAAGAATGCAAGGACACTGAGGTATTAAAACATATTTTTAAACCTGCTTAATCCATTTCAGGGTTGCAGAGATAATCATGAATTGATATTTCAGGAACCATTAGACTAAAGTAGAATGAAGGTTTTAATGGCTGGCAGACTAAGCACTTATAGATGGGGTAGAACCAGTTATACCATAACCATAAGTGACAGTGAACTTTCCAGAACAGTCTTCTCTTTTTATTGTTTCTGGAAAATTGTTTCCACGGGGGTTCGTTGACACCAGAGGGCATCGGGGGATTTAAAAAGAAGTGCTATAATTAAAAACGTAGTCCATTGATAGGAGAGAGTGAAAACGTTAAGGGAACAATGGGAGGATTAAAAAGGCTAGGGGTACTAACATGCTGGAAGGCAGATTTTAAAGAACCTGCTTAGCTAGAGGTATCTAGGAGAGCCTGTATGCTGCTGAGAGGCCAGAGAAGTACCAAATGAGTCCGAAGCAACAAGGAACGATGTGCCACAGAGTAGATGGTGAGGAGTCAACCACATGTCTTCTGGTTTGTGTTGGAGTGTGTGAGTACAGTTTTCACAAATGTACGCGAATGTGGACTAGGCGAGGTAAGCCATAACTTGTCCCATTGTCTAGGAAATGTAGCTGTTGTTTTGTATACAAGGCCCCTAAAAGCATTGAAATCTGATTATCCACAGCTAAATTAAGCAATTGCCTGTGTTCAGTAAAACAATAAATATACCCATGTGTGAAAGTTCTAAATTTACCATTTTGTGTGATGGCTTTAATTTCTAACTCTATTTTCATTATAATTTAAATTAATTTTCTCCTAAAACACAAGTTGCTTCTACCTTTGACAACTTCAGAAAAGTAAGGAAGATGATAAATTTTACCAGAATTTGTGCTAAAAAGTACCTGTTTATACCCATTTACTTAATGGTGGTGATGGAGTTTAGACAGTCTGAGAGTAATGAATCATTTATTCACAAAGTATCATGTTTTCTTAACATTTTTAATATTATAAATTTGTAAGGGCATAAGTTATTTTACAGTCAGTACATGTGAAGAGAACTGGATGAGATTAATGTAAGCACTGTGGATATATATTTAATACATTGCTTAATACTTTAAGCAATTTGTCTACTATTGATTATGTTAAAAACATGTACTCTTCATGCATTATGATGATAAATATTAGCAAATGCTCAGTTCATTATGTGTTCATCATTAGTTAACCTAAAATACAAGCACTACTGTATAGCACATATTCAAAAAATCCAAAATGTAAATTATGCTCTTTTAACCTTAGGCTTTTTTTGTATTTAGTGTCCCACAACTAATATCAATTCAGTTATAAAATAAAATGAAATACTACTTTATTGATCTGATGTTTAGTCAATTATTTGTGCTTTCATTTTGCATATTTCATGTTTAGCCTCACCTTTTAGAAGATTTTGTTAAATCAAAATTAGTTTTTTGCATGAACTTTTTGTAAAAGTAATTGCAGGCTGAAATGTTCCAAGGTGGACAATTTTTCTACAATTACACATAATGCAAAGACTATTATTATTATTTCTGATGATAATTATAATAATTTATTATTAGTAGTATTTTTTTTATAATTATTCTTTATTATTATTTATTTTATAATATTACTAGCCATCTCTTCCGGCTTCACCCTGACATCACATGTGATGAAGACCATGGAGCAACTGCTGCTTCACCACCTGAGGCCACAGGTTCGCCACGCCCTCGACCCTCTGCAGTTCGCATACCAGGAGAAGGTGGGAGCGGAGGATGCCATTATCTATATGCTACACTAATCCCTCTCCTACTTGGACAAAGGCAGTGGTGCAGTAAGAATTATGTTTCTGGACTTCTCTAGCACCTTCAACACCATCCAACCTCTGCTCCTTAGGGACAAGCTGACAGAGATGGAAGTAGATTCATACCTGGTGGCATGGATCGTGAACTATCTTACAGGCAGACCTCAGTATGTGCGTCTTGGGAACTGCAGGTCTGACATTGTGGTCAGCAACACAGGAGCGTCGCAGGGGACTGTGTGTTCTTCGGTCCTCTTCAGCCTATACCTACCACGTGCAAAAGTTCGTTGATGACACTGCTATCTTAAACTGCACTGCTATCAGGAATGAGCAGGAGGAGGAGTATAGGAACCTAATCAAGGACTTTTTTAAATGGTGCGACTCAAACCACCTACAGCTGAACACCAGCAAAACCAAGGAGCTGGTGGTGGATTTTAGGAGGCCCAGGCCCCTCATGGACCCCGTGATCATCAGAGGAGACTGTGTGCAGAAGGTACAGACCTATAAATACCTGGGAGTGCAGCTGGATGATAAATTTGAATGGACTGCCAATACTAAGGCTCTGTGCAAGAGAGCACAGAGCCGACTATGCTTCCTTAGAAAGCTGACATCCTTCAACATCTGCAATAAGATGCTGCAGATGTTCTATTAGATGGTTGTGGTGAGTGTCCTCTTCTACACGGTAGTTTGCTGGAGAGGCAGCATAAAAAAGAGGGATGCCTCACGCCTGGACAAACTGGTGAGGAAGGCAGGCTCTATTGTAGGCATGGAGCTGGACAGTTTGACATCTGTGGCAGAGCGATGGGTGCTGAGCAGGCTCCTGTCAATCATGGAGAATCCACTGCATCCACTGAACATTATCATCTCCAGACAGAGGAGCAGCTTCAGTGACAGACTGCTGTCACTGCCCTGCTCCACTGACACACTATGCGACTCTTCCAGTTCCACCGGGGGGTTAAATGTTAACATTATACAATATTATTGTCTGTTGTACCTGCCTTGCACTCTCCACCTTGCATTTTTTAACTTGCACTGCATTTTTATCACTCTTTAGTTAATATTGTTTTTATCAGTATGCTTCTGCTGGAGTATGTGAATTTACCCTTGGGGATTAATAAAGTATCTATATATCTATCTATCTATTAGTGAAACAGGACAGTGAGGAGGGTCCCATCCAACTCTCTACTCCTGATGTCACTGTTCCTCCTCTCCTCAGCCCAGAGCTTCTGTCTCTGATTAGTGCGAATATATCGATCCTGCAAGTGAACTATGATTCTTAGCGCAATGAGAGAAGTCGCAAAATCAACCCGAATGTTCAACCAAATATAGAAAAAAAGATCTAAATCTGTTAAATAGTTCTCTCATTCACTAATTAAGCGGAATTAAGGTTACGCAGATGCGTGAATGAGGAGGCCCCCTTCCCCCTCGTTGCAGTCTCCCTCGGATTTGAGCAAATAAATCGGTACCACAAGCAAACTATGTTACTTAGTGTGATGAGAAAGTTGCAAAATCAATGGAATGTTTGAGCAAATTTTAGAAAAAAAACAGATCTAAATCTGTTAAGTAGTTCTCTCATGAAAAGCGGACAGACACAAATGGGTCTAAAAAACTATAAGTAATTTCGCGCTTGGACCAAGAAAATTTTAACACCATTTCTTAGCGAGCACCTATGGGCCAAGGGTAGCCTACATTCCAAATTTCAAGTTCCAAGTCCTCATGGTTCAGGAGATTTCGTGATGAGTGGTATTTGGCTTTTATATAGATTAATGTATAATAATTATTACTTTTATACATTAATTATTAAATTTGCTTAATCCTGTTCAAGGTCACTAATGTCAAGTCCTATCTAGGCAGTGGTGGATACAAAGTAGGAACTACTCTGGTTAATCTTGGTTTATACTTACCATGTGAAGCTGCAAAGCAAGCACGCGGTCAGTGACCAAAACACATTTATACAATGCAGCCCATTTGATAGGCACATTGATAGTCTCTTAGTCAATAAGTGACAGTGTTTGGTCAGTGTGACATACAGTAAATGATAATGTCACAGCAGAGGATGTGAACTTCTGCTGTTGGAAGAAGAGTTGTGCCTCCTACTACTGACATTAAGAGTATGAAAAAGCAAAAGTGAAGTGGAATATCTATTGACCTAAAGCGGTGAAGGAAGGACGAGTATTATATTCTCATAAGTGAGAGATCTACATGATGAGCACATGTATTTCAAATGTTTTTACATATTAACTTGCATTTTTATGACATGTTGCGTCATATTCAGCCCTTCGTTCATCATTCTGGCACTAACATAACCAGCCTCTGCTTGAAATCCACCATTTCCAATACATGGCCACCATGTCCATAGGGGCGTGTCTCCAAATCTGACATAATTTTTACCACGTGTCCCTGTTTTTGGAAAAGGCATCTCTGCTGCCAGGAGATGAAGGTCGAGTGGAAGGGACTACAGTATCGAGTAGGAGGGGTTTATGAGCTGTTAACATCTGATCAAGATTCACCTGTGCAAAGAGTATGCTAAAATAACTAAACACATTTATTGTGTTTTTTTGGTCTCTATTCTTGTATGATCTATTGATTCACATGTAAAAAGTAGAATGACACACCAGATGTTTTTTGCAACTTGGTAGCTCAGGCTGATGGTGTGAATCGTTCAAGTAATTCAATCACTCTTCCCGTTTAATGGGAAGGACAACCTGCATTTCAACCCTCAGCTAATGATTTTGAAAAGCTATCTGCTAAGCATATTGCATCTTCCAGCTGAAAACCAAAGCAGTAGTTTACTGGGAGGTCATTTGCTTGCACGTTTTAGGACTACTCAATATTCCAATAACATGACGTATTGGAGACATGAGCAATACTAAAAACGGGTAGGTGAGGCGAGCAAAACAGCAAGAAATAAGAATAGGAAGGCAAATGTTACTACATTCTTATTAGGCAAGATCAGTGAGAGCCTGAAATGAAGATTGAAAATGCCAAGAGTGAAATGAAGAGTAGATAGTGAGAAGGTGAAATGAAGAGAAGGCATGAACTGAACACTAACAGTTGAGAGTGTAGAATGAGGAAAATGTGATGGCCTGAAAGTGACATTAAAAATGCAAAATGTAAAGTGAAAATTTGCATTGAAAATTTGTAATGGGAAATAAAAACTGAAAAGTAATGGCCCAGGAAATTAACCCAGTGTTCTTGAATAGCAGACGTCTTTGATCGTTGTATACTAGGCAGCCAGTGTTGGTGATTTGATGGAATGAATTTAAGGATAGAATCAAAGTGCGTGAACTTGACACTAGAGCGTGCACTTGAAATCTTCATAAAGTTGACTGCAACATGCAAAAAACTCTTAGCGTGAATTAAAGTTTAAAAAAACGACAGCTTGGAATCATCATGCCCATAGGCTGGCTGTTCTTGGTGTAGGTCTGTGTTTTGGGAACATGGCTTAACTGTTCTTTCAGTGTATCCTGTCAAATCTGTTTACATTGTACATTTAAATTGTATATTTTCTCTATTATCTGTAGCATAAGCTGTGAAAATGACAGCATATTCATAACAAACTTTTATTTTGACATCTTCATGTGTGCTGCGGTGGGTTGGCACCCTGCCTGGGGTTTGTTTCCTGCCTTGCACTCTGTGTTGGCTGGGATTGCCTCCAGCAGACCCCTGTGACCCTGTAGTTAGGATATAGCGGGTTGGCTAATGGATGGATGGATCTTCATGTGTGACAACTTTTATTATGAAAACTTAGCCCTTCCTGTGAAGTATGTTCCCTCCCACATGACATTTGGTTCCTGGCTGCAGAGATACATACTTGCTCTTTCCTAGTGCAGACACGTCGACTAAGCTTTAGCACTCAGGGTACACTCACTCTTATGGGTCCATGTTAGGTTTGTAAATTAAAAAAAAAAAAAAAAAAAAAGCCTGTTTTTGGAATAAGCAAGAAGTGAAAACCCTGGGGAAAAGCACACGCAGACACAGCAAGGATGAAAAAACTCTGCTTTGACAGCCACTGGCCTGGGATCTGAACCCAGCAAGCAGCAATGCTAACCAGAGAGAAAGGTTGGGAGTTTACACTGATAGAGCGTTGCTGCACCCACCACACAGCAACCACCTGGATCGGGACCCGAGTGCAGCAGGTGACGCCTCATTGGAACAGTGTGAGTTTTTTTTTACAGAGTGCCAATCCTGCCACCAGCCCACAAGTTTTCCCTATAAGTTGGAGGACGTACTTGCAGGGTTGGATGCAGATTAACGTCTTACCCAGGACAGAAGAATGTAGGAGAAGGGTCTTGCTCAAGGGCCCAGTGGAGTAGAGTCACTTTTGGCATTTTCGGGATTCAAACTGGCACAGATAGCTAGCCTTAGAGTCACCACTCCACCTTGCAGTGTTACTCAATAATAATACTGTTTATAATATACAGTGGTGTGAAAAACTATTTGCCCCCTTCCTGATTTCTTATTCTTTTGCATGTTTGTCACACAAAATGTTTCTGATCATCAAACACATGTAACCATTAGTCAAATATAACACAAGTAAACACAAAATGCAGTTTTT
>JANRMT010062790.1:25517045-25550698 GCA_026402145.1 Polypterus bichir lapradei | reverse complement strand
AGTCAGTCAGTCAGTCAGTCAGTCAGTGAGTGAGTGAGGGCTTTGCCTTTTATTATTATAGATAAGCAGAATTTTAAAGTCAATCCTGAATGACACAGGTAACCAGTGTAGTGACATCAAAACTGGAGAAATGTGCTCGGATTTTCTTTTCCTAGTTAGGATTCTAGCAGCTGCATTTTGCACTTGTTGCAAACAATTTATGTCTTTTTTGGGTAGTCCTGAGAGGAGTGCGTTACAGTAATCTAGTCGACTGAAAACAAAAGCATGAATTAATTTCTCAGCATCTTTTAATGATATAAGAGGTCTAACTTTTGCTATGTATCTTAAGTGAAAAAATTCTGTGCTAGTGGTCTGATGAATATGCGATTTAAAATTCAGGTTACAGTCAAAAGTTACCCCTAAGTTTTTTACTTCCGTCGTGACTTTTAATCCTAATGCATCAAGTTTATTTCTGATAACCTCATTGAATTCATTAATGCCAATCACTAAAATTTCAGTTTTCTCTTTATTTAGCTTGAGAAAATTAGTAATTATCCATTCAGAAATACAAGTAAGACATTGTGTTAGTGAATCTAGAGAGTCGTGTCATCAGGTGCTATTGATAAGTACAGCTGTGTGTCATCAGCATAGCTGTGGTAGCTCACGTTGTGCCCTGAGATAATCTGACCTAACGGAAGCATGTACATTGAGAAGAGCAGTGGACCCAGGATAGAGCCTTGTGGAACACCGTATAGAATGTCATGCGTCTTTGAGTTATAATTACCACAACTAACAAAGAATTTTCTACCTGCCAGGTAGGATTCAAACCAATTAATCAAATCTAACCTAATCTTACAGACATGCCAGATATCCCTCTAAGCTTTTTTTGGTCAGTTTAATTTGACCTACTGTGTGTAAGAGTCTGTCTCTCTCAAGTGTGTCCAAAAATGTTAATAATTAACATTCATTGTTGCAAGGGTAGTCTGCAGCTACCTACAGTTCTGTAGTAAACAGTGCTTAGCATTTGACTTGCTTGTCGCCTCTGAAGGAACAAACCAAACATATTGTCTCCAATGAGCAGCAGCACAGCGTTCGGTTGCAAATCCATTCTAGGGAAAGTGAAAAGTTTTTTGGCCCCAGCTGGATGCTGCCAATCATCTTGGGTTCTCTTCACTCTTGTCATTTTAAAGCTCACTTTTTAAAATATTTATACACAGACTGCTCTTGCTTCCTGCATATTTCAGAATCCAATGCACATTTGCTTAGGCAAGTTTTTAGAAAGAAAAAAAAAAGGTTTTGACATTCTGAAAAGGAGTTTCTGATATAGACAACTGGAAAATTGTAACCTTTCATCACTATAAATCTTTTTTTGTATATTTATTTTTATGTATACACATATATATACAATATAATTTCTGAATGTGTGTGTGGGGGGTGTATTGTTCATGTACAGCTACATATATAAATACTACCAATTAAAGAGGCAAGATAGAGACTAAATAGTCAGTAACATTACTAACAGTAACAATGCTCCACCAGGATCTAACAAACTATTTTCAGTTGGTGGGAGTATTATTAAGTTCAACAGCTGTCAAGTTTCTTTCAAGCTGATGATCATTTCCTTGGTGTCCATGGCTGTGCATACAGTACATTCTTGTGCTTCTTCTCTATGTGCATGTACAGATGGTGTTCAGATAAATAGGGGCTGATTGGAAACAAGCTATCAATGTTTTCAAAATGGTGAAAAGTAACCTCTCATTGCTTCTTGCAGTTCTAGTCTGGTTTAGTGGGTCATTGTGGCTTATAGGCTTCTGCTCAGGATGATTTTGTGTATCCAATTCAGTGTTGGTATTGCTATTTATTGATTGATTGATTGATTTATTGCTTGCAGGAGTCCAAAATTAGAGGCAAGTGGCAATGTTCGCCTGGTGTAGGTCTTCTTAAGTGAAGCAAACTTTTGGAATCTCTACCAGACTCTGCTATTAGGATCTTATTTTCTGATTAGGAAATAAATAGGGTCTTGTAGGAAACCAGAGTTTGACATGGGCCAGGGTACAAGCTCTTAAAATGTATTGCCATTTTATTGTTCAGGATCATGGGACACTGGAGCCTTTTCAGGATTTTGGGGGCACAAAGACATCAAAGTGGCCTTAGGTTCTTGGATGAGAGTTTGTAGCAGAAATCCCATTAACACAGGGAGAACATTCAGACTGAAAAACAGCCCAGTATATAGGTTCTAAGCAATATCATGATGTATATACTTAGTTTTTTGTACTGCATCTTTGTATCTGATGCTAATAAAAGTACCATTAATTTACAAATACATTTTCAAAGTAAATCTAAAATTACATTACAAAATTATAAAAATTGTGTATAAGTCAGTAAGCTACCAACAAAAAAAGAGATGCAACAGTAAAAAGCTTAAATTAGAAAACTTTTCAATTCATTAGTCAAAAACAAATCTCCGAACCTGAAATTGCTTGCACAATTTAGTCTGCCACCTTCCTTTTTATGATGACACTTTTTTTTTGTTTCTCTAAAAACTTTCCTAAATTTCATGTGCTTTTGTTCCTGTAATAAGTGGAAAGCAAGAGCAGTGCATGAATAAATATTAACAAAAGCAAGCTTTAAATATGACAAGAGTTTAAAGAACCCCACAGTGATTGGCAGCATCCAGCTGGGTCCAGGAAAGTTTTCTTTTCCCTGTGAATGGATTTGTATCGGAACACCATGCTGATGTTTTGAGGGTTATCTGCTCATTGGAGGTGATGTGTTTGGTTTGTTCTATTGGCAATGATAGGCAAGCCTTTCATGTCAGATGCTAAATACTGACAGCCTGTTGGGATAGAAACAAGCCTCTCCAGAAGAAATACATTCTCAGTAACTGTTACAGCACCAGTTAAGGCTGAAAGTGAAGAATAACAGCCTTTTGTTAAGGACATGGTTATTTACAGAAGCAAAGGGTCAGGAAGCCAATCACGTAAATACAAAACATAACAAGACTTTAGGTGCTGTCCTCACTTGCAGTCAGAATGATTTAATATGAATCAGCTATTAAAAAGGAGATTACCTCTATATAGTATTTGTTGGCACCATTTTACATAAAGCTGGAAATTATACTGTAACACTGAAGTAGACACCCTACTTTTATGTGGACCAAATGACACAAGTGACCCATTAGCCGTAGTTATTAAGGCCTGCTCCACATCTATGTTCAATTACTATACAGTACAGTAAGCTATGGTGGTATAGACCTGCGCAGAAAATGACAGTGTGTTAAAACCATCAAGATTTTTTAAAACATAGCAAACAACAGACATTGCTGTTCAAATAGCAGCTGATCTTGGCTCCAGTATGGTATTTGCATTTGTAAGTGATACAAGTTATTATGTTACCTTCAAGGGAGGCTCTCCAGCTTTATGAGAAAGAACGCTTTTAAGACTGATTTTACTTTTCTAAAGGCACTTGGAAAGTACTTATGGTATTGTCCATTAAGTGTTAAAGCTGGAAATTGTTGAACACTACAATTCAAGTACATTGAAAAAAGACATCATTGGCAGTATTTTTACATACTTCAAGCTGACTAGATACACAGTTTATTTGTTTTATAATTCCCAATAAAAATATCCACTTCAAAGCTATGAATTTGCAAAAAGATGATAATCACTAGAATCCCCAGCAATGGTTTCTGGGTAGGCAGCAAACTAACTGCATTGGAATCAATTGGCCTCTATGGATTTATGAGCAATCCCACTTTTGTTGCATATTCACTGACTAAATCAATCAATCAATCAATCAGTCAGTTAGAGCTATCACTATTAATTTAATGTATCACCACTCACAGCATGCATCTTCACTTGAACTTTCCAGTCCCACCATTCAGTGCTAAAAACACAATCTAATCATCCAAATGAGCCCACTAAATCCAGTTCAAGGTTACCAGGGCTAGAGCCTACCGAAATATCATTGAGTTCAACTTTAACAAAATACCCATAAACCCAACTTGGCCAGCTTTGGGATGTAAGGCGAAAACCACAGTACCTAAAGAAAATCCCAAACAGGCATTGGGAGAACATGGCAGCTCCAGACAAGCAATGACTGAGCTTTGATTCTAATACAGTCCTCTGAACCTGTTATCCAGCAATGTTAACCATTACTTCTTGTTCTGCCCAACTAAGTAATTGATAAAGTAAATTCAGAAACTGAAAATACCAATAACAGGTGCAGATCTAATGAATATCAGCTGGAAAGAATACCTAACACATTTTAAATAGGATATACCTTTAAAAGGACGTTTACAAATCAGAAAAAGTTACAATGTACAGTAGAATTACAAAGAATGATGAATGGTACAATTCAGATGATGTTATTACACAAAATGAAGGAATAAGTTTATGTTAGAGCCATCAAAGTTAGTAGACCAAGTTAGTATGCTATAAAGACGTGATGGTGACAGCACTCATTCACTTGGTGAGGAAGGGACAGTCATTGTCACTTGAAAATGAAGAGGCAGCAGTTAAAAAGCCAGAGCAAATGTGTATGGGGCTCTTTCATCTGTATTTGAACAGCAAGACTTATGAACCTTTATAAACAGGCTTAGAAGGTTGGTTCCTTAGGCAGTATGGCTTAGTGGTTAAGAATCTGGACTTTGAGCCCCATGGATGTGTGATCAAACATTACTACTGACACTGTGTGACCATGAGAAAATCACTTCCCCTGCCTGTGCTCTAACTGGGGGGAACAGAAACCCAAAAGAATTGTAAAATAACAGTATCTTTCAAATGTTATGAGTCACATTGTATGAAGGTGTCAGCTAACTAATAATAATACCTAATATACAGTATTTCTTTTCAGTTTTTCAATATGTAACATTACCCATTACACTCAATCCATAAATACCTTAATACATGACCACTGCACTACATTCGCTCTTTCACATGTGAAAGTCTTTATGATTTTATTATCTTCTCTTTATTTTGAAAAGCTTAAGAATTTTTATGAAAACAGTGTACATATTAATGAATGCGTATATCTTGTTATTTCTACAGTCAGTAAATTCTCTCACTGCAGTGTCTAAAATGCTGTATCTATTGCACAATAATTCATCATGGCAATTTCATGCTATACTTCAGCATACCGCGATCATGATAAATTAGGTTACCATGGATACCAGTTCCTTTAATACTGCAGTTCAACATGGTGGACATACAAATGACACAAGTCTCTTATTGCAGCTTCCTCTTTTAAAAGTGGTGAAGAGAATTAACCATTTACGCATTAATTTGAAATGTTATGAACTGAATGACTGCAATAATCTAAATAAGTGCAGTTATTAAGTTCACTTCAACATGTATCCATTACTTTATCCTTTAATCTATTCATATCTGAACCTACTTCATCAAGTTAAGGGGCCCTTTGGTGCTGTGGGTAGTGCAGCTGCCTCACAGATCCAACATCCTGTATCCAGTTTTCTTAATCAAGTTCAAGGTCACAATGCTTTATTAACCCTATAAATAATATTTCAATTGGGACAATTTTTTTATTTTGTGACAATTGTGTTTCACAAACTCAAATCCTTGAAGGCCACAGTACCTGTGTTGGAGTCACTTTTTTAATTAGTACTGGTTACTCCTGCTAATGACACATACTTTACACAGTCAAGCCATGTAATTAAATAAAATAACATGCATCAATAACAACAAGAATTGTCTTCTAATTATTAAATTAACTAGTGGAACATGCAGACCTCAAATAAAAGGTAGTTGAAAGAGGAGTAGTCCACCTTTATAATGATAAACTCGAATATCAATTTTGAACACATATTGTAGGCACTGTGATGTGAGGGAAGTATCAGCAGAGGATGTAATGGATGGCAAAGACAAGCGGTTGTTGATAACTTGTGCATGTGCCTGTGTGGTCCTCAAATAAAAGGGAATGGAAAAAGCACTCAAAGGCGGTGTAATATGGAAGTCCAAAATGAAAGAAGTGTTTTATCGAGCATGGAAAACACAAAGATAAAGGGATGTAAGAATGAGATGAAACATTAAACAAAAGGTCTGATGTACTGTGTGCTCTATCAGCATTGATTCTGTGTAAAAGGAACAGTAAAGCACAGCTGCAAAAGTAGTACAGTATTTGTAAATATTATAAAGATGATTTAAAGTCAGTTAATTGAAAGTAAAAAAAAATGGCCAAAAAGTAAGGGACATGAACAGGCTTGTAGTAGCTCAATAGCTTTTGTACATAGCAAATTGCAATTGAAATTATGTAAAAATGTCACTGATTGATGTGTGATAGTGGTGTAGGGCATATGACTATTTGCCATTCAATTTTCTTAAACATAACATTTGTGAAAGTATAACCAATAGAATAGTAAAATAGCAATTAGAAAATGTCTATTAATATAAAATGACCATACTAACATAAATCACTATTAATATGACACTATGAAAGCAGAAAAGGATCTAAATCAATTTCCCCATCTAGCTATTAACATTAGTTAAAACACAGTGTGGTGAGAGGCTGGGGATAGTACCCAGCCGGGACGCCCGGAAGGACCGGAGGAGGGATTACGCCTCCTCCGGACCACGAGGGTGGCTATAGGGAGCACGGGAAAGGAGCATGGAAGCTCCACCCTATAGGGGCCTGTGGTCACCGCCAGGGGGCGCCCGAATGCCTGGAGAGCCCTGGTCATCTGCACTTCTGCCACACCCGGAAGTTCTGGAGGGAAGAAGACCAGGGACACCCAGAGTGCTTCCGGGTGCACAGCCGGCACTTCCGCCACACCATGGACTGCTGGCAGAAGTTCATCAGGAGGCACCTGGAGCATGTCTGGGTGTATATAAAAGGGACTGCCTCCCTCCATTCATTAGCTGGAGTCGGGTGGAAGAGGATAAAGCCTGGAGGAGAGGAGTAGAGGCGGTCAGGAAGAGAGGCATTGTGAAAGGCCTGGACTGAGGGTGCTTGGTGCAGGGGCACTGGGTTGTGTGTGTGGTACTTTTGTAAATAGAATGTACAGTACAATAAATGTGTGGTGATGATTGAACCTTCGAATCCGCCTGTCTGTGTCTAGTTTCCACAGTAATAGTTAAAATTATATAATATATTACAGGAATATGAATGGTACATGATGTGTAAAAAGATCACAAATTTACTGCAATTGTTCTGTTCATGTATATCTGGGACTGAAGGATCTGGGACTAGGTGCCACAGATCACAGGCTTAAGCAACTGAAACCTCCCTCCTCCCAATGCCTCTGTCCATTTTTAAACCTGTCCTTTATTTATATAAATTAGGGCAGCTAATTCAAAAACCTGTAGTCACTGTAGCCTTCCAGAAACGAAGTCTGAGACAGCTGATTCAGCACGGTAGCTTGCATCATGTATTTAGGTAACATAGCTGTAAAGCATATATTTTTACATTGAATATGACATATTCCTATCAGTAACATGTGAATAGTATACATGTCACAAGAATGAGTCACAGACATCATGAAGGTTTGGGCAGACACCCGTATATTGTTCCACGGCTGCAAAATTAGTTAATTTGAACAGAGATGTTCACAGATTCGAGTCCAAAAGAGAACTGATGTTATTGAGATAAGATGGTGGCTTTAAAGGCCAGTAAAGGAAATGACGCCATTGGGGCTGGAACCAGAAGTGATTTCATTGGGACCGGAAGTGACTCCATCATCGGCAACGGAAGTGACTTCGTCATCTGTGCTGGAAACCGGAAGTGATGTTGTCAGGACTGGTAGTGACATTATCAATGGTGCCGGTACCCTGCAGGATTTCCTGTGGATGGTCAGCAAGAGATTGAGAGAGACAGTCAGCACACCACACCGTCCCCTGGTCTGGCATGGAATTACTATCATTTAGGCCCTTCACTGTCTCCCAATCACACATGTGTGACAATGTACATAATCAACCTCTTCCATTTTTTACCTGCTTGACTAGCTGACAATTGTGAAGAGCCAGCACCTACTCTAGCTCTTTTGAGTGGATGTAAGGCAGGAACCCAACTGGATGCATAACCAGTTCATCACATTCCACTTAAACTGACCTGCATGTCCTCAGGAGGAAAATTGATGTGTCCAGAATAAAAGATGGCAAAGACAGTGAGAAAGTGTTTAAACTCTGCAGACAGTGATTTGACAAGGTTTCCAACCAGAGACTTTAGAGCTATGACATACTAGGGCTAGCCTCTGAACCACTTTTCACACATATACTGTGGCATGCGACTGGGGATGGTACCCAGCCGGGACATCCAAGAGGACTGGAGGAGGGCTCACGCCTCCTCCAGACCATGAGGGGGCGACCGCCCTGGTTGCTGTGGGGGCCACGGGTACAGAGCTTGGAAGCTCAACCCTGTAGGGGCCCGTGGTCACCGCCAGGGGGTGCCCCAATGCCTGGAGAGCCCTGGACCTCAGCACTTCCACTACACCCGGAGTGCTTCCGGGTATGCAGCCAGCACTTCCACCACACTGGGGACTGCCGGTGGAAGATTGCCGGGAAGCACCTAGAGCACATCCGGGTGGCCATAAAAGGGGCCGCCTCCCTTCATTCAGGGCTAGAGTCGGGTGGAAGAGGAGAAGGTCTGGAGGAGAGAGAAGGAAGCGGTCTGAAGAAGAGGCATAGAGTGGTGTTGTCCTGGACTTTGGGGGTGAAGTGGGTTGTGTGCGCTTTATTATTGTATGTAAATAGTTGTAAATAAACGTGTGGTGGTGAATTTACCATGTCTTCCTGTCTGTGTCCGAGGCTCGTTCCACAATACCTATATACCACAGTCTCTGATAAAAGTAATATTATAAGTAAACAGTAAAATATAATTGAATTAAGCTAAGGGCAGTTTATAATAGAAAAAAAAATTAAATCAATACAGATTCAAGACATAACAAATCCCTAAATCCCACCATCATTAGGAAAAGGCTTGTCTTATCTATCTGACCTAGTCCACCTGATTGGCCAGCACCTCAGTACAGAGTGCAATGATAATACAGGCTATTGTTCATGATTTGGGTGGAATAAAATTAAGCCATATTATTGTATAATATGATGTTGAGTAAAACTAAGTAAAGTAAAATTAAGTAAAATTCTAGAAAAGGCAGTTGTTAACCAGTTTAATGATCACTTACTGAAGAAGTATTTTCTGTTCTTCACATGTTTCAGTTAGGTTTTAGAACAAACCATGGTACAGAAACTGCACTGGTTAAAGTAGTAAGTGATTTGCAGGTTAACCAAGGCTGTATATCTGTTTTTGTTCTCTTAGCCATGAGTGCAGCATTTGACACCATAGACCACAATATTCTTATAAATCACCTTAGACAATGGGTGGGCCTCTCTGGCAGTGTCTTAAATTGGTTTCAGTCATTCTTAACAGGCAGAAAATTCTTTGTTAGTTGTGGTGATTGTAGTTCAGATACCCATGATATTTTATATGGTGTACCACAAGGATCTATTCTGGGCCCACTGCTACTTTCAATCTACATACTTCAATTAGGTCAGATAATCTCAAAGCACAACTTAAGCTACCACAGTTACGCAGATGACACACAGTTTTATTTACCAATAGTGCATGATGACCCTGATGTTCTTGGCTCTCTGATCTAATGGCTTAGCAGTATTTATGAATGGATGAGTAGTAACTTTCTCAAACTAAATAAGGAAAAAAACAAAAATCTTAGTGATTGGCAAACATGGATATAGTGAAGGCATTAGAAATAAACTTGATCCAAAATCAAGGTGGAGTTAACAAATTTAGGGGTAATCATTGACTCTGACCTAAACTTTAAATCACATATTAACCAGATTATTAGGACTACATTTTTTCACTTAAGAAGTATAGCAAAATTTAGACCTCTTATAAGCTTTACAAGACACTGAAAAAATAATTCACACATTTGTTTTTTAGTCGACTAGATTACTGTAATGCACTCCTAACAGGACTACCTAAGAAAACATCAATCACTTGCAATTAGTGCAAAATGAAACAGCCAGAATCTTAACTCAAAAAAGAAAATCTGAGCATATCTCACCAGTTTTAGCTTCATTACATTGGTTATCTGTGTCATTTAGAATTATCTTTTGTTACACACGTGCACTTAGGGGGCTGCCAAAGGGTCCAAGTGAGTGTGAAATAATAAAAGATAAGGCATTGGAACAAAATGCCAATACCTTTCTCCCTCTTTTAACAGAACAACAGAAGATTAACCATTCTTTTCCTCTCCAGTCCCACTTGGTACCATCTTTTCTGGTTCATTATAAAATTGCCACTTCTGACGCACCTCTGATGACATCACTTCCATCCAGCCATGAATGCATCTCTTCCAGTCCACCTTTCATGACATCGCTTTCCGACCAGCCATGATGATGTCACTTTCTGGTCCACTTCTGATGACATCACTTCCGGCCAGCCACATGATGTCACTTTCCGATCCATCCTTGATGACATCACTTCCGGCCAGCCATGATGACATCACTTCCGGCAGCCATGATGATGTCTGCCCTCAACTTCTTTCCTGCCGATATTATTTAAACTACCTGACTGTCTGTCTTGCTTTTGTCGTATGTTTTTCAACTTTCTGGTCATAATACAGTCTTTTTTGAATATCTGAAACTCCAGATATTATAAGGGGAAGCTTCCCCAATCTTTTTCTTGGTGTTTGCCCCATTATTTTATCACACTTTAAAATACTACTAATGGTTTACTAAGCCTTGAACAGTTTTTCTCCATCCTATATTTTAGAATGCCTATTCCCATTTAATCCTAGTTGTAAATTTAGATCTTTGAATGGTGGTCTGTTTAAAAAAGAAGTGGTGAGGCTGCCTTTTACAGTTATGCACCTAAAGTAAGGAATATTTTACCAACAGAAATTTGTCAGGCTAATATTGTGGAACATTTTAACTGCTAAAAACCCATTATTTTAATATGGTTTTCTCATAGCTACATTTCAGTTGTATTCTTAATAGACAATATGGGTAGAGAATTATATATGCAATTTGTACTAATCCCTACTATTCTCTGCTGTTTTTTCTGGTTCTTCTGTGGTGGTGATCTGCACCACCACCGCCTGATCAAAGGACCATGTAGCCACCTGAGATGAAGGAATGAAGGAGGGTTGTGGAACATTAATGTTAGTTAGAATGGCCAGTTGGAGCTGAGAGGTCTTTTGGCCTTGGAACCCCTGCAGATTTTGCTTTTTTTTTCCTTCATTCTAACTGGAGTTATTTTTGTTCTTTCTGTCATTACCATCTGACCTTACCTATTTTTGTTGTTACTTATTCTTTAATATTTTTTACTGATCTTAATTGTTTTTCTTTTCTTCTTTCTCTTTGTCATCTTGTAAAGCACTTTGACTTACATTGTTGTATGAAAATTGATTTATATATATAAGTCCTGTTGTTGTTGTTCTCACTTTTTAGTTCCTCCTGCAGTGCCCTGTAGCCTCTTCAGGTTGCATATGCCCTTACTGCAGCTGCATACTGTATCTTCTTTGATATGTCATAGCCAGACACATTTGTTTAATGTGCTGATGTTGGTAAATTTACTGCTGTGACCTAAACATACTAATTATTTGTGGTAAAACTGAGCTAAAGTTTATAGAAGGCAAATCTACATTTATGATGGGGACAAAATAACCTAAACTATACTGTCATTGTGATTTTTCACCTTTTGAACTTTGTGTTGTAGTCTAATAAAATAAAATAACATTCTGGATAAATAGTATGAGACTCTAAAATATTTCCTCAGGATGTTTATGCTGTTTTGCCTTCAGAATTTCAAAGGCCGTCTTTTGAAAAGTGACAACTCAGTCAACTCCCAGTAAATCACAAGTACTTTTTTCCATAGTGGCACACATATTGTATCCAAGCATTTTGCTCATTAAGTATACAGTACATGTGGAAAGAAACGAAAACATTCAAGTGTGATTAATGTAGCCTCTTAATATGTAGGTATAACGGAGACATTTACTTCTTAAAGAATGGAGGAGCAGAGTAATAACCAGGGAGAAATATGGCCCTGAGGAATCAGTGACGAGGAACATATTGGCTGTGCCAGAGTGGTCAAAAGCCCAATATGAGGTCTTTGCTGAAAGGTTATTCTGTCCATATGATACATGTCAACGGTACCATTTATAAAATCTCTGAGGGGTTGGTTCTTACTGCTTCCTGCTAAATGCAGAATTCTTTGCCATGCCTTCATTATCTTTCATCTGCATTATTGCAATCCTGTCCTCAGTGACATTTCTTTCAAAAGCATTAGCCCATTACAACAGATTCACGCTGCTGCTGCCAGAATTATGAGTTACTCCTGCCTGAGTCTGGAGAAATGCCAGATGTCATGACCACATCCTATAACTTAGACTTCAATGCCAACCTGTCTAGTTCAAAATCTTCTTCAAGGCCTTACTTAAGATTAAAAACAAAAAAATTCAAACAGCACACCTAAAGGGTATTGGGTAGGTAAGTGTTTACCTGAAGCCAGCACTTCTAATTATCAGCAGTGAAAAGAAGCCCATGGTAATCAGATTGATGGTTCTGGAATAAGTGGAATTGTTCCAGGTAAAACAGTCACAATTTTACAAAGTCTCTCAGGTTGCTCATTGCAGAGCTTCATTTGCCTCCAGGTGACTCAAAAGAAGCAATTGAAACATTCTACCAAAAGGAAGGAGGACAATTTGAACCCAGAGGTGTCTGAGAGAAGACATTGTCCATTTGAACGGTGCTCCATATACTTTCAATAAGAACAAGCCCATAGAAAAGAGAAAAAAGGAGGCCAGTTTTCTAAAAGAGATACTACTTAGAAACTATCATTGCCTGAATGGGCTAAATGTAACAAACTTATTTTTAACATTGTCACAGTTCTGTTAACCAAGACCAACTGGACATGCACTCTTTACTGGGCTTTCCATAAAATTGTTTACATGCCCGTTACGTTTCAGTTAGGGTTTGTTTTCTGGCTAATATTACTTTTCCTTTTTCATATAATTTCAATTTCATTTTAATTATTTTTGTCATATTGTACTTTTTGTTAATATTGTTTTGCTTAAACATTAACTAGAAATTATATGTTATGTATCTGTGTTTTAATACACTCTTCATGTTTTATAGGTGGAAGAACCAAGAGGTGGGGCCACTATGATGTCAATATTGAAGGGGCGTCTTTATACACAGGTTGAAAAGATAGGTTTCTCACAGTGTTTTTGGTAGTTGTTGTTGTGAAGTATTATTTTGCCATTGTAAATACTATTTGTAATTTTCGGGTTTTGTGGAATTGATGCTTTGTGTTGGGATTTTGTTTCTAAGATTGCGGACTGGTTTTATTAGCCTTAATTTGCCTTTTCAGGCAACCCCTTTTCATCTTTTTTCCTTGACTTGCCATTTTTTGTGCTTCATTTGTTAACTCAATTAATTTTTAACATTGAAAAAAATATTGTTTTATATTGTATTTCTTTTTAAATGGTAAAGGCTGACTACCATTTTTGTGTTTAGGGCCAGGCTGCCTAGGGTGAAACCTGTTTCTAAGACTCACCAGTGAAGTCCTGCTCTAGTTATGTAGAGGCTTATTCCCCATTTTTTACAATTTCATTTTAGATTACACACCAATGTTGGACAGTGTAAAGAAGATAAAGTCAATTTGCTTTTGTATCCCAAAGCTCCTAGTATCTCTGCTGTGATATACACTCACCTAAAGGATTATTAGGAACACCTGTTCAATTTCTCATTAATGCAATTATCTAATCAACCAATCACATGGCAGTTGCTTCAATGCATTTAGGGGTGTGGTCCTGGTCAAGACAATCTCCTGAACTCCAAACTGAATGTCAGAATGGGAAAGAAAGGTGATTTAAGCAATTTTGAGCGTGGCATGGTTGTTGGTGCCAGACGGGCCGGTCTGAGTATTTCACAATCTGCTCAGTTACTGGGATTTTCACGCACAACCATTTCTAGGGTTTACAAAGAATGGTGTGAAAAGGGAAAAACATCCAGTATGCGGCAGTCCTGTGGGCGAAAATGCCTTGTTGATGCTAGAGGTCAGAGGAGAATGGGCCGACTGATTCAAGCTGATAGAAGAGCAACTTTGACTGAAATAACCACTCGTTACAACCGAGGTATGCAGCAAAGCATTTGTGAAGCCACAACACGCACAACCTTGAGGCGGATGGGCTACAACAGCAGAAGACCCCACCGGGTACCACTCATCTCCACTACAAATAGGAAAAAGAGGCTACAATTTGCACGAGCTCACCAAAATTGGACAGTTGAAGACTGGAAAAATGTTGCCTGGTCTGATGAGTCTCGATTTCTGTTGAGACATTCAAATGGTAGAGTCAGAATTTGGCGTAAACAGAATGAGAACATGGATCCATCATGCCTTGTTACCACTGTGCAGGCTGGTGGTGGTGGTGTAATGGTGTGGGGGATGTTTTCTTGGCACACTTTAGGCCCCTTAGTGCCAATTGGGCATCGTTTAAATGCCACGGGCTACCTGAGCATTGTTTCTGACCATGTCCATCCCTTCATGACCACCATGTACCCATCCTCTGATGGCTACTTCCAGCAGGATAATGCACCATGTCACAAAGCTCGAATCATTTCAAATTGGTTTCTTGAACATGACAATGAGTTCACTGTACTAAAATGGCCCCCACAGTCACCAGATCTCAACCCAATAGAGCATCTTTGGGATGTGGTGGAACGGGAGCTTCGTGCCCTGGATGTGCATCCCACAAATCTCCATCAACTGCAAGATGCTATCCTATCAATATGGGCCAACATTTCTAAAGAATGCTTTCAGCACCTTGTTGAATCAATGCCACGTAGAATTAAGGCAGTTCTGAAGGCGAAAGGGGGTCAAACACCGTATTAGTATGGTGTTCCTAATAATCCTTTAGGTGAGTGTATAATTGGCAGCAGAAATAGGCAGTGCTGCAGTGCCACAATAATATACGAAAAAGAGAAACAGAATACTGAAGGATAGAGGGATAGAGGAGGATAACTTACAGTTCACAGTTATTTCCAAGCTTTTATTAAAATCTGGACAGAAAGTGTCATTTACATTCTTAAATTTAAAACATGTCATTTACTTCTATCTGTTAATAGCTGACTTGGAGTCCTTTAATTTTTTTTCATATTTGTTTTGCTGGCTTTTGTCCTAAAAAACAGGATAATCTCAGTCTATTCTGATTTACTTCTAAATTATAATGGCTGTTACATTAATAGTGCAGAGTTTATCTCAGGTGTACTTGATATCAATCAGTTATGAGATAGTTTACTAGTAGACAGGCCTGGCTCAATAAAATGAACTGCAAAGCCTTGTAGTATTAATGTTCAAGCATTGTTATATTATGGCCTCTAAATAGTATGCCCATCTTTTTACTAACACAATTGATTAACTTTGAACTCAGATGGAGCTGCATCTGGAGTTGGATCCTGCCATACATTCAGTGCTATTCATAATAGACTCTGCCACTTTCACAACCCCAAATTTAAGTAAATTTAGTTTGATAGATGTTCACCATGACATTCAGCCATCCATTTACTGATGCCCATTTTGCCCAGGCAAAGATCATGGACTTCTCTGGGCATAAGGCAGGAACAATCTTTGGGCACTATGACATTGTAAGACACACGTCATAAATCACTAATAACATATACGTGACCAACATTTGTTTTATATAGGTTCTCTTCTGTAGTGAACACCATCATAATGCATTTTATTTGTAAAATTGGAGCACAGTTGGGTCCAGTGGTGTTTCTTTTTCGATCAGACAGTGACTTAGAGGTAAGAACAGTAGTTTAATGTCCAAAGCCTTAAATACGAGACTGCATTGCCTGCAGCATTGCTGATCATTATGACATGCCACCACCATGAGAGTTAAAATATATAAAATCAATTTTAGTCTGATGGATGGTTAAACATTAAACTTCCTGACTTCCTGTGTTTCACCCTTACTAGATTTCTCAAACACACAATGCTCCTGTTTTGCGCTCCAATAGCAAAACATTTTAAATCAACTAATGTAGCCTTTAGTACATCCTAAAGAAGCTCAAAGAGAAATTTAAGTTGTGGACTATATGATCAGATCTGACGGTGGGGTCTATAAGAGGAAGGAATATACAGCTGAAGAGAAATATTGATGAAGAGAGAGAGGAAAGAGAAAGTAATGGGAAGGAAAAAAAGTGGTGCATATTATAGAAAAAAAGCGATAGCTGTAGTCAGCAGCATTGGCATTTAGAAAAGATGTCCTTTCCTACGGGGTCTTCAAAATGTCATCTTTTAAATATTCATATTCACTCTTGATAATTGGATCACATTTCTTTGGACACTCATCAGGAAAGTATATTTACAATGGATGAATTGTGCTTGGTCTTTGACGGCGACACTATTAACATGCTCAGTCTGTCAGCTCAGGGATTACTGATTTGCGGCAGTTTCTGCTCTGCTGCTGTTTGCATGTTCCTTGAGAGGTGCATTAGGTGTCAGTGCAAACAGTGCATGACATCAGCATGTGAAGCGTGCCGCCTTACCACATTCCTCAATTGGAACTTGCACAGCCTATGGCTAGTGTCAACCTCTGTCACACAAGCTTTTCTATAGAGCCTAATGAAGAGGAAAACCCTGAAAAGGAGAGCATTATTGCACAGTGCTATAAAACGGAGGAGGCAGAATGAAGATGAGGCATAATGATCTAAACACAGAATCAGAAAGGTCAGCTACAGCCAAGGTCAAGGCACAAAGACAAAGAATCCTAAATAAACAGCCTGTAATACCCCTTGTAACATCAAGCATATGAAACAATTCTGGCATTTCCATGTCTGGCAAGAAAATGAATTTATTTTTAATAACAAGCATTGACAATATTTTCTTTTATGGTGCACTAATAAACCTTTACTGGAGATGGAATGTCTTATGAATTTTTCATTCAAAATCATTAATGTTTCAGGGAAGCTTATTGACAGGTAATTACAATGACAATCAGGCTAACTGAGTAAACAGCAGTGTGTCCAGTAGATACCTGCATAGATAAATTAGTAAACTGGAAGATTAATAAGAAGCAACTGGATAAATGAGGCTGCGCATTAAAAAGAGGAGGTGCTATCATTCCCTCTTCAACTTTGATTTATTAAAGGTCATAAAATGCTTCTTCTCCTGCACAAAATATAAGTAAACAGAAGGTATTACACAAATGAAGTAAAAATGGTAGATTTGAATTCATGATTAGAGGTTTGAAACTTTAAAGTGTTGTGAGAATGCCAGCAAAGCCTGGAATTATTGTGGGGTTGATAGCCAGAAGATTAAACAAATGGCTTATGATGTGGTTGGGGACATGCCAATGTCAAAAACAGAACAATCAAGATGACAAAACCAAGGGGCAAGAACGAACTCAAACAAGACCATAGTTGAGGCCAAAAGATCAAAACTCCTAATGCTTCACCTACTTGAATGCTAATTAAGAAGGTTTTTAATCAAAGAGAAAATCCACTGAGGGATGCCAATCACACTACACACTGCCATATTTACAAGGTCCAACACAAAAAAAATGAGACTAACCCTATTGCTTGAGAACCAAGAGTGGGAACAGAGAAACAAAAAGATGCTTATAGCACATGTTTGAACTTGGCGCAGTGAGAAAAGGCTCCGCTCTATCACTTCACTCAGTATGAGTGGACATATGTTCAAATACAGATGTTTTCTGACCCTCATTCGGAGAATGAAGGAGTGCAAGAGTGAAAAGCAAGTTAATATTGAATTTCTTGTGAAACTGAAGAAAATCAGCGAGGGAAACATTTCTGTTATTAACTGGGGCTTACAGTAAAGAGTGCATGTCTTGTGCATGCATTTTTGAATGGCACAAGTCAGTCCTCAATCGAACCCATTTTTGTTGGTAGAAAATGTGAAAGTAAAAATGATGGAGATCCTCAACAGTCTTTCAGAAAATGATCTGTGGAATTGCTTTGAACATTGCCAGCATTGTATGCAGCTGTGTGTCAGCTCAGAAGGTAACTATTTTGAAGGTGATCACAGTTCATTTTCTTAATTAAACATATATAAACGAAAGACCTATGTGTGTGTGTGTGTATGGAGCTGTCCGCTCTGCTCACGCTCAACCACAAGCACTAGATGGTGCATGTATGCACTTACATTTTTTCTCCACTTGCTATGAACCTGTGTGTAGAAAACGCCGCCACACAACGATGCTGTGCTAATGAAACAGATGAAAAGACACCATATCGAAACATAGCAATCACCACAGCTCAACAATGTGCAAGCAAAACACTTCAGTAACTGAAGGCAAGGCTTGATGTTTTCACTAAAAATATTGTCTATCTGCAGGTATTTTCTTGAGACAAAGAATAATAGGATACATATGTCAGTGATACGGCTAATATATGGTATCGCCAGTGTCTTCTTACGAAAGCCAGTGGGGCAGCAAGCACAAGGTGGGTTCACATCCTCTTTAGTGAGTAATTCTTAAGAATTAGTCAACACCTCTCCAAGTTCTTAAATACAGTAAAACTGCTAGGGCATCTTTGAGTTGTTTTTTTCTCCCAAAGACCACACACAGCAAGTTTGTTAAATATAAACACTCACAGGTACAGTCTCTCTTTTTTTGTATTGGACCTAGTATACCATAAGACCAGATGGCATCACAGATTCTGGCAGCCACAAGATGTGATTAGAAACGGCAAGCAAAATGACATGTCAAATTATAAAGAGCACATTGTTAAAATTAAATGAAAAAAACAAGGGAAAAATAAACATCAAAAATCATTTCTACAAGTTTTCTACAAGTAGAAAAATGCAAAAATGGAGCAGAACAGAAATAATAGAACCATCCTAAAGAAAAAAATAAACAAATAAAACTATGCAATCACTATTGAAAGAACAACTTATGAAAAAGGCCTGGGAGTTGCAATAGACTCATCACTATCTACTATTATTAGCTACTTCTATTTACAGACAGTGTGCAGCAACATTTCACATGGCTAATAAGAAGTAAAGTTATAAATGAAATTGTCTGGAGTATAAGTCAAAGGAAATTATGCTTACACTTCTAACACACTAGTGAGGCCTCATCCTAAGTATTGTGTGCAGTTTTGTTCTACATATTACAAAAAAGACATAGCAGCGCAAGAGAAAGTCCAGAGGAGAGCAAATAGGGAGTGAGAGGTTTGAGCTATAGTTGAATATTTTCCATTTCAGCAAATGGAGATTAAGATGTTAAGAAGTTTTTAAAATTATGAAAGAAATTAGTAAGGTGGATCAAGAACACAGAGATATAGATAGAAACTTGGAAGGAAAGATTTCACACAAAGGTTTTTCCACACACAGAAACCAACAGGGACATGGAATAAATTACCAAGTAGTGTGATACTTTTGTATTAATAAGTTGAATAGATTTAGTAGGTTTTGATGGACCTTTTTTAATGCCATCATCTTTTAAAATGACATTTCTTGCAGATAGACATTGCTGGTGAGTAATTAAGGAGAGGAGTGAAAACTCAGGTTTAAACTCTCAACCAATGTCAGACCTAAGCCTGGGAGATTAACACACTTGAGTTCTATTTTTACAAGTATATGCCAACCATCAAATCATCAGGCAGTGGGCTGGATCTAAAACAAGAAAATGGACCTGCATGGCAAAATAGGCACTCCAACAGGAGTGTCCCTGTTATATATAAAATAATATGGTGTTATCACAGCACTACTAGATGGATATCTTCCTAAATGAGAAGAAGATGGCCAGGGCAGGAGGACCTCTTGATCAATAACCACTTGTTTGGGGCCAGGGTTAGCCAGTTAAGTGGAGTTCAGCTGTAGTCAGCAGCTTGAAGAGCGGCAAGCTCTGTCAAGCTTACTTGCTCTTGACAAATCACATGAGGTTGAAAACTGTTACTGCTTAACTTATACCAGATCACTTGCTATCTGGGTTATCAATGACTGTGTTTTCCATCATAAAAAAGGATCTTACCCACTAGATGGAGATATTCTGCTGAAATATCTTAGGCATTTGTGAACTGCATTAGAGAGGACTTGGAGAAACATCTATAAAAGGCTATAACAGCATGAGCATGATATTGGATTCCTAATCCACAAGGACAAAGTGAACACTGTCATGTGGTTCCAACTAGTCACTAATAGACTCATGACTATCATTCAGTCATACACGCTAACATCTGACTATGATGACAGTGAAGTAGAAGAGTTCCACAATCACCTGGAGGAGGTCATGAATCAAAAGCCTAAAAGAATATTGTTGCATTACAAGGTGATTGGAATATCAGAGAAAAAGTTTATTCTAATTGCAAAAATATACTTACACCATACTGTTAACACTAAGACCAGTAAATGAACCCTTGGATCTCTGTAATTTATAATCTACAGCAATCTCATGCTAACAAATATATTCTGCCCCCTACAGGGGAGTACTGTAGCCAATGACCACATTTACCAAGTCCAACACCACAATCTGCCAGGCCAAGTTAAGATCAAGTCTGAAAAACAGCAAGTTCAAGAAAAAGGTTTACCTAAAATGTAACTAGTGTGGTACATGGCCGGCTTGTCATCCCGGCCAATACCCCCAGGCCGCCAGATGGAGCACTTCCTGCAGTATGGAGGTGCCCCGAAGACCAGCAGGGAGTCATGGACTATGTAGTTTTTATACACGACCCTGCTGGATACCACGGGGCCGCAAGATGGAGCTGCAGGGAGGACCGAAGACTTATTTGTGTCCTATAACCCGGAAGTTCGTCAAAGGAAGAGCGACGGGCTTCCGGGGTGAAGAAAAGAACCTTTTACCTGACCCGGAAGTGATACAGTATCACATGGACTGGGGATTGGAAATACTTCCGGGTCAGGGAATATTAAAGGACTGTGGGAGCTCCCAGACGGGGAGTTGAGCTGGGTGGAAGGGTGGCAACACGTCTGGGAATGGAGGATTGTGTATTGTTAGTGATTTGTGATTATTGTATGATTATAGTGGAGGAGAGGGTGCTTTGTGCACTGTGGCATAAAAATAAAGTCATCATTTGGACTTTTTCCTGGTGTCTGGAGTCGTGGACAGGGGTTCAAGGGAGCGATACAGCCCTAATCTGTCACACTAGCTACTCCAAGCCCAAAGTTGCCAGTTCTCGGATGGAGTTACTTGAGACTCAGCTCTACTCATCTAACCCCTGCAGATTCACTTTAGACAATGACTTTAAGCAATTAAACGGATTTTGTTATATCAACATGATTTTTTATGTGTGTCTGTGCATTTTGTGTTTTTTTAAAGTGTGGATTCAATATATGAGATTTATTTTTTGATTTAGTTTTGCAAAATTAGCTTTCATTCATGCCACATTTTTCTTAATTTGTGCAGTACAGGTTAGAAATGTTACCATGGCCCCATTTATCATACTGATTTCATCACTAATGTATAAATGTGTGACAGACACAACTTATGCTATCCCATGGAGAATACACAATGTGCTGAATTGTCTCATACTGTAGTTAGCTTCTTTTCTAAGTAGACCATAAGGCTAGGTTTGAGCTTCCATATTGACTTTTATTTGTTTATGACTACTAGTCTTGTCCTTTTGGTCCTGGTTGTTTGATTCTACGTTTAGATTTTCTGATTTTGACTTTTGCCTTGCCTGACTATGTTTTTCTGTCTTTGCTAACCATCTCCTAGGTAAACTTTATTTCTCACGATAATCTTCAGACACATTCTGTGTTGCGGTATACACGTCACCAGTTTTTGAGTTGGGGTATACACAAAAGAAGACAAAAAATGTGAATGAACATGCAGCTCTAATCCTGACAAGGAAAAACTAGGCCATATTATTTATATAGCATATTAAGTAATACAACAATCACTTAAAATGTTCAAAACTCATAAATTCACTTTGTCCAAACTCTTTAGAGTTTGGTACCTGCTCCATACAACTATTCTGAATAGCTCAGTTACCACTCTCTAATATTTTTTTATGAAATATTATTTTGCAGGTTATGCCCGAAAATACCAATACTGTCCTTTCAAGAACTACTTTTTTCTTCATTTCATGGTGGTATTTGGGAAGTAGGAGGGAGGGCATTACTTATTGAGAGCTCTGTGTACAGTTTGGTTGTTTGATTTTTGTTTTCAAATGTAATATTGAAATATAGAAAAATAGGAAATTGGTGTTTTTTAAGTCCAAATTGGAACACATATTATGGACAGTTTTTTTTTTTTGCTCTTTTAATCTGATAAGCTGAAAACAAAGAATCATTAAAATATATGTAATATATGTAATATGTACAAGCACCAAACTACAGTCTTTTCCACAGTCTGTTAAAGTTAATGTTCATATCTTTCTTGGTTGCAGACATTATGGATCATTATTTCCTTTTAAAGAACAACAAAGCTTATGACCAAAGAGTCTGCACAGTGATAGACAATATATTTCATATTTAGTTAGGCAAACAGTTGTAAATGAACCTAATATTTTTCAAAAGTACTTATGATATGCAAATGAAAACAAAATGTGTTTTCAGTAAAGAAACCTGTACTGGCTTTGACTATGGTCATTTGAAGCAAATGAAGCTGCAATTGCTGTTGTGATAATATTATTTTATTTATATCTTTGCTAAAATATTGTTAAACTAATACTTCCGGAAAAGCAAAACAGTACACACAAAAAAATGCATATGCACAGGAACGAGTATTTGAACAGAAGACAGGACTCTTGACCAGTGAATGGGGGGAAGAGGTGGGTATTCAATTCAAATGCTTGATATTTATTTAAAGAAGTATTTATTTAACAGTATTTTAGCTAAAAATGTATGTCTTTTGCCCAGTATGTTAATGAATCTTGATGACTTAATGAGTGGATTATTTATCTATCCATCCATTATCCAACCCGCTATATCCTGACTACAGGGTCACCGGGGTCTGCTGGAGCCAATCCCGGTCAACACAGGAAACAAACCCTGGGCAGGGCGCCAGCCCACCCACACAGAAAGAACGATTTAGAAATCGCTAATGCACCTAACCTGCATGTCTTTGGACTGTGGGAGGAAACCGGAGGAAACCCATGCAGACACAGGGAGAACATGCAAACTCCACACAGGGAAGACCCAGGAAGCGAACCCAGGTCTCATAACTGCGAGGCAGCAGCACTACCCACTGCACCACTGTGCCACAGGTGTGGATTATGCAACATGGGTAATATCAGAATTATTAATAGACATTTTTATATTGTTTGCTCTGCTCACTCCAGTTGCCCATTCTATAAGAAAGTTTCTTACATCGATTTTCCATTTTAAAACAATTGTACCTCATGAGGTAAGTCACTTATGAAAACAAAAAAAAAATTTTTTGGTGGAATTGTCCTTTAAATCTCTGAACTTTCGATACATCCTAAGAAGAAATCTTCCTTCCAATCCTGCCTGCCTGCTGAATGACTGAAAGTGGATAATGCTTCTCAATTAATGAGATTAATGACTGGTTCTAGTTTACTGATGCTCAGGCTTCTCTTGAAGGCACATCTCTTGGGATAGCTTAGATTTACCAACTCCGCCTCGACCCCTGGATATGTAGAGCTATAGTAGCCCAATCAAAAGTTAATCAACATTACTATGTAACCTTACAGAACTAACCAATAAAGCATATCAAACAAGATATTGATTTGTTACTCAATGAAAGTGGACTAAGCAGTGACACTGAAAAAAAAAGGAAATTTCTGTAATTATGTCCTAACAACATAATACTGGAATGTAATGAAATCACAAAAAATAGAGAATATTCTTAATTCATGATTAGAGATTTTTATATTTCACCCAAAGAGGAACAAATACACTGAAACAAAGACCACCTAAAACCACTAATTTTACCATCCTTCATTTCTGCTTGTATATTTTTTGGATGCTCACATCTCCCGTTTGGTGCCCTAGAGTTAGGAAATGGTTGTCAGGAGTAATCATTTGAGATTTTTTTATACAATCACATTCATTTTGCTTATCTGATATCCTTACATCTGTCCATCCATTTAAAGAATCCTCTTAACCTTTTTTTCAGTCATCTGGAGCCAGGGGAGTGGTTTTCTTATATTTTTTGAATAAATAATGAAACACAAAAAAGTTCTTTTAAAAAATATATAAGAAATAAAAAGAATCAATATGCTGACATAGTTTAGGAAATGTTGGAAATGAACATGACATCTTCCACAGTTGGGTCTATTCCATAATTCATTACATGACCGTTAAATAAAATAACTCCTTTATGACAGCAGCTTCAGTAAAGGATTCGGTTGAAGCTATTTTGTTCTCAGAAACATGACTGCTGACTGTGGTCGGCATGTATTGGATAATAAATTCCATTTCTGACAAGACCCAAGTCAATGAACCTGTTGCAGCTTATAGGTTTGCTACAAGAAGGAATAGATTTGATTGGGAACTCTCTCAATCAATGTTACAAGATCCGGAGTCTTGAGGGCTTTGTTGGCTTATTTGACCCAAGTGCATTTTCTAATTAAGTAATAGAGTACTGAGCCAAGAAGGACTCTCAAGATCACAAAGCCTATTGATCTTCCAATGGGGGCTTAGAGAGATGGTTAGACATCTATACTGCGTTTGGCATCTATACACCATTTTATTGTTCCAACTAAGCACTTAATTATTCATTTGATATCCCCTAGTGTCAATTAAGCATTGGTTAAATATATTGAAAGCTATGTTGGGAGCAGCAGATACAAGAAGAGCAGACAAGAAGAGCAATGGTCACTTAAACATAACTTGTGGTCATTCGTGCACTAACAAGAAAGCTTATACAACAACTGAACAACTGAAACAAACTTTACATAAATACAATTGAGCAACTACCACTCCATCCATCCATTCATTATCCAACCCACTATATCCTAACTACAGGGTCACAGGGGTCTGCTGGAGCCAATCCCAGCAAACACAGGGTGCTAGGCAGGAAACAAACCCCGGGCAGGGCACACACACTAGGGACAATTTTGGATCGCCAATGCACCTAACCTGCATGTTTTTGGACTGTGGGAGGAAACCCACGCAGACACAGGGAGAACATGCAAACTCCACGCAGGGAGGACACGGAAAGCGAACCCGGGTCTCCTAACTGCGAGGCAGCAGCATTACCCACTGCACCACCGTGCCGCCAACTACCACCCCTACATTTTGAATTTGTTTCTTATAGGGATCTATAAAACAAAAATAATAGACCGGTAAAAGTACAAAACAAAATTTCATAATCTTTTCAAAGAAATTTATAGAAAAAATAACTTTTATCTGTAGCTTAGTAGATGTCTTTGGCACTTATGTGTATGAACGTAATACAACCAATATAATGCTTTTGGCACACAACATAAGGATAATCTACTTATAATAATAATAATCTGCTTATGTAGATTATCTACAGACTTAGGTACAATTCTGTGGCATGAACCATCTTTAACAGCAAATCATCACAGCTGTTGAATGCACATACCAGAGACCACATGACTCACAGAAGAAATGTTTTTTAAAAATCTGTCTATATGTTGTGAATGATCTAGATGTAAAAACATTTTTATCTGCTTAACATTTCCTGTGTTATAACATGACAAAATGGTTCCATTACTTATCAACCAACATGTACAAAATATGTATGTACATACACAGAGGCACACATACTTACACACATATACACTGTAAAAGAGAGACAAGAGGCAAAAAAAGGTTTGGGGTAGCCACCCCGTATACTTGGTATAAAATAAGCTACAGTGTAATTGAAGCACAGAGTTGTCACTAAGGACTGCATCCAAACAGAACTGAGCAAGCATTGAGAATAGGCAGGCTTTTACAGAGGGCAGACAGGAAGGCGTATGCTTGCAGAGCCATAACTGGAAGTGATGGCAGGCTGATCCTGCTTTGAATGGTCTGGAGAAGAGGGAAGAGAGAGAGAGAGTCAGAACACATTGCCACCCCCTGGCCTGGCGTAGAAGTACCATCACTTAAGTCCTTCGACTGCCTCCCATGAGCACATGTGTGACAATACAGAATGCTGACAAATAGGTTTGTGCTCATTTTATTGCTCTTTTAGGTAGGTCACTGTCCTTAGAAGGAAAACTTGCTTTAGCCATACTAGAATGGAAATTATTTGACTGTGATAGGTTCACACTTTTAAGAAGCTAACCTGCAGCCAGCTCAGAAGCCATTCATTTGAGGCTGGAATGACAGCTCACATTCCTGCTGACTCAGCTTTGATGCCATCCCCAGCTGATGTCATAATCAGCACCATTAAAATACACTTACAAATATAAACACTTATTCACTTCTAAACATGTCTGGGCTTTGGCATCAGCTGGAAGACAAATAATGTCAGAAACAGCATCTGGTGTTTAAAATCCTGACACACTCCAAATTTAAACTGCAAAAAAAGAGGAAATGGTGGCCCTGAGATGAGCTTGCAAGATGTTGCTCTAAATCTGCCTAGAGCATTGTTTCTTAAACTTTTTTTTCATGCAGTCCTTATTATTGTTTTTAAGACCCAGTCCATGATGACCATCAGATCTAACATCCTTATTAGGTGGAGGGAGTCTCCCCATTGTAGAATAGTTGCTGAAAATCAAAGATCCTCCTTAGGGAGTCAGCCCTGACATTCATAACGGGATTGTCCTCCTTGGATAATCACTACTGACATTCAAAGCTGGTGGGGTGTCCCTTGCAGAATTTCTGCCAAAGTCATAGGGTGGGGGGGGGGTTCCCCTTAGAGAATTGCCACCGGCAGTCAATGTGGAGCAATGTCGACTGATTAAAAAACCCACAGTAATGCATCGCAAATTGTAGACAACCCTTTTCCATTTAATACAACAGTAAGTCACGATTCTGAGTGACCCAAAAGGCATCCTGGATCCAAAGTTTAAGCAACTATGGCCTAGAGTAATTAACTCTCAGTAGTTTACCTAAAAAATAGTAAAAAGCTATTTTGTAAAGAAAAATTTCAAATCAAGAGGAGCACAAAGCAAATATGTGTTTTTCTTTGTTAAAAAAAAGATATCAAAATAGTGGTATTTGGCTTTTTCAAAATGATCAAAAGAGTTGAAACCATGCTATATTTTCAGACCAACGTTATAGTGTGTCAAAATCATGCCACAAAACTACATCCCCGTGATATGATGGCTATCTTGAGCAAGGCCCTTAAACTGAAAATTACTGTGCTCTGACCCCCCAAAGGTCATGTAAAAAGACAATTTCCCCTTGGGGAATAACAAAGTATATCAAATCAAAACCTAAAATGCCTGAATTATATTTTTATTGTTGGCTCAACCAAATGAAGAATGAAACAGAATCAGCAGCAAACACAGATAAAAAAGGAGTGTAAAATGCATTCAGACAGCTGTAGAAGGTGACAAAAATATCCTGTAGAAATACTAAAAAATAGGGCGGCATGGTGGCGAAATGGTAGCGCTGCTGCCTCGCAGTTAGGAGACCCGGCTTCGCTTCCCAGGTCCTCCCTGCGTGGAGTTTGCATGTTCTCCCCGTGTCTGTGTGGGTTTTCTCCCACAGTCCAAAGACATGCAGGTTAGGTGGATTGGCAATTCTGAATTGTGCTTGGTGTGTGGGTGTGTGTGTCCTGTGGTGGGTTGGCACCCTGCCCGGGATTGGTTCCTGCCTTGTGCCCTGTGTTGGCTGGGATTGGCTCCAGCAGACCCCTGTGTTCCGATTCAATGGGTTGGAAAATGGATTGATACTAAAAAATATTTTTTCCAACAGACTTTCGTGTGTCACAGAATGTATATCTGCAACACAGTAAAGTCCACCAAGTGAAGGTAACATGTTTTTATTACAGTGTGTTTGAGGTAGTTTCACCATAAACAACTACCCTTACACAGCATTTCAATTACTTACTGTAAGACCAGCCATGAAATTAGTAGTGTTTGGAATTTGCTCTTATGGTTTCATTTTCAGGGACACTGCAAACTCTTCAGAAGCACAAGTTCACGGTCACATAAGTGTCAATAAGCCAGCAGGCAACTAACTTAACACCTGAAAACCTCACCAAACCATGGCGTAAAGGACAATTTAATATTTGAAGTCCATTCCTCCTTAGCTTGGTGAAAAGTCTCCACCTGACCATGTTTACTTTAAAAATGAGACCATCTCAGTTTACCTACTGTAATGCAAATTGTTGTCATGGTTTTACTTGTGCATTGCAAGGTGGCTGCATGTTTTTATAGCTCCTGAGATGGTCTGGGTTTCTCCTGTCTCCCGTGATCTTGATAGTGATCACTGAAGATGGACTAGACAAGTGGGGACACAACAAGAAGTATGGTGCAAAAGTGTAAAGTACGTTTTTATTCACAATAGAAATCAGTGTCCAAGGCGCAAAAATCTTCAATAAATACCCCATAAAATAAATTCAATAAATAATCAGCTAAAAACAACAATAATATCAGTCAGAATCAGCTGTCTCTTCTTATTTTCAATGCTCTCTCTCTATATATTCTCACCTGCTCACACATACTGTAAATCTGCTCAGCAAGGCTGAGATCCTGGCGAATGTGGTCCATTAACTGGGTCCTGTTCCAACCACCTTTTTCGGAGTCCACTGTGACACACATCAAGCTCAGCTCACTCATCCTGCCACCTCCATCATTACCTGCAGGAGACCTAAAGCCCATGATTTTCCTTGTTCTGACCACTTAGTAAGGTTCTATCTTTTCCTATGGCGCCGTTCCTCTCACTCCACTGCATTCCCAAGCGCTCGCATTTTTCTATTGCACTGGCTCAACTGCCAGATTTTCTCACTCACTCCTTTTCTCTCCTCAGTTTTCCTTCCTCTCAAGTACTTTTCTTATTCAATCTACTCAGACATTTTTATAGCCCTATGAGTGTAGGAACTTTCTTAACAAACCACGGAGCACTAATGAGGGCTGGCTGTGCCGATTGACCTCATGCACATGAACAAGTAATCAGCCAGTTCCCCCATTAAGCACTCCCTGGCCACACAGCTTCTCTCCCACACACCTACCATATACTCACTAAGTCTGAGCCACACTATTCTTTTTAAACTTCTGCACCTGGCCTGGTCTGCCAATCACATCACTGACTCTAGACACACTTCACTACAGCTCCATATCTCTGTTCATTTGAAAATTTTTTGTGTGTTTGCATTAACTTGCAATACTGTACTGTAATAATGAACATTATTCAGCTGTGGCTAATTTTTATCAATTTCTTTGACTTTTATGACCACAATATCAGCAGAATTGTGCACCAAAGAACCAGCTGTTTGCCCTGCAGGCATACATTAAGCCTGTCAGGCTCAGGCCCAGGAGTCTACATGAAAACGAATTCAACAGAGTCTCAGAAGCTGAACTCAAGTGTGAGGTTATATATTTTGTGAACGTAGGAAGGTCTGCTTTTGGTGATATTGTCATTTGGTACTGTGTGATCTATGGCCACCCTGAATCATACATGACTTCCCCCCTCTTTATAATGGCATTAACTGAACCGAGTTAGTTGGCAGAGTCTCAGGGGGAGCAGTCATTTTCCCTTTTATCACAAATTAAAAATGAGCTGCAAACAAGGATGACACAAATACATTTAGGGTTTCTCTCTCTAATGGCCAGGGAGAATGAACTAAATACTTACTAACTTGGACTTGCTAATACTGTAAATTGGCATACAAAAGCAAGATGGAAGGTCCTGTAAGGCTCAACTATAATTTCTTATTCTGTATTTTTTCTCTAGTTATGTTTTCTACTTTGTAGCTCCATGGAATTGTTCAGGTACCCCTTATTGTCGGCTGCAGCACTGGATGTTTAGAGGGCAGTTTGCGAGTGTCTGCAGCTGCAGCACTCTACATTGTGAGTTAGCAAAATCCAGCACCCTACCATTTGTTGGCTTTACCGAGGACAGTCTCAGAGCAAACTAGTGACTGTGATTTGTGTGATCGCTTGACAAGATGCAAAACAGGCAAGCAACGGCCGCATTATTTATCAGTCTGTGTTATTGTAAGGTGTGTTATGTGTTGAGGGTTTTACTGTATTTGCATTTTATTATTGAATGCAAATAATGTACAGCCTGTTGTGTTTTTCTCAATTGCAAGCTCATCACGTGAAACACACTCAATGCAAATTATTGTTGTGTAAATTATGCTGTAGGTACTTCCCACTACATATGGGATAATGAAGTTCTTATGTTGTATTCTGTGGTGTATGGGGAGGATGCGGACTTATTAAATGAATTACTGGGTAAACTAATCATTGTGTGGACATTGTGACCATCAAGGACTGTTTGCTGCTTCCTCAACAGCAAATCGTCAGTCACTAGTGATCTGAAAGCTTTACTCAACCAAAAAAGAGAGTGTTTACAATTGAAGATGGAGAAAATGCAGATAATATGGGGAAAGCTCAAGGAGGGGACCATGGAATTTAAAAAGAAATGTAAGAAGGAAGTTCAAGGTCAAGCTGGGACTGAATAACACATGGAAGGTGTTGAAGGAATGAAGATCATCACGGGCTTTAAAGATTCCAATTGCAGATTAGGCTGTGTTCCATTTACCTTGGAAGAGCTGGAGATGGTGTCACACGTGTGTTGACCGTGTTCCAATGAAACATTTGGAAAAACAATATAGATGCATTCGAGAAAACCTTTGTTGTACTCAATTCATTGGAGTAAATAGCATTTGATAACAATGCAACATGCAGTATGTTGCGTATCCACAATCTGTAGCAACATTTCCCCAAAAAGAAGTTGTAAAATAGTGTGTGTGCGACTGATTTAATGAGACACAACTAAACAGAAGTGCTATCAATTAGAGGTTTGCAGTGTACGTCATGATATGAAGTCGAACAAACTTGGGCTTGACAGACCAGCCTGAAGTTACCAAGTTGGAAATCCAACATAAGAGGACATTCCAGTTGAAAATTATGACTAGAAAATAAGGAAATTTCAACTTCACATTGCAAATGAAATGAAGCATTAGTAGATGTGAGCTGTTGGGAGAGAGCTAATGAGTTATACCATTTTTTAACAGATTAGACTGCAGCCTTTCTGTGCTGGTCCAATCTAAGTGACTCCCCCTCTCCAGTACATGTTACTGTGCAGCACTATGTATCCCTGTCCACACACTCTCACCTCCTTACTATGTATTCACACTGTCAGTATACAAGCTGCCAGGGTCTTTGTCTTCACACACCATTTGCTCAGACTTACACCCACCATTTCTCCAACCTCTCACCTACCCTGGACTGACCTTCATAGCAGAGTAGGTGAGGAAAGAACTAAGGCCACTCCGACAAGGCAAAACTGCCAGACCCAATAGTGTCAACCCTAAGGCCCCAAAGAATGTTCTGGGCAACTGTGTGTACATTTTTAGTATCTTAAGTCTGAGACTAGAGAAGGTTGCCGTTATATGAAAAACACCTTTCATTATCCTATTCCTAGACAGGGAAGCCAAAAGTACCAAACACCTACTGGCTGAAGGCTCTGACTTCACATATAATGAAGGTCACGAAGAGGCAGATTTTAATTCACTGGTAGGCCATTGTCACAACAGCACTGGACCCCATACAGTTTGCCTTCTGGAATCCTATTGGAGTGGGTGATGCAGTCATCTACCAGCTGAATAAGACATACTCCCATCTGGAGAAACAGGGCTACAGTGCAAGGATCGTGTTTTTGACTTCACAAGCACATTCAACACCATACAGCCCAAATTGCAGATGAGAATCTCCTTTCAAATCAGGTTGACACTCCTACTCTGTTCTTTACATTGGACAATCTAACTAGTTACCCTCCAGTTTGTGTGACTTAAGAACTGCACACCACACCTGGTCATAAATATTACAGAACAGACTGAACAGAGAACTGTAGTGAATCCTTTTCTATTCACCCTGTACACCTCAGATTTCAGATTCAATACTGAATCATTCATCTGCAGAAATTTTCTGTTGACATAGCCATAGTTGGGTGTAACAATGGTGGGCAAAAGAATGAACACAAGACACTAGTGAAAGGCTCTGTTGAGTGTTTCAAACTGAACCATCTACAGCTCATCATCAGTAAGACAAAGGTGATGATCATGGACTTGAGGAGAGTTGATCCTCATCTGATGCCAGTTTCCATTAACAGCAAAGGTATGAAAGTGTGTGACACAATGTGCACTAACACTTCTGCACACACTAAACTCCTGGGTATCTGTAACATAACTGAACGAATCAGTGGTGTAAAATGAAGGCAAAGAACCTATTCAAAAGAAAACTAGTCATTATTAAAGTGCCAGAAAGACAAATAAAATCCTAGTGTCATGCATCTCAAATTAAATTCAGTCCTCAGCAAGAGTACAGAATTAGTATATATACAACAATAAACAAACATAAGTGATAGAGAATATGTACAGCATTTACAATGGCTCAAAATAAAGGTGATGAAAAAAATAATAAAAACAAACGATCAGACAACTCTTCTTCTTCCTCCTGCTCACAGGACAAAAATCAAGAGGACAGAAAAAACAATTATCAAAGTTAAACATGAAGAAATCTTTGGCAGCTTCCAGAAGTTGATTTCATTTTACTGTTTCTCCAGGAACTTCCAAAATTCATGGCTATTCTGCCTGCCTGGCTTATGTGCCTCTGTTATCAGCTGGTTACTCTGCCACAACTCACATGGCCAAACGGATGTCCTTCACGGGTATGGCACAAAGTAATAAGGGGATGATGCCAGCAACGTTTCCATCCGTGGCGTGCCTCCATACCACCACCACAGCTGTTTGGTCCCAAAGCCTTTTCACCTACCATGCGGGTAAGTGCACTTTTTAAAACTAAACTATATAAAAATAAAACAACTATAGGTAGTTGTTATATTACCGCCAAATGTCCTGTGATATGGCCGATCACAAGGTGGTGAACGACCCGCTTGGGTGGAGTACCAGCACTGAGGCTATATACAAGAGGTATCAGAGTTGGCGCTAGTTCCTTAGGAGGCTGAGGTCATTTGGTATAGGCAAGTCACCACCACTTGTTTTCTATCAGTCTGTTGTGGGCAGTAGCATCTTCTATGCAGCAGTGTGCTGATGTCATTCCATTAGCACTAGTGATGCTAAATGGTCTAACGAACTGATTAAAAAGAAGGCTGGCTCAGTCCTAGATATCAGATTGTACTCACCGAACAATGTGATGGAGCAGAGGTCACTCAGGAAGCTTCTTGCTGTTTTGAATAATGGCTCTCACCCTCTGTTTGTGATCTTAACTAAAAAGAGGAACATTTCTAGTAACAGACTAAGGAAACTGCATTGCTTCAAGTAGCATTATATGAGGCCATTTCTACACTCATCCTGCAGGCACTATAAAGAATCATCCCATGGCCAGTGTGCTGTTTATGACCTAAGGTGCAGAGTAGTGCTGAGGTGGCCTAGTACATATCTTAAGAAGAATGACTACATATGCAATATACTGTGTCAATGACTGAATTGCATTTATTTCTATAAAATTGTAACTGATAAGGCAACTATGCAATTCTAATCACATGACACTTTGGAAATGCTTTTGTTTTAATATCATCATAGATCATTATTGTTATACAGTATGTTCATTTGTGCTTTTTTGTCAGCTGCTGTAATCTTGTAATTTCTCTTAGAATTAATAAATTTATGTTTATCTATCTATCTATCTATCTATCTATCTATCTATCTATCTATCTAT
>JANRMT010062790.1:25477586-25517035 GCA_026402145.1 Polypterus bichir lapradei | reverse complement strand
TATCTATCTATCTATCTATCTATCTATCTATCTATCTATCTATCTATCTATCTATCTGTCCAAAGGTACCAGCTTCTATGCCATGACTGAGTTCCACAGTTCACCTTGCAAGTGACCGACTTACTTTGCATGCATCTGATTCAATGATCAACATGAAAAAGGAAATACAGGAAAAAAATGAATTAATTTCATTAAGCACTATACAAACATCTCCTCAGAAAGGTCAAGGCAGAAACAAACATGATTAGAATAACTCAAATGTCTCCTTAATCAGTAAACATATTCTATCCCAGCAATAAGCTCCATCACCAGCAGAAATGCAGTTTAGTCAAACTTTGATAATGCACACATTTCCCCAGATCTCTTTTGTCATTAAAAAGCTAAACAAGGAGACAATCTCTGTGCCAAGATCTGATGAAGCATTTGATACAGAATATAGCCACAGATGAAAAACACTTCTTACTGCTATGGTCTGATTGTTCAGTGTTGTCTTTTGCACTACTTGTCTACTGAGAATGTTGATTTAGGACTTGAATGAACAGTGTGCAATTTTAGTAGTTTAACATATTGTAAACACACAAAAAGACAAAAAAAAAAACACATATACACTTACACTTTGACTTTTTCTGAACCATTGACTTTTTAAAATTATGATGTATATATCAATTACACCAAAACCTCCACAAGAGTACATTTTGACAAAAGTGTTGGAATCAAACAAAAATATAATAAAATAGTGTTCAAATCCTAAGGCACTCATTGCCTGTGTGTATTTTCCTTTGTATCTGTGCAGGTTTTCTAGGTATTCTATTTGTCCGCCCACATCCTCAGAGGTGTGCAGGTATGGCTGATTATTGACTGTGCTTAGACAGTATGTGCCCTGTATTTTGTTGGCACTCTCTTTAGGGCTCTTTGCCACCTTGTACCCTGTGCTCCCAGGATAAACTTCATCCGTCTGCTAACCTGAATTGCATCAAGCAGGTATGAGAGTGTATACAGTGGTAGTAATATTATCGCATATACAGTATATATATATATACAGAGTAGAGTAAACATCAGACCTACTTGTCCAACTAACATGCAACACTCCTTGTTGCCATGATACAAAAGAATGTTTTAAAATGCAGAACTTTATCTTCTTTAATAGAAAAACATAAATCAGTCTACCTGTCATACTCCTTACTCATGTCTGTGTATGCTTTCATTACATAAATACAGTACTATTATGTATGAAATAATCAAAGCAATATAAAAGCTATAAATAATGGGGTTCATTCTGAAACAAGTCACTGTCTTCACTGAGTATGTACATTTCTTCCCAAGTTCTTGCATTTTATTTCATGTCTGAAAGTGCACTGTGGTGGATTATCGTCTGTACGTAGGAGACATTTTAAACTGTTCAGGTAGGAGGCCTTTTCCTTCAAGTCTGAGGTCTTGTCAAGCTGTACAGGAATGCAATTCACGGTCAGGAAGTTATAAGATTAATTATTATTATTACTACTATTATTATATACCTTTGCTTACACAATTAAGAATCTCAGAGAAGCAGCCTTGAGTTATAATACAGTGGGATGCAAAAGTTTGGGCAACCTTGTTAATAGTCATTATTTTCCTGTATAAATCGTTGGTTGTTATGATAAAAAATGTCAGTTAAATATATCATATAGGAGACACACACAGTGATATTTGAGAAGTGAAATGAAGTTTATTGGATTTACAGAAAGTGTGCAATAATTGTTCAAACAAAATCAGGCAGGTGCATAAATTTGGGCACCGTTGTCATTTTATTGATTCCAAAACTTTTAGAACTAATTATTGTAACTCAAATTGGCTTGGTAAGCTCAGTGACCCCTGACCTACATACACAGGTGAATCCTATAATGAGAAAGAGTATTTAAGGGGGGTCAATTGTAAGTTTCCCTCCTCCTTTAATTTTCTCTGAAGAGTAGCAACATGGGGGTCACAAAACAACTCTCAAATGACCTGAAGACAAAGATTGTTCACCATCATGGTTTAGGGGAAGGATACAGAAAGCTGTCCCAGAGATTTAAGCTGTATGTTTCCACAGTTAGGAACATATTGAGGAAATGGAAGACCACAGGCTCAGTTCAAGTTAAGGCTCGAAGTGGCAGACCAAGAAAGATTTCGGATAGACAGAAGCGACGAATGGTGAGAACAGTCAGAGTCAACCCACAGACCAGCACCAAAGACCTACAACATCATCTTGCAGCAGATGGAGTCACTGTGCATCGTTCAACCATTCGACGCACTTTACACAAGGAGATGCTGTATGCGAGAGTGATGCAGAGGAAGCCTTTTCTCCGCCCACAGCACAAACAGAGCCGCTTGAGGTATGCTCAAGCACATTTGGACAAGCCAGCTTCATTTTGGAATAAGGTGCTGTGGACTGATGAAACTAAAATTGAGTTATTTGGGCATAACAAGGGGCGTTATGCATGGAGGAAAAAGAACACAGCATTCCAAGAAAAACACCTGCTACCTACAGTAAAATATGGTGGTGGTTCCATCATGCTGTGGGGCTGTGTGGCCAGTGCAGGGACTGGGAATCTTGTCAAAGTTGAGGGACGCATGGATTCCACTCAGTATCAGCAGATTCTGGAGACCAATGTCCAGGAATCAGTGACAAAGCTGAAGCTGCGCCAGGGCTGGATCTTTCAACAAGGCAACGACCCGAAACACTGCTCAAAATCCACTAAGGCATTCATGCAGAGGAACAAGTACAACGTTCTGTAATGGCCATCTCAGTCCCCAGACCTGAATATAATTGAAAATCTGTGGTGTGAGTTAAAGAGAGCTGTCCGTGCTCGGAAGCCATCAAACCTGAATGAACTAGAGATGTTTTGTAAAGAGGAATGGTCCAAAATACCTTCAACCACAATCCAGACTCTCATTGGAACCTACAGGAAGCGTTTAGAGGCTGTAATTTCTGCAAAAGGCGGATCTACTAAATATTGATTTCATTTCTTTTTTGTGGTGCCCAAATTTATGCACCTGCCTGATTTTGTTTGAACAATTATTGCACACTTCCTGTAAATCCAATATACTTCATTTCACTTCTCAAATATCACTGTGTGTGTCTCCTATATGATATATTTAACTGACATTTTGTATCGTAACAACCAACGATTTATACAGGAAAATAATGACTATTAACAAGGTTGCCCAAACTTTTGCATCCCACTGTAACGTCTGAAGCAGTCACTGTGATGCTAGAAACTGTAAAAGATAATGTCAACGTGCTATGGTACCAGTGTGTGTTTTTCCTGTTTGTGCGGGAAGGGGACAACGGATGTTGGAGAAGTGCCCCCCCCCCCCCTTACATCCCCCACCCACTTTATCAAATCTGCCAAAAAGTTCCCTTTATCTCCCTACACTCTTGCTATGTCTGAGAACATATAACCTGCAAGAAAAGAAGTCTGCTGGGAGTGGACTGATCATCAACATCTCACTACTTCTGTTTAGACTGAAAAAAGATTTAAAGCACCCAGTCTGTATGATTCTGTGCATCTCCATATATCTGTTGTTATGCAAATAATTATATTTTACAAGTAAAAGCTTATAAGTCAAAGCCTTTGTCTAAATATTACTAACAAGCTGAGAAGCTAGATTGCCCATTCCTAGTCTATCTACGGTCCCTTAAGTGAACTTCAGGACATCTGAGTGAATCCCACTATTGTTGGTAAAACTGGATTGAAGTTTATAAAGGTTTGGGAGCCCTAGGGTTGAATATATGGGGTGTAATAGCGACAGGTATACAGGTAAGAGGTTACTGGTAATGGATATTGTATGTAGTTGCTTTTAACATTTCTTCTCACCCCTGATTAAGACAATAACCTAAGGGGTCAGTTAGTACCTCTAATGTCAGGTTATCTGATAACAAGATAAAACAGCATCTCAATTTAAGTTTGGTTTCCACCTTGTGTCCAGGATTGCCAGGATGGAGTTCAGTTATCTGCAACATGTGCCCAGTAAATGAATGGTTTATTATTATCTAGTCATCGTACAGTTATGTAGAATGTTTTGTAATCATTAAGAAACTATGTCAGCCTGCATCCATAAAAGAAACAAAATAAGAAAATGGTTTTCCGTGCTTAAAAAATAACAATAAGTCTTGAGGGATCTTTTTGCTCTTTTGCCTTTATTGGATGTTTGCTTGAGAAAATAAAGTAGATATGCAAGGCAAGAGAAATGAAAGGGTGAAAGACAAAGGTGTGACGGTAAAAGTGAGAAATTAAAATGTTTCCTGGTCATTTCGAATTTTAGAATGAACTTAGATTGTTCTGTTTTTTTACTCCATAAGGTGATTTGTAATTTGTAGAAAGACAGAAAAAAAAACAATATGATCAAGAAAAGTGAAATGTACCACAGATCTTGACAGGTTGAGCATGCTTTCTGCAATGATTAGTGCAAGCTCTTGCTTCACTTATATAGCTTTATAAATGCTGTATAACAGAATGTAATTGAAGCTTTCAATTTACAGATCAATCTACATTTACATCTTAACGTATGGCCATGAACTCTGGGTACTGATGAAAAAGAATTAAATAGAGAGTACAAGTCACTAAAATTAGGGCCTAGTGTCAATGGCTTCTACTCTGTGATATGATGAGGAGCTCAACAATACGGGAGAGTCATACAGTAGACATGATGCTTCCCTGAATTGAGAAGAACAAGTTGAGGTTGCTTGAGCACACAGTTAGATTACTGTCTCGACATCACCCATAGTGGGTTTGCCTCCAGCATCCCACTGAAAGAAAACCACAATGTAGGCAGACCACATCCTTGAGGGGTTACATCTTTGGCTAGCATGGGAATTCTGGAGGAACACAGGATACTACTTGACCAGTGCAAAGATGGTAAAACCGCTGGCTTTTCAATAAACATTAGCACAATATCCCTTTCCCACCTTAGCCTTTGATTGGCATAGCTTAAGCATGTGTGAATTGCAGCAATCAATCAATTCTAATAATTTTTAATTCTGATTGTTGATTTAAATGCACATTCACATTTTTACAAATGATTTAATCATCGATAATAAACCTTAGTCTGCTCATTAAGTGCCAGTTGACTCATTTCTACCAACTGGGTGCATCAGTGTTACAGTGCCAATGGGAAAGCTTCTTTTTTACCAAAATTCTCTTTGTGTGATAAAATATGAACTATACTTGTATATTTTATGTGAAAAGTGAAGAAATGCATAAAGTGAAAAGTGGTGATGAGCAGAACAATTCGTATGAAATGGAATTCATAGTGAAACTCAGTGTTTCCCTTTGAAAAAAATCATTTGTGAAACAAAAGGAATTTCTTTTCCAGAGAAATTTGTGCCATCAACACATAAGTGGGGTGTTTAATTTCTATCTGAAAGTATTTTTCACCATTAATTCTGTGTCTTCCTGTCAATATTTAATATTTTTATAAAGATCTCTACTGAGGAAAAAAAAGTAAGAGGCCAATTTCCAATCATGTGTAGACATTTTCTTGACCCATCAGACCTGTAATGTGTTTGTACTGGTGGGATGACATCCACAGTGCCAATTATGATGACAGTCTTGGTGATCTTAATTACAAAGATGTACAGGGGACAGAAATGAAACTGGAGGCTCCACAGTGCATGGAGTGTGCAAAACTTCATCTGCCAGAAACAAGAAAATGTAAAAGGCAATTGTTAAGTAATGTTGGTTTTGGGCCAAGCAGCTTTCTGTATTGAGATCTGTTCTCTGGAGAAAAACACAGTGTGATCTAGAAGAAAAAAGAGCTGGGGCACCAATCAGAAGAAAAGAGTCTGTTTAATGAAGGGAATGAAAAATAAATGGCACACAAGGGTGCAAAACATTGTTAGCATTCAGCCAATCAAACAGTCAAAACAAAAGCAAGAGATTGATCCTTCCAATCCAATCCTTCCGGTGCTTCAGTGTTTCTCATGGTGCTAAACCTTATTGAGAAGAGGTGAGTGGCAGAAGCAGATGCTGCGTCAAATGTCATCTGGCTGCTGAGTGTCAGAACTGCAGGTGGAAAATGAGATGAAGTTAGCAAGAGTGTCCCCTCCTTGCTTGGGATTGTATATTTTACCATTTTGGAATCCTGATTTTGTTTGCTTGACAGCAGTAATGTGGATGATGGTAAGTTTTGGTATATCTTGTTGTGGAACATATGCAGCAAGTAACACTTTTAAAAAATGCACTACATCTGAAGGTGAAGTGAATAAGTGACATAAATAGAATTGATTTTAGTGGTATGCAGGCAATTACTTGCAGAAAAAGTTAAAAACACAGTTAAAACTGGAAGTGTGAATGAGTCTTTAGGGATCAATGTTCCTTGTTTTCTACTCCCAACAAAGCTTTGAAATCTCCTAAAAACTGTTTTTAGTGAGTTTCATGTTTCACAATTACAAAATCCACAGCAAAATACATTTTTGTGTCAGTTTTGCAAAACTGTATACAAACTGAAATTTTCATTTTGCCCCTGCCTAGTTACAAGAATCTGGCAAGTTTTCCGACTAATACAGTAGGACAACTATGATGTAATGTAAACTCATTAAGACCAGTCAGCTGTTGACCTGATTTCGTCATAAATTTGCTTTTTAATCTAATTTCTGTGTTCAGAACTACGCTTTGTCTTTGAAATTTAATGATAATTGCAGCATTTTTTTCTTTGTTGCTCATTTTTGTGCTTTGAGATTGTATTCATTGGGAAAAGCTCAAGTAAGAGTCGGAATAAAGTTTGGCTCAAGGGAAACAAGATGTAAGCATAGCTGACCACTTTTGATTGCCATGTGTTTAAGAAAGGTTACCTGGGTTAGTTTTTGCTTTCTCTGCTTTGCAAAATGCTGCTCCTGTGACTTTCACATTTTACAGAAAAGCAAGCAGAGCTGTGGCTTTCTTTCTTATCAGAAAAGGCAATTACAACGTGCTGGCCTCTTTGAAAAGCAGCATGTATAATAGGCTTGCTATTATTTTTAGAAATATTGAAGTAATGATGTTGGAAAAGTGACTCTCTTTTATCTTCTATTTTGCATTAAATTAGCAGATTATTTTCCCCACGGAAACTATTTGATAAAGATGCTGGCGACTGTTTACAAGAATGTCACCTTGTTCCTCAGACTTGAAATAAACAAGTTGCCAGGGCAACAAATTAATTGTTTTAATTCCTATTCCACTGAGATGTCGCTTGCCACAAAGTTTAAAGCTGTCATCTTGCATTGTGTAAGTATTGATCTGATTTTGCAATGTGAGAGGTCATGTAATTGACAAACCTAAACCTAACAGACAAGACAAGTCTTCAAAATACATACATTAACTATTAATGAGGCACAACCCAGAGCTCTTTGCAATGTTTTTAACTCAAAGACCTGGGGCCTCATGTAAAAATCTTGCTTCCACTGAGAAACATGTGTGAGTTATTTCTTACGTAAAAGTCGGAATTTATAAAATATAAACTTGGCAAGGAAATTGCCTTACAGGTACAGAAAAGTCTGTTGGAAACTATATTGGTTTTGGCATTTTACCAACTCCAGGGAGCTGGACAATGAAATGAACAGAAAATCTTGTTTCATTACATATGTCAATGACGCACATCACATTCTGATATATGTCCATCCATCTGTCCATTTTCTATACCCAGTTGTTCTAAACCTGGAATGGAAAAGGGACTGCGTGATTTCTACTTGATGGTCTCTGTATTGTAGGCTCCCATTCAGCACATAACTTCAAAAGGGGTCTCTGAGGTGCTACCCACTATCACTTAAAAGAAAGAATATACAAGTTGTCTTTAATGTACTAAACATAATTGCACTCCTATTCATTAGGATTACTTACCAAGAAGCCATCAATCACACACAGTATGACCCTGAAGTCTGTGTCTCACTCCACTGTTTGATAAAAACAAGGTATCATGGGTTGAGTCTGATCACATAGCAGAACGTTATTTAGACACATTTCAGCATTACTTATTAGGTGGATATTAAAAATACTTTCTGTTTACTAAAACAAATTAATTTTGTTGTGGCATCTTTATTGCAAAATGTGTGCAATGAATTAATGAACTAAGAAAATGAGTTATCGCTGCAAATTGCCTTTTGATCTCGGCTTGCTCCCCCAACTGTAAGAAATTTTATGTATCTGGGTAGCATCTTAATTTTACCATCACATACAGATGGCATGACACAGCTTAGCAGTTCACGTTGAAATGTGCCTGTTGCCAAATAGCTCATGGTTGTTTAAACCTGCAACAGGACAGAGATTGTGTGATTTCTTCATGATGGTCTCAGTCATATAGACTCTAATTCACTACACAACTTTAAAAAGAATGCTCTAGAAAGTCTAAATCAGCTTATTAGCCAGTGATTATCATGAGCCAGAAACTCAATTTGATACCTAAAAACTTACACCTTGTGTTGCCTGGCATTGTCATTATCCTCCAAAAGAGCCAATGCTGGCATTTCCAGTTATGTCATACAACACACAGTACTCCCTTTTTATAGACAAAATAAATTGGCTACATACTGAGGCAGTTACTATTAAGTGTATACATTAGGCGTCATTATGAACATTGAACACAGCTATATTGAGAGAAAGTATCAGTTAACTGTGATATATCTATAATAAAAGAACATTGAAGTGTGACTAGCACCTCAATGAAACAAAATTTAAGATTAATTTGATGGTCCTGCTGTCACCAAAAAGTTTGTGTATGACAGATGGTCGCAACTTTGCATAACTTTAAGCAAATTTACTTGCCAAGTTTGCGTAAGTCACATTTCCAAGCATAAGCAAGTCTAATACATGAGGCCCCTGGGAAGTCACCTGGCTTTCTCATTTATTATGTGGTGTTTGGCGGAGCGATTAGATTTGAAAGTAACTGAACAGGGATTTCACTTTCTACTTATCTTTCTCTTTTTTGTCCCACAAAGTCTCCTCTCCTGATACTCCCCAGTCATCAAACCATGTTGTTGATCACTTGTTAATTTAGGAAAGGCTTTCAAAGCATAACAGTGGACAGTGTAAATTATCCTACTGGTGTTTTGTGGGCTGTTGTCTGACAGTTGATAAAGATGCAAAGTATGGTCAATTTAGGCTTTTGAAATTAAACTCATGTCACTTTTGTTCTCCCTTAAAACCATACTCCTCACTGACAAAATGCACTTCCTGACTGCATATATGACAGTAATAGATGGGACGTAGCAGCAGAAAACCCAAATGAGTTTTACAAGATTGCAAAATTTTGCTATCTGCAAGGAAAATTAAGATGTGAAAAAATGGTCTACCCTTCATCTCACATTAGCAGGAAGAATCAACACTTTCAACAAGATCCTTTCCAAGCTTCTTTTTCTAATCTTGTTAATTTGGAATTAAAAACATCCACCCATCCAAATGATAATTCTACAATGACCTAAAGCAGAAGGGGGCATGGCACTACCTAACTTTCCGTTTTATAACTGGGTGGCAAATATATAAGCTATAAAGACCTAGACATCGACAAAAATTAATGAATAAACACAAGCCTGCTGTGTAACAGAAATAAAATTTTGCTGTACTTCTTTCTATACCCTGCTTTGTTCCCCAGTAAATGCAAATTATCATCAATATACTGTTAATCAAATTTTCCATCAATCACTAAGAAAATAATCACCTTGTTCTACCTTCTCAAACCCACACAGTATTTAAGGTCTGGAAAACATCCGGGATTAAAACACTTAAGAGATTTGTATATAGATAATGCATGTTATGAACAATTATGCTTCAAATTTAATTTCCCATCAACACAATTTTCCTATTACTTTCAAATCAGAAACAATACTAAATGAACCTGCCCAATTTTCCTCATCTCCCATCCATTTCTATTCCAGAGGCAATACTGATCAGTCTTGAAGACCCAGACAGCATCTCAATAATATATAAAAACATTTTAAAGTCTTTTCCTTTCAAAGACCTCAGGATATGATGGGGAAGGGATTTTTCAATTAATATCTCAGAAAACGGGTGGAAGATAACCATGCATAGAATACACTTCAGCTCCATATGCGCAAAGCATTCAATCATTCAACTTAAAATCTTTTATCAAGTACATTTATCACTTTTAATATTGCCCAAAATGTATCCAGGGCAAGATTCAACCTGTCAACGTTGCAATCTAGCTCCAGCTTCACTGGGCCACATGTTTTGGGCATGAACCAAATTAACATCTTTCAGGACAAAAATCTTTCAATGCCTATCAGCCTTGGTGTCACCATCACTCCTAACCCATTAAAAGCTTTGTTTGGTGTACTCCCAGATGGGCTTAAAGTGGAGAAGGACAAATTTATTGCAATTGCTTTTACCACACTACTAGTACATACAGTAGACTTATCTTGTTCAGGTGGATGAATCCCAACTCACTTGTTATAAGTCAGCAAGTAAGTGATGTTTTATACTCTTTGAAATTAAAAAAAAAAATCCCACTTAGAGGATCTGTCCAAAACTTTTTTTTTAAATACAGCGGGATCTAATTAATCAAATCTTAGAATAAGCATTTATTGGGCAGACTGCAGTTTATGAGGCCCAAGCACAGTGCTTCTCATACAGATGTTAGCAACAGCAGAGCACCACAAAGAACAGTCCTTTCTACCCCAATAAGTACAAGTCATCAGCAATATACAAACAACTCAATTGTGCTTCACTCACTCAGAATATGGAACCAATTTAGGAAGTATTTTAAGGATAGAGAAGCTTTTATCTGTGGCACCTCTGCACTTGAACCACCTTTTTCTCCTTCTCAAATGTATGCAATTTTTAATGTCTGGAAAACATTCGGGATTAAATCACTTAGAGACCTGTACATAGATAACATCTACAAACAATTACACTCCAAATTTAACTTTCCAGCAACACATTTTTTTCACTACTTTCAAATTAGAAACTTTGTTAATAATAATAATTTTTTGCATTTATATAGCGCTTTTCTCACTACCCAAAGCGCTCAGCAATTGCAGGTTAAGGGTCTTGCTCAAGGGCCCAACAGAGCAGAGTCCCTGTAGGCATTTACGAGATTCGAACCGGCAACCTTCCGATTGCCAGTGCAGATCCCTAGCCTCAGAGCCACCAAAACCACCAAATCCTACCAAATTTTCCTCACCTCCCACCTACCTCTGTGCTGGAAAAAATATTGATTAGTCTTGAGGACTCAGAAAACATCTCTGTAATATATAAAAACATTTTACAGTCTCTCCATTTCAAAGATCCAAGAGAACAGTGGGAAAAGGATCTCTCACTCAACATCTCAGAAAAGGAGTGGAAGGTAGCAATGCACAGAATTCACTTGAGCTCCATATGCGCAAAGCATACAATTATTCAACTCAAAATTATATATCAAGCACATCTGTCTCGTTTAAATTTGTCCAAAATGTTTCCAGGGCAAGATCCAGCCTGCGAACAATGCAATCAAGTTCCAACCTCACTGGGCCACATGTTCTGGGTCTGCACCAAACTAACATCATTTTGGACCAAAATCTTTAAATGTCTTTCAGACAGCTTGGATGTCACAATCCCTCCTAATCCATTAACAGCTGTGTTTGGTGTACTTCCAGATGGGCTTAAAGTAGAGAAGGACAAACAAACTATAATTGCCTTTACTACACTATTGGCACTTAGACTTATCTTGCTCAAGTGGAATAATCCCAACTCTCCTCTTTTAAGTCAGTGGGTAACTGATGTTATATTACTATTTGAAATTGGAAAAAATCAAATTCCCACTTAGAGGATCTGTACAAAACATTTTCAAAACCTAGCATGATCTTATCAATAACATTTTAAAATAAGCATTTAAATTGAGCAAGCTGTTTTTCTCCCTTCTTTGTTATTCTATTTATTTTTATTCATTTATTAATTTATCAATTTATTTATTTTTACCAGTTTAAAGTTTTACTCCGCTGGACTAGGCCTCTTTCTCTTGGGTTGGGGTTGATGTGTTTCGCACCTAGTTTTGTTAAATTTGACTTGCTTGTATGGAATGTTATTTGATTTTTATGTGCACCTGACTACAAATATAACACCAAGGCATATCACTTGCAGAAATTCACAGATGATCTGCATTTATGAGGTGTACTAGTAAGGGAGATGAAACAGAGTATATGAGTCAGGTGGAGAACTATGTTTATTGGTGCAGAAAGAACTGTGTGCATCTTAACAACAGGTAAACCAAGGAACTGGTTATTTACACCAAAGAGTCTCCCTATCTGGTCACTATTCAGGGAGTGCAAGTAGTGGTTGTCCACTCCTACAGATACTTGGGGTCCGCTGTAATAACAGGTTGGACTAGTCTTGGAACACAAAGGAACTATAAAAGAAAGGGCAGAGAAGGCTCTTTTTCCTTAGGAGACTTTGTTCCTTTAATGTGGGAAGTGACATCCTTCACATTTTCTGTAACTCTATGATGGTCAGAGCAATTTTCTACACTGTGGTGTGCTGGTCTAATAACATCACTTTTCATTCTTTTTAAAATTCTTGCTTTATATTCATATAGGTGTGTGCTCAGGTCAGTTTTCTTAGCTTACAACTTGCCTAAGTGAAATTAAAACCTGGATGGAGCAGAACTCTTTAAAATTAAATTGCAACAAAACTGAACTCCTGCAAATTGGCACTAAAGCGCTACTTAAGAAAATGAGCTCCTTTACAGTCACTCTTGACGGTGATCTCATCAGACCTTCTCCTGATGCAAGGAACCTTGGTATCATTTTTGATTCCTCCCTTTTTAATTCCACCCACATAAACCACATTAAGAAACTTTCTTACTTTCACCTCCATAACAAATCACATGTTCACTCCTTCCTCTCCTTTTCTAAGGCTGAGAAAGTTGTCCATGCTTTTATCACATCCCGCATCGATTATTGTATCTTGCTGCTGGCAGGTACCCCTTCTAATCTTCTATCACAGCTCCAGTTGATTCAAAACCCTGCTGCAAGAGTCCTTACACGAACCAGCAACAGTGAGCACATCACACCCATCCTGCTTTGCCTTCATTGGCTCCCTGTGTCTTACAGGATTGAATATAAAATTCTATTAATAACTTACAAAGCTTTAAATGGCCTTTCACCGGACTACATCAGTGACCTTCTAAATCATTATGCTCCTGTTCGCCTACTAAGGTCCTCTGATTCTGGTAATCTTGTTGGGCCTCACACTAACCTGCACTCTATGGGTGACAGGGCCTTCAGCTGTAAGACTTTAGAATGACATCTTGAAATTAATTAGATCAGCTGACTCCATTCATTCTTTTAAAAAACAACTTAAAACTCATCTGTTCAGGAAGGCTTTTAACTTAACTTAACATTCTGCCCTTTCTTTCAGTTTACCTCTCTGTCCAGGTGGCCAGGATAATTTGTGTGTCTGTTATATCACAAATTAAGTTATTTGTTAGGTTTTTCTTTTAGTATTGAATTTAGTATTTTACTCAGGTTTATTGCTCTTTATTCTATTTAATGCTTTGTTATCTGTTTCATTGTTCTATTCAGGAAAACATTTGTATCCAATGTTATATATACCCTGGCGCTATATAAATAAATGTATTATTATTATTATTGCTGTCTTTTTGGAGTTTGCATGTTCGCCTTGTGTCTGTCAGACATTCAATGGACTGCCCGATGACCTGAATATATGGGTATGTTTGAGTGCAATGGATTGATATTCTATTTAATGTTAATGCATGCTTACGTCTCATGCTTGATGCTGCCAGGATTAGCCCTGGCACTACATGGTCCTAAAACATTAGTAACTGGGTGGTTGGACTATTAGCTGTAAAAATTTTACACTTGTGTAATATTCTGTAAATTAGCCAAATACAAAATGTTTGTCTCGTAATCTACTCTTTATTAACCAGAAAAGTATTTAAATTAATTCTAAAAGTAATATGCCAACTGCTCACCCCACATTCCTAACTTGGATAAATAGGTTGTGAAAATGGGCAGTGCATGGCAGCTGCGGCTCCCTTTTGTTTTCAGTCCTTAATTTTTTCAGCATTTGCTTAAAACTCCTAAAAACATTCTGGCAGAAGCATATTTTTTCGATGAGACTTCAAAAGCATCTATGTTTGGAGAATTTTTATTATACATTATAGGGAGTCATTGATGTGAAGAAAAAGGAGGCAGCGTGCAATTTTGAAAGCAGGCTTCTGGGCGCCACAGTGTGCTGATTAATACCCTGCATCCATTACTGGTTCACTCTTCACAGAGTTGCCATGAGTCAGCTCATTGCAGGGTAACTGACAACCCTAGAGGGTATTTTAGAGCTGCCAATTAGCCCAGCCAGCATGTCTTCAGACTTCCGAAAAACCACTAGATGAAGGGGCTGCGTAAGCCACATAGACATATCCCTAATGTGAGAATCAAAGGCTGGATCCTGAATCTGTGAACCAGCAGCACTACCCACAGTGCCACCTCTGCCATTGATTAAAATCTGAAATTGTTCAGATTATAACAGGTGTGTTATAAAAGCTAATAGTCATATAATAAAACATTTAGTTTATAAAAAGTGAAGTTTGAGGAGATGGGAACAATTGATCCTGACTGGAATAAGTAAGCTTGGAATTTAATTTGATTAAAATGATTAAGCCTCTTAATTTTTAACATTCAGTAGAGCAACAGTATAGTTTCACCTGTGGTTTTACTCCAGCTGACCCATGTGGAGGGCCTTTAATTTGTAACACTGCATGACACTTATCAATGTGGATTTTTTTCCAGCAGGAAAATGAATTTTGTCACTATATGTGGTCAATACAGATTTAAGTAAGACACATCCATTATCAAAAACTACCTATTAATGTTTTGGATTGTGTGGGCCAGAGTCTTGCTCAGTTTCAAGTGCAAAGCAGGAACCGTTTCTGTACAGGATGAGCACAGATTGGTGTAACTTCTGAAGGGAATAATCTGGACTATGTACAATATTGCATGTGCAGACAGTTCAATATGGTACAAATACTTCAGTCACAAGGAATAACATTACAAGGAGCTTTACAAAGAACACTAGAGCACTCACTATCGCCGCTCATCTCATCTATGCTACCACACCCGCCTGCCCCACCGGTTCCGCTGTGCTGTGCTGCTTCTCCACTGCTTTTCAGATAAGTATTGCCCAGTATCATGCTAAAATACACTCATGACAAACTCCTTCTTATTAAACAGATTGTCCAGAGCAAATGGCCTGACTGGAACATCCTTAAAGACGGCAGTATTTTGCAGCGCCCGAACTATATTCATCGCGGGTCAGGTCGCCGCCACCGCCGGGCTGCGAATGAAAAGACAACCGGCAGCATTTGCTCAGGAATAAGCCTTCCTTCTCATGGCCCTGGAAATAGAAGTGTCAGTGTGCCAAATTTACATTGTGTGGAAATAAACCCTGCTCATGGCTCTGTGCAAAAAGAAGCCTCATTAACTAATATTGCACTGTTTAACTCGAGATCTCTTAATGGCAAAGCATTGGTGCTGTCAGAACTCATCACTGACACCAAACTTGATATACTGTGTTTAACGGAGACTTGGCAAAAACCAAACGAATTGACGTCTCTCACGGAGGCGACTCAACCGGGTTTCACTTTCCATACAGAACCTCGTAGCTCTAGACAAGGAGGTGGGCTAGCGGTAATTATCAGAGCAGACTTAAATATCAAACAAATCCCATTTGACTGTCCACTGTCTTTTGAGTGCCTGGCTCTTAAACTAATAACGTAAACAGGTCCTGTCTCACTCATTGTTCTTTATTGTCCCCCAAAATACAATGCATCCTTCTTATCTGATCTGATTGAACTTTTAACCTACCTAAGCTCTTACTCTCAGAGAATTATCCTTCTCTGTGATTTCAACATCCATATTGACACTACTACATCTAAACTGAGAAACAAATTCCTATTCTTACTGGACTTTTTTGACTTGACACAACATGTTGATTTTTCCCACCCACTCTGGTGGTCATATATTGGATCTGATCTGCACTTCTGGACTATCTGTTGCCAACATTTACAGCACTGATTTGGGACTCTCTGACCATAAAACAGTATTTTTCACTGTCTCACTGCCTTTCCCTCCTCTTACCTGTAAATGACAAATTTCTTACAGAAACCTTAAAAATATCTGTCCCTCTGTCCTTTCTGGATCCATTTCTGATCTTTTACTGTCTGCACCTATTCCATCAACACTAGATAGTCTTGTTGACCACTATAACTCAGCCCTTCATTCAGCATTAGATAAAACAGTTCCTTTAAAGCATAAGGAGGTTTCCTTTAAACGTTCAGCTTCTTGGTATAATTCAGAATTGCGATCTACTGTATGAAAGCAGCTGGCAGACGCCTTGAGAGAATGTCATGTAAGACTGGCCTCACCGTGCACATCCAGGCTTTCTCTGACCACCAAAGAGCTTACAGAGAAGCACTAACTGCTGCTAAGAACACCCACTATGGCAGAATAACAGAAAGTGGCCACGATAACCCAAGGGTTTTGTTTTCTGTAGTTAATAAACTACTTTAACCCGCATCTGGCCCAACTTCCTCCTCTACTGAAGTCTGTGAGGAATTCCTCCACTTTTTCCGTAATAAAATTAAAGATCTAAATAATTCAACTAACATAAATACATCATCTGTTTTTATCTCTCCCTGTTTTCCCACTCCATCCAGCTCCTTCTCTAAGTTCTCACCAGTCACATATGCATTTGTTAAAGACCTGCTTTGTAAGAAGAGACCGACTACTTGTGTACTGGACCCCATCCCCAGCACACTACTTAAATCCTGGCTTCATGCCATAATCCCGACTGTTACAACAATAATAAACTCATCCCTTGACACTGGCTCTGTGCCGCTCACTTTTAAAATCGCTTCTGTAACTCCAATGTTAAAAAAGTCTGGTCTTGATGCTGACGATCTTAACAATTTCCGACCTATTTCCGGCCACTTACCTTTCCTGTCAAAAGCTCTTGAGCGTATTGTAGCCTCCCAGCTTACCAATTACTTAACCACTAATTCTGGTTTCAGGGTACAGCACAGCTGTGAAACTGCTCTGCTATGGGTAACCAATGATTTGCTTATGGCAGCAGACTCTGGACAAACCAGCATATTAATTCTATTAGACCTCAGTGCAGCATTTGACACTGTCAGAGATGACATTCTGCTGTCCAGAATGGAGAACATGCTGGGTACCTCTGGCACTGCCCTCCAGTAGTTCAAGTCCTATCTGACTGATAGGCAAGAGTTTGTTAGTCTTGGTAACAGCAGATTCAGCTCGGCACCAGTCACACGAGGAGTTCCTCAGGGCTCTGTCCTCGGCCCTCTTCTCTTCTGTATTTATATGCTTCCCTTTGGCCATATTATTCGTAGCTATGGACTGGGCTATCATTTTTATGCAGATGATACTCAACTCTACTTCAATGTTAAAAGTGAAACTTCATCAGAGCTTTCTCAGCTTACAACCTGCCTTAGTGAAATTAAAACCTGGATGGAGCAGAACTCTTTAAAATTAAATTGCAACAAAACTGAACTCCTGCAAATTGGGACTAAAATGCAACTTAATAAAATGAGCTCCTTCCCAGTCAATTTTGGTGGTGATCTCATCAGACCTGCCTCTACTGCAAAGAATCTTGGTGTCATTTTTGATTCCTCCCTTTCTTACTCCGCCCACATAAATCACATTAAGAAACTTTCTTACTTCCACCTCTGTAACATATCCCGTGTTCGCTCCTTCCTCTCCTTTTCTAATTCTGAGAAACTTGTCCATGCTTTTATCACATCCCGCATTGATTATTGTAACTCGCTGCTGACGTGTGCCCCTTCTAATCTTATATCACAGCTCCAGCTTATTCAAAACTCGGCTGCAAGAGTCCTTACTCAAACCAGCAGCAGCGAGCACATCACAGCCATCCTGCTCCGTCTTCACTGGCTCCCTGTGTCTTACAGAATCGAATATAAAATCCTACTAATAACGTACAAAGCCTTAAATAACCTCGCGCCAAACTACATCAGTGACCTTCTCCATCACTATGTGCCTGCCTGCTCACTAAGGTCCTCTTATTCTGGCAATCTTGTTGTGCCCCACACTAATCTACACTCCATGGGTGACAGGGCCTTCAGCAGCATAGTGCCCAGACTCTGGAATGACCTACCGAAATTAATCAGGTCAGCTGACTCCATGAATTCTTTTAAAAAACAACTCAAAACTCATCTGTTCAGGAAGGCTTTTAGCTCTGCTTGACTTCATTCCCCTTCTCTCAGTTTACTTCTATGTCAAGATACTCATGTAACCTGTATGTGTGGGTGCTAGACCATCATTTCTGTTGTCTGTTAGGCTTTCTCTGACTTTACTGTCTTAATCTTCTTTATTTAGTTATTTGGTTTGTACAATGCTATATATTGTATACCCTGTCGTTCGTTCTTATATTCTGTAAGTGCCTTGTGCATGGGAAAGGCGCTATATAAATAAAATGTATTATTATTATTATTATTATTATTATTATTATTATTAAATTAGGGCTGCAGCAATTGATTAAGTAATTGAGTATTCTTCCGCTTTTGCTTAATTTAAGAGCATTAGTACACATAAAAAGGCAATGAAAAAACATAAGCCTATCAACATGTTCACAACTGAGGCTTTCTCTGCGCTTTGATGCAATGTTTCCTGCTGCAGAAAAGAGACGATCTGTTGGCATGGATGTTGCTGGAATACACAAAAAGGACTTTTTCAGCTTTACCAATGTTGGATAACACGCTGCATGTGTTTCCTCTCCTTTTCTTCATTTTGCAATCCGAGCCATCAAATCACGTCATCACATCATGTATTCACAGCATAAGCGTCTTGTGCAAATTAATAATGATCTGTGCAAAATGCGCTGAGCTCGCTGAGGTGTAGTTACATGGGTTAAACGAAGCTTCAATGCAAAGAATTTGTTTCAATGATTTTTAGTAATCGAATTACTCAAGTTTCTTGATGAATCATTTTAGACCTTTTCTAAATATTGTGGTGTTTTTTTTTATTTTCTTGTAAGTCAATGGTTCTCAGACTCAGACATTTGTTTCACCCAGTTTCACAATAATCAATTCATTTTACCTCTGATTGATCTCGTTTATGTAGCTACTTTTATTTTCTCTTCTCCTAATCTGCATTCAGAAAAGCACATCATTGTGTTTGTTATACCTTTAAATGCTTAAGTCTCTTGCTTGCTGTTTTTATGTTAATTTGCCTTTTTTTCTGTGTTCCCTTAATTATATCCTAACAATGAGCAGAGAACACACCCAACAAATGCCTTTGAATGGTAAAAGGCTGCAACCACTTTAGTATCAGAAAGGCTATCATGCTCATTAATAAATGTTGAATTAAATAACAGGAACACCTGGAAATCATGATAACCTTAAAAAGAAAGTTTAAAAACTCAAAATTGTCTAAACTATGTGAAATTAATTAATGCTTGGTACATTCTAATATGCATTTACCAAACTTAGTTTTGTAATTTCTACTTTGACCTGTAAAAGTAGTAACTGAATAGTAACAGGATTAATTACTGGGGGAATCCAATTAAAACAGAAATTTGTTAGAAAACAAACCTGCAGTCACATAGGGTTCACGAGAATAAGTTTGTAAACCACTGTTGTAGAGAGATCTTTTTAGTTTTACATTTTAATGTCTTTTTTCATCCAATTATGCTAGTTATTTTGAAATATATTCATTTTGTGCCTGGATCAGCATGTCTCAGAAATGAAAGCATGTAATATTTATAACTGCATTATTCTTGTGAGTTACTGGTTGAAGAGGGTTAGCTTCACTGTGTAATATTTATCACAGGTGTCAAAACCTGAAGCCAAGTAAAAACTATACATGGGAAGTCTAGTGGCTCAAAGGTTAGTGCTGTTCCCTTACAACTACATGGACCTCCATTTAAAGTTTGGCTCAATTACATTCTGCATGGAATTTGCAAGTTCTTCCTCTATCCAAGTGGTTTTCCCCTGGATCTTTCAGTTTCCTTCTACTTCAGTGATAAGTTAACTAGTCTGACATTAGTGACTGTGCCCTACAATGGACTATTGCTCTGGCCAGAGTTACTACATTGCTTGTTGCCCATGTTGCGGCTCTCTATCTTGGTGTAGTTGATGAAAAGGGTTTGGAACATGAATAGATTGATGCATGGGTGACATCTGGATTGATAATAATTAAAGCAAAAGTTCAATATTTTTCAAGTTATTTTATCACAAAAATGGTATACATGCATTTGCCATGTGAAATTGTTTTCTGTAATTTAAAAAAATACATAGTCAGTCCTAGCATTTTATAATGGGGCCTTATTAGGCACAGGATGCTTATTAAATTAAAGCCTAACATAACAAATATGTTCATTTTTCAAGCCAAGACAGTTGTCGAGTATTGATCTGTGTCTTGTAATTACACACACATTTTAAAATACCATATATATATATGTCACTTTTGAACAAAAAAACACCAATATCTTGAGATTCAGTTATTTAAAAAGAAGACTACCTGTGTACGCTAGCTCAATGCCTGTCTTCTTCCACAATAACCTTTCACCCCACCCCCAAGGGTGTAGCTCCCTTTCAAAAGGCAAAATCGGCATAAACTGTGTGAACTAGACGCTGTATTGTGCCCAACCCGGCACAGACTCACACTGAGGCACGTGTAAAATCCAACAAAGACTTTATTTTTCTTCAGCTGAAGGGCACGTCTTCCCCGTGAACCCTCCAGCCACAACACAGTCCCAAAGCACTTTAAACAAATCATCACAACACTCTCGTTTGGCACCACCACTCCTCCTTGGCAACCTCGTCCTCTTCCTCCTGATTCTGGCTCTGAGTGGTGGTTGTCGGTCCTTTTTATAGCCCACCCAGAAGTTCTCCAGGTGCTTGATCACCTGTTCCTGATTGCACTTCCGGGCGGGGGTATAGAGTTGTCCAGGCTGGCTCCGGGATCCATGCAGCACCCCCTGGAGGCCACCCCAGATCCCCACAGGGTTGTGGAGAACTCCATCTTCCATGGAACCCTGCGGGAAACTGAGGCACCAACGTCACCCAGGTTGGCTGCCAACAAGCGTCCCGGGGGAGGTACTGAGGAGCCCATGGCTGCTCCCCCAGAACATAAGTAGGAGGGGCGTCCCGGCTGGGCATGGGATCCGGTCGCCCGCCACAACTGTTTGTGTCATGTGATTATTACTGGGTAGATTTATTTCTGTATTTATGTGAAAAGGTAATTTCTAACACACTGTCTGTGTCATGTGATTATCACTGTGTAGATGTATTTCTGTTTTTTATGTTAAAATGGCAATTTCTAAAGCACAAGTGAAAAGAAAACATATCCTTATCTTGAGAAAAATAGTACCAGGACTATGTGATAAAATAATTATTTCCAGATCTCTTTGGTTGTCACAAACATGAACTGGAAACAATGAGGTATCTTTTCTTATATCAAAACTTTTACAGCTTCATTAGTAAATTTTTAGGCTTTTTTTGTGGTGGTGCCTCATACCCCATAAGGTTCCGTTAGAAAACGTAAGAACTGGCTTTGTATTTTTTAAAGTTAATAGAAAATGCTTAATTTTAGTAAATAATGTTGTGTAGCAAATGCATACGGGGTGAGCAAAAGTAGTTTTACAGTTCTGAGTACACCAAACACAGAGCTTATTCTTGTATTATTATTTATTTATTAGTTATTGTGTTTTTTGTCTTCTTCATCTTAAAGCTATTGAGTTAATAAAGCTATTGTAATAATCATAACCTGCATTTCTTTTTCCATATGAACAACTGTAAACCTACTTTTGCCCACACTGTATATATAACATGTTTGTGAGGAAACAACTTTGAATATATATATATATATACTGTATGTATATATATATATATATATATATATATATATATATATATATATATACTGTATATATGCAGTATATATATATATATATATAAACATATATCTTATCCTTTAAACTGTATGTATTATTTAACTTTCCTACATTATGGAAGAATATTTATGAAAAGCATTGCAATATTATGTGTTGCATATACCCCCTTAGGGAGCTGTCAGTTAGTAATGATACAAGGACCATTGTAGTCCTGCCTGACTCAGGAGTGCTTCCTGGAGGTAATTGATTAAGCACCAGAAGTCCTCCTGGGTCCAGAGTTAGAAGAGAGCCCTCCAATTGGTTCGTAGAGTCAGAGCTGGGAGGGAGAAGACAACACTTGCTTGGGGGAGTGAAAGAAAGATTAGAAAAGGAAGGATTGTATTGAGGTGACTGGGGAAACAAGACCTGTGGAAAGGTACTTTGTCTACTAAAAATACCTTCACTTGAAACCGTCTGCCTGTGTGTTGTTATTTCTGGAGTTTTGGAGCTCAGTGACGCCCCCTACATGCCACAACTGCTTAATTTAGTAATAGCTGAGCTGCATTAAGAAACATTAGATGGATGGTAGCAGTTTGTGCTATAGAGTAATCCAAACATGACTAATGATCTTCATTAGGAAAAGGTTCCTCCAGAAAATAATATATTGTCCATGTAGCTCATTATTTAGACACAGCTTATCCTTAGCTCTGTCCAACATTTGTGCTCTTGACTGCATAAATGACTTCACATTGCATTCACAAGTTTCTAGGTATTACTCCATTGCTAAAGTAATTGTGTTTCCCAACTCAATTTGTACTCTGCTGCACTTTCATCTCCAGATGATAAATTGGTATCTTAAACTTTAAGGAAAATAACTAACCTTTAATTTGTACATTTATCAAGTGCAACAATTACATAGGAGGTGATTAAAAATTCATACACCCTCTAAAACTACCTGAGATTTAAGTTGGCAGAATATGCAGCACAGTATTGTGTTTCCAGAGTGCATATACCAACAAAGGTCGTAGCCAAGAAGAGGGGGCATTAAATGCTCCCTTTAACTGCTTATTTCATATCCTCTCCATTTCCAAAATTGCATAGCAATAAAGTTCCTTTTAGTGCAAAGCCAAGTAATGGCTTGTGTTTGTCTGTCACAGCTGATTGATAACCTTGAAAGCCTCCTGCCTAGCAGGTAATTATGTGAATTTTGTAGTTCTATGCACTTTGTTTGCTTCAAAACTTTCCTTTCCTGCCTCTTAGTAACAATAATAAGTGCATATTGTTTAGTTTCTCCCAGGAATTGCAGTGTTTGTTATCAATCAAAATCAAGGGAGTTGGGGGGAAGAGGTCTGAAAAAAGGGAAACTGCCAGCATCAGCAGATTTTTTAATCAACCATACACCTGCCCATCTGTTACTGTCACTTTTCAATGGAGTGCTTTAAAACATGCTTTAGGATCTGGAGGAAAGCGGCAAAGAAGTTTATCAGAGCGGAGCAAAGCAGCATTAAAAAGAGCTAAAAAAATCACCTGTTTCATTCTGAATGGATGGTATGATTACTCAAAAACTTTTTCAGCTTAAGTTTTAATAATCCCTTCTCCTACTGTACACACAGTGTACACACAGTGTGGATCTGAGGTTCATGGTCAGCTCACAGTGATTTGGCAGTCTTGAACTGCAAGATGTTTCTCCTTGTATCTCCATTTGTTATTTGTCTCCTCAATGAATTATCTATCTATCCATCAATCCATCAGTTTTCTGAACCTTCAGCAGCTCAGGTAAAAAAAAAGAAATGCCTGACAAGTTTTGACTGAATTTGACACTTTTTATAAGTTAATATCTAAAGCTCAAATGTTAAATAATGCTCGAGGGCAAATGATGAAATGAAAACTGAAATGTGTGAAAGAGGCCTCCCATCTCAACCACACTTCCAAAAGGAATACAAGTCAGCTCATGTCATTTTGCATAGTTTTGTTTGTCCGATTCATTGCTTTCATCACCCTTGCTGTTTTGATAATGGTGCTGTCACTCATCAATATGCATGTCCTTTACTGCACATCACATTCACTTGTCATTTGACTAGCAGTAAATCTGTCTCTGCTAAAGATATCAATATGACACCTTGGCTAAATGGTGAGAAGTACAAATAACAGCCACATTGGGAAAGCACACACACACACATATACAAATGTCTTGGAAAAATTGCCTCTGCAGCTGCGCTACACAATCATTGAGACAAATGATCGGGGACGGAGGTGACCTAGAGGAGTCAGAATGGCCATAAGTCAAGGGTGACGGAGAAGACTCATTGAAAACCAAACAGAGGGGCTGGACTCAGTGTTTATACATTAAATAAAAGAATTTGTCATTTTATTTTTGGTTTCTGCATGCTGTGAGTAAATAACGCAAAGAATAAAAGTTAAAATGCACAAGATGTGATCAAATCCTCATTTTGAGGTAGCTTTTTTCAATATAAAGCTCTATTTAGAAATAGAGTACAGTACATGTTTATGTAAGAACAAACATCATTCATGGTTTAAAAAAAATCATCAGTGAGAGTGAAACACAGATGACAACTGCAGGCAGAAACATAATGTATTGCAGAATGTTTACTGAAGGAAACATGCTTGTGAATGAACAATGCTCTCGTATTGTCCTAACATTCTGAAGAATAAACACACATTTTACTGATTTAAATGGCATCCCTATTTTTATCATTTGCAGATTCCGGTGACATGTCACCAGAGCCTATCACGGCAGCATAAGGCAGGAGCAAGTCCACTGCAGGTGACTGGGTCAGGACTAAAACCCAGTCTCCTAAAACTGTGAACCACCAGGACTAGCCACTGCAACAAAATGCCTTTCAGTGGTTCTTAAATTATGATAGTAAAACTGATTGTCAAATGGATCCACTTAGCGAGCAGATTGGTGACGTATATGCATTTGACATACAGTACATTGAAATGACCGGACCAACCTTAGTCTTAACAGGCCAGTTAGCTTGATTTTTATTACTAATGAATTGCATACCATTTTCAAATTTAATCAAATTTAGATCCCCAGGAGGCATGAATTGATTGCAGTGCCACTCTATCACAAAGCCCATGGACACTCTTATGCTCACATAAAGCCGGTTTAGAATCAATAATTAACCTAATCCATGCATCTTTGAGATGTATGTGGAAAATTACTTTACAAGAAAAAAAAACAAACCTCACACAGATAAGGAGAAAATGTGAAAACTCCACAGGCATTGCAGCCAGACTCAGGACTCAAACATAGAACATGGGATTTATGAGGCACCCGTCCTAAGCACTGCACCACTGTGCCATTCCACTGGTAAACTGATTGAAGTGATCTTAAAAAATGTGAGAACAGTCCTTGTATATGTGTTAAAAGGCAGTTAGCTGTGTTAGTTTCAACTGGGTCAGCCGGGTTTTATAATATGCTAGAGTTCTACTGTATATATATATATATATATATATATATAAAAAAAAAAAAAAACAAGAACACAAAATTGCATTAGTATGTATGACATTGTCTCACTTGACCCCTCAGAATGCTGCTGGCAAAGTACTGAACTACATAAGTGACTACCTATCAAGCAGAATGGATTCACAGCAATCAGGAACGTAAGCAGCAACAGGATCTTTTTCTGAAGGTGGTATCAGAAGTAGGATTCTGGGTATGGTTGGGCTGTTCTTCCTTTTAATATATGTGAATGTTTTAAATCAAAAAATTAAGACACGTAGGTTGCTTACTTTTACATTAAATTCAGAAAGTTAGGAAGTATTCTAAAATTTGCTGCATAGGCAGGATTCATACTTGGGGAACTGAAAAGTTAAGTTGAATACAAATAAATTGCACAAATAGAAAATAAAAATATATTGCATTGAATTACACAATTGAGATTTTGGAGTGAGGAAGTAGTGGGAAATAACTTGGGCTCACCACTACTACCAAATAATATTTTACAAAACTTCAATGTCCTTCTCTGCAAGCCGATGTCATCACAACTGTTTATGACTTGCTTTGCGAAGGTTGTGTCGTATGGTTGCCATGTCGCATTGGTGGATGAACTTTGCTTTGTGATCGGAGTGTATGCATCTCGGTTAGCAGTTGGTCTGTGGTGAGCACTTGTCTGGAAATGCTACGTGATGCTTTTGTGGTGTAAATAATCAATTGGCCTGTCCAGTGAATATCACTGTAGGCACAGCCATTGTCCTGTCCTTGTTCTGTCTGCTGGTGTGCATGCAAACCCTGCCACTTGCCATATCTGTGCCTGTGTGACCATTGGTATCCTTTCAGTGAAAGCAGACCACCATGCTTCCACTTGCCGTCACAGAGGACCTGAAGCTGAATTTTGTTGCTGAGGTGCCCCTCATGACCAGTTCATGGGTTGTGTTATACATGTCACAACATAAGCTCTCAATCGAGACCAAGAATAAGCTGCAAGGCCCTGGTGTGTGCAAGTTTTTACAGGACAGACAGAAAATCCTTAACATTTCATATATACACCCATCGGCCACTGTATTAGGTACACCTGTTCAGCTGCTTGTTAAGGCAAATATCTAATCAGCCAATCATATGGCAGCAACTCAATGCATGTTGTCATGTAGACATTGTCAAGACAACCTTCTGACATTCAAACCATTATAGAGAGCATGATGTTCACTGCAAGTGATTGTATTACTCTCCATGGGCTATCAGGAATTACCCCATCTGAGAATGATCCAGTAAGGTTTGTTGCAATGATCAAGACTACATAGCTCAAGACTGTCACTGCAGGACATGTTTTAGTATTTCTGGGCACTGCAGAGTTATTCACCCATGCAGCCTGGGTTATGTCTTATCCAAAAGGGTCACTGTCTCTCACAGTACAGGTTGTTCTTTCACAAGTGAAAACTGGCAGGTCAAAAGGGCAGTTTATCGAGCTGTGAGTTTGAAAGCTGTGGTTTTGATCCCAAGTAAGGCAAGGAAACATTCTAAATGTTATCAGAGAGCCTGTTTTTTATTTAACATTTAAAGTGTTTTGTTGCATGTGTCATTGATCTCAAAACCAACACATACAATATTTTATAGCACACTAGCAGGAGTACCCGGCGATGCCCGGAAATCTATAACCGGTGAATTTCCCAAATGAAAGAAACAGAACATAGAAATAGAACAGTTTTCTGATTCACAGTTTATTGTAAGTTCCTCCACTCTGGATTCTGTCTGCTGTGGCTTTTCAGACACCCTTGAAATAAACTTTCTTCTGGCATCTGAAGTGGACCTTCCAATTCGACATCTTTTTTTCAGTGGCATGGGTATATTAGCAAAAAGCAGGACAATTATAATGTGTTACATGGTATTACATAAAGAATAAGCACCACAGTGAGATGAATTTACCTCATTTACAATACGTCAGAAAGCGAACAAATAGCACCAGTCAGTCAGAAAGGGCAACACTGAAATCGTACTGTCAGTCGGAAAGCGAGCAAATAGCACCAGAAATACGGAAAGCCAGTGAAAAAGAGTAGCACTGAAATCGTACTGGAAAAATGGCGGGGAATGGTGCTCTGTTTGTAAGGAGCGTCTGTGTTGAACCATGCTGCTATCTAACGGACGCTGGCAATGGTAACTACAGAGGGAAGTGACATACAACCGCTGCTGCATGTGGGGAAAATGGCAGGGGAAGGATGCTGTCTTTTTAAGGCGAGTCTCTGTTCAAACATGCTGCCATATAATGGATGTTGGTGAATGAAATACAGCACTATCAGTGCGTGTGGGAGTGTGATCCGTGGAAACGCGGGTGTGTCAGTCGGTCACACGCACTGGGTCGTTCACGTTTTACATCCATACGGCAATTCCCCTTCACCCAATCAAAGCAGTCGGCCTTCTCATATTTGGACACTTCCACCATCTCTTGACAGTTTAAAGAAACATGAGTAAAGAGCGATACACAGGGACCAAACATGCCGCTAGATGGCGCCGCTGTCAACGTCTGTTGCAATGTGCGGCCATCTTGTTGATGATAAATACAGGGACGTGTGCCGAACGTTGTGTTGGTGAAAAGGTGCCCTGTGCTTCACCACGAACATTTTTCCCAAACAAACATACCCCACGACCTCCTCCTGGTCACAAAGGAGCCCCATCCCCAGTTTGGTGGCGATCGGACGCCCGGTGCAGATTTGTATGGCGGAAAAACAAACATATATACATACACACACACATACATACATACATCAACTCTGCTTTATATATTAGATTATCCCTAAACAGTGTTATCAATTAACCAAAGGAGGGGACCTGATGCATAACTAATGGGACAATAATGTTCTATTAGGACATCACATTTCTAAAATGAATTGATACCCCATCTAGTACAGGTTCTTACCTTGTATCTGATGCTACTGGGATTAGATCTGGAGTCCATTGTAAGAAAGTAGGTACATCTGCTTTAGAAAATGCTGAAAAAGTAAAGCAAGAGAACCAAAATGCTTGGAGAATTCACAACATTTTTGCTCTGACTTCAGCCCTGGTTTTCAACCAGAATGAAAGAAACGTTCTTCAAAGGTTTAGGGAAGCAATCAAGCTGCCTTGATTTGTTACTCTGAGTGCATGTCAACTTGCTTAACCTTCCATTTGCCAAAGGCCGAACCTTCAAATTTCAGCTCTGCCTCCTGCATGAATTGTGTCATCTCTCATCAATGAAAGAAAAGGGCAGAGCTCTTATAAAAGAAACGGGAGTGACCCTTGAATTCAGGCAGTCAGTTCAGGGTTATGGAATAAAGCAGCAAGTGCACTTGTGCTACCTTGTCAGAGTCCCTTAATAACAAAAGTTGTTGAATGCGTTTTACGTCACTTAACAATGGATTAAAGGTAAGTTTCCAAAAGGAGGAAGTTTGACCTCACTTTTCAGAGTAGTTCATTTCAGACATATTTCTGAAAGCTTATCAAGAGTGTTTTGGCAGGATTTCACTTTTCAAAAAATATTGATTAAGTGTTGCATGCATGAGTCACCAAATGATGAATCTGTTATAAGCATTTCATGTATTAATTTTATGTTCAATAAAAGAAAATAAAATAAAAATCCTTTAAGTGGTGTGTAGGTTGGCTGGAGAGAGGTATTCCTAGATAATTCTAATATTAATAAATGACATACCGAGACAAAAAGGTTTATGCCTCCAGTTCATTATGAAAAGAAATTCTGATTTTGAATACTTTATGAAAACGATATCCTTTGACAGACAATCAAAACAACAAAGTGTTTTAGTAAAAGTTTTAATTTCTTTAAAACCTAACAGGACTTAAAGGCACCAATAAATGTCCTTCTCGTCAAAAATGAAGGCAGTGGGATTGTAAAATATAAGCTTTTAGTCAGGAATCCTAAAAAGTGGCTTTTCTCTGGAAACACTTCAACTGGGGCTAAATGTACCCTGACCCTGTGACTCCAATAAAAATTAAGTATCTTTGAAAGAAATGTCAGTATAGTTCCAAATGTCATGTTAAAAAAAAAAAAAAAAAAAAAAAAATTTTATTATTATTTTGTATTTCAAGCTGTTTTGGGACAGATGGGCATGGCAGGGTCTGTACTGTAAAAGGAGCAGCCACACTGATAACTGGGGAGCTCGATGTGGTCAGGGTGCAGAATACATGACACAATTCCAGTACCCCAAAACACTTACTCCAAAGGCACCAAAGTGAAAGGCCAACCATGGGATCTTTAGGTTTTAGAAGATGGTTCTATTGTGATACATGCTGTATTAGGAAACAACAAGCCTGGTAAACCTAAACCACCAGAGAGACCTCTGGCAAGATGGCACTGTGGTATAGCAGGTCCACAGCTTCAAAAGAGATGGCAGATTTTAAATAATTAATTTAGTCGTGTAAGTCTTCGTGGGTACGATCATGCAGCTGTGGGGAGTTGATGGAGTAATTCAGGTGAGTCGCACCTGCACGTGAGGGTGCGATTGTACTCAATTGCTTAATCGGCTTCCTGTGTTGCGTGATTGAGGCGCTGCACCCATGGAACCATATAAGCCATATAAGAAGGAGGCACAGAAGCTGGCACAGAAGGAGGGATAACAGAAAGGAAATGGAGAGAAGTAAAAGAAACATGAGAGAAACAAAGGTTTAGCGAGCAAGAGCAGCTTTGGGGCGAAAGGAAGTGGACAAGCCAGCCAGCCAGCTGAAAAAGAGAGGTCAGAGCTGTCAGGGTCCCGGATGGAGTGATGGATCGGTGCCCTCTGAATGGGAGAGTGGGTACAATCGTGGAGGATTCCTCCCTAGGGATGACTACGAGTGTGAGAAGGAAGACAGGAGGACAACTGACCCTGAGCGGTCTGGCAGATGCCGATGGAGGCAGCCAAGATGGGGGTCGGTAGTGTGAGGACCGTGGTGGCTGAAGTCTCTGTGCTTGGCTGGTGTGACCCCAATGTCTGCTACAGGATTTAACCTCATTTTAGCCTTGTTTTAAACATTTAAGGATTATTTATTTATGAACACTTGAGACACTAAACTTTATTTGGGATTTTTCTTTTGATTTTTTGTGTTGTTAATTAAAGCACTGTTTTGCACTTTGTACCTTTCCCCTTATTTTGTTGGTCTCCTCATTGTCCAGTTCATCCGGTTACATTACCAATGGTGTCGGGTTTAAGAGACTCCCAAAAGGAAGTGGAAGTGTGAAGCAGAATCCGCATCATCACAGGCACCACGGCTTTCAAAGTACAGAAGTAATTGGGACTTAAGGTTGTATTATTCTGAACAGTTTGCAAGTGATAAAGCTACACCGCCTTACTATGAGGACCTAGACTGTGTTTAGGTTGGGTTGCTTTATTATTGCTTTTGTTGTTACTTTCTCTTCACTCATTCTATGTTTGTGGAATGGAAGATACACAACAGTTCATGGTGAAAGGCAAAGCCTCTTTGAGCGTCAGACCTACTAGCAAGTACATCAGTAAATAACAACTTAAATAACAGAACACATGAAAAACCGGAATGAAAATCACAATAATGATGATGATGATGAAAATCCTGAAAGCCAAGATAAAAAGCATTAAATTATCTCTATGTGACACAACACATTCCAAAAAAATTAGCAACCCAAGCCTTTTATCAGTCTGTGTTGTCTGTCCTGGTTTCAGTTCCACTTCTTCTTAATTGTCACTGTTATAGTACAATTAGGAGAGCAATTCCATAGAAAAAAGAGAAATAAATATGACAATGAAAAAACAGAGATAAGAACTTGAAAAATATTAAAATTTTTAAAGTTCTTATCCATGAAAGTAGCTCTTTTCTAAATGCCAAAAAAGAAAAAAAGACAATGTAACTAATACAATGAGATCAGTTAGAGGTAAAATGATTCAGTGATTATGAAAGTGACTGGAACAAAAACCTGCAGCCACAGGGATTCCTCAGGACTAAGACTGGAAATCTCTGGTCTGTGGTATGAGAGTAAAACCAAGGCCGAAAGGTTTAAGAACTGGTCATCTATTGTAATGGGAAATGATCGATTGCTGACAAATAAGATGAATGAAGTGTCTGCACTTATAGCAGGTCATGAAGCATACAAGTACAGTGGCATTTTGTGCTTTACGAAGAGCTGACCTCGTAAGCCTGATATACTTGACACTGTTTTAATGCAGGATGGATTTTGTGTTATTTCAGCTGACAAAGTGTGGTGTGGAAAAAAGACAGAAAGGGGACTGGTCTTCTATGTAAATGAGGAATGGTGTAAAAGGGATCATATTACAGTTAAAACTACAGCTTGTAATTCAGACACTGAATTTCTAGTTGTCAGAATTCGCCTATGGTATTTGCCCAGAGAGATAAATAACATTATCCTTATTAATGTTTGTATTTCTCCCTCTGCAAATGGGGGCATGGCAAACAGAATAATTCATTCTGTCATCAACACTTTAATGATGACTCATTCTGACCCAGCAGCTTTAATATGTGGTGACTTCAACCATGTGACTTTGGAATGAATGATAACAAATTTTGGTTTGCGACCAATTCCACTGGCTCCTTCAAGCAAATCTGACCACAACCTGATTCAGCTTATTCCCAGCTACAAGCCTGTTATTACACAGCAACCTATTACCACCAGAATAAGGTGAAGTGGAGCCTGGATTTGAAATGGCTCTGAATGACATAGAGACAATATTAAGGGACTCTGTCACTGCATCACAGGAAGTATTAGCTTCTGTGTCAACAAAGTCACACACACAAAGGCAGTGTGTTGCTTTCCCAACAACGAGCCCTGGATTACTAAGGAGCTAAAAGACAGCATGTCAACTGGTTTGGCCTGTGACAATTCCAGCTCTGACTATTAGTGTAGATTGTCCATAACTGAAGGCCAAGTAAGGAGACGACTGAGGAAGCTACTACACACATTAAAAGCTGCGGGACCAGATGGAGTCAGTCCTCAAGGTTCTTAGACCTGTGCTGACCAGCTTTGTGGTGTCCCTTGTCACCTGTCAGTCTGAACCCTAAAGCTTCAGAAAGTGCCATTGCTTTGGAAAACATCATGCATTGTTTTTGTTCCAAAGAAGGCAGGCACCTCTTCACCTAATAACAGACCAGTGGCACTTATGTCTCACATCATAAAAACCTTTGCAAGAGCCCTCTTGTGGTAGACCACCTGGACCCACTGCAGTTTGCCTATCGGACAAAAATTAGAGTGGAGGATGCAGTCATGCAATTATCTATCTGCACCACATGGCTGCACTGTGAGGATTATGTTTCTTGATTTCTGCAGTGCCTTCAGCACCTTCCAGCCTTCCATGTTAAGGGGTAAACTCAGAGATATGCAGGTGTCCTGGATAATGGACTATTTGTCAGGCAGACTGCAGTTTGTAAGACTCAAGGACTGTGTGAGCAACACTGGTGAACCTCAAGGAACAAACCTAAAGGAACAGTCCTGTCTCCTTTCCTCTTCACACTGTACTCCTAAGACTATAAATATAACACCAGGTCATGTCACTTGCAGAAATTCTCAGATTATTCCACACTTATAGAGTGTACTGATAACGGGGATGAGACAGAGTATAGGAGTCAGGTGGAGAAGTTTGTTTCTTGGTCCAAAGAGAATTGTCTGCAACTTAGCATCAGCAAAACCAACAAACACTATTCAAGGAGTAGATGTAGAGGTTGTCCATGCATACAAGTACTTGTGGGTCCACATTAATGACAGGTTGGACTGGTCCCTGAACACAGAATAGCTATAAAAGAAAGGGCACAGCAGGCACTTTTTCATTAGCAGATTTCATTCCTTTAATGTGGGAAGTGACATCCTTCACATCTTCTATAACTTTGTGATGGCCAGTGAAATTTTCTACACTGTAGTGTGCTGGGCTGGTAACATTACTTCAGGAGAGGCCCATCCATCCATTCATCCATTATCCAACCCGCTATATCCTAACACAGGGTCACGGGGGTCTGCTGGAGCCAATCCCAGCCAACAAAGGGCACAAGACAGGAAACAATCCCCAGGCAGGGTGCCAGCCCACTGCAGGGGCACACACACCCACACACCAAGCACACACTAGAGACAATTTAGGCTCGCCAGTGCACCTAACCTGCATGTCTTTGGACTGTGGGAGGAGACCAGAGCACCCAGAGGAAACCCACGCAGACATGGGGAGAACATGCAGACTCCACGCAGGGAGGACCCGGAAAGCGTCAAGAGAGGCCCACTGAATTAAAAACTAATTAAAAGGGCAGGTACACTTATATGATCCACTCTGTACCTGCGGGAGGTCTCTGCAAAGGAGACTGTTAAAACAATACTGAGTGCCATTATAATCAATGCAGCACATCCTCTCTCTACTGGAGCTCCTTTATACTGTGAACCTTGACCTGGACACAGACAGACGGACAACGGTTTCTCACCCAACACACCCATTTATTATATTTACAGTATTTACAGTTCATTGCACTTCCCAGTGCCTCCAGCACCGATCCCTCAAAATCCAGGCCTCACAGTCAAAATGCCTTTCTCCTGGCCGCCTCCAGTCCTCTCTCCAGCTCCGTCCTTCTTCCACCCGACTTCCGCTCGAATGAAGGGAGACAGCCCCTTTTATATGATCCCGGATGAGCTCCAGATGTTTCCCGGCATTCCCCCCTGGACACGCCCCAGTGTGGCGGAAATGCCGACTGTTCTCCCGGAAGCTCTCCGGGTGTCCCTTCTCTTCTTTCCCCCAGCACTTCCTGGTGTGGCGGAAGTGCTGAGGTCCAGGGTCCCCAAGGCATTTGGGCGCCCCCTGGCAGTGACCACGGGTCCCTACAGGGTTGGGCTTCCAAGCCCTCTACTCGTGGCCCCCAAAGCAACCAGGATGGCGGCCCCCACGTGATCCCAGTTGGGCGTCCCGGCCGGGTCGTCGCCCCTGGCATCCTTGACAATACCAAAAGCAATATGTCAGCATAATGCCTCACTTTGACTGTTATAGCCAAGGAAGAAGTTTTCTTTCTTTTTAATTTTCATTTGTAGCATCCTTGGGACTACATTTTTTCTTGAAAAAAACATGTAAAAAGCGTTGCATATTCTGGCTTGAAAAATGACATATTTATTAAATCTGATCTTTCTGCTGTAAAATGTGCAAAGCACTAAAAGTACAAAGTCAGAAGTGTAGAAAGTGTTATAATAATAATAATAATAATAATAATAATAATAATAATAATAATAATATCGTATATCCTGTCAAAATGTGTTGTTTGTGTGGTATTCCTTGAAGTATGGTGAAGTACATAATCCAGTGTCAGAGTTGGGACAGTAGAAGCGTGATTCCTTGCAGACTGATCAGCCTTTGAACAGCACACTTCACATGTGCAATTGACACAAGCGTCACTTTCTGATTTCTGAGAATCAGTTTCAATTTCAATTCCACTGCCTGAAGACAGATTCACTTCATCATCACTGCTCGTATCACTGTCAAGAACATGCAACACTAGGGCTGCTGAAAAACATGTCTTACATGATACCATTATGAGGCTAGGAGAAGATGTGTCTGAACCATTGCCCGGGTAACACACAAGCCTGTTGCTTATGCAAGACATGCCTATATTGTTTCCTGAGCAAAGCTTGGCACTAACACTGTTGTCATTTTTACAGCCCAAGTAATGCTCGAGTATAACACTTACACGTGACTTGTCTATACTGTTGCCCAAGTGATGCCCGTGACTAAAGCTTTTAACACTGCTTTCTTGGGTTTAATGCTAAGGAGGTTAATTTTTTTAGTCATTCTGTGCTCAGACCAAAGTGTATGTGCATATTTATTAATTTACTTATTTAAAGAGCTTCTGTTAAAAGGCAGATTTCCTTTTGGGGACAAATAAAGTTTTATCTATCTGTCTCTCTATCTATCTATCTGTTTATATGGATGTGTGGTAGTAAGAGATTAATTATTTTAATTAATTATTTTGATCGGACATGCACCTGAAATTGATAATTGATTTGAGGCATATTCATTATGGTGTGTGTTCAGATCATAGTGTGTATGCATATTAATTAAATAATTTTTTTATTTAATAGGCCTCTGTAAAAAGCCAAAATTTCCCCTGGGGACAAAACAAAAATCTATTTATCTATCTAAAGCAAACTTTTCCATTTGCCAATTTTCTCAGTGCTATGAGTTCTTTGACATCAGTTTCCAGCCTAAAATGCTGTCCTGGTTTCCTTATGCGCCCTGAGATTTTGACCTTGTTACCTTTTCTTAGTACTAATTTGTATTAGTCCTTGGTTTTCAGTTTTCTCATTTTTATTATCTACTCTTGTTTAGTTTCACTGCCTCTCCATTTTCTTTTTTGGTGTGGCTTATTTTTTTCAATGTGATAATGAAGATATTCAACAATTACAATCAGATTTTGCTGATCACTGCAATCAAAATAACTTGAAACTTTTAAACTTAACAGTCTGCATTTTGTGAATGTTTAAATTAACAAATAAACTAAGATGCCCTTTTGGCAAACCAAAGTTCACCCCTGCTGTGTGAGTGCTGGTGTGAAACTGTGGTGGACGATCATCCAGCCCAGGAGACGTTCCTGATTTGCATTTGTGGGTTGTAGTTTTCTATGAATATGACAAGGACAGAAAATTAGTGCAATGGTATTAATTTTCTCATTCTCAGTGTCATAAACCTTTTTTCTCATTTTACAATTTGTTATCAAACTCTGAAAATACAGCTGGATGAAAAAATGGAACATGATTGTTAGTCCTAGTGAAACTGACACTGTATAAACTGTACATATCACCACCAGTTTTGCTGTGTCAACATTAAGAATTGTAATTTAAAGTGGCACAGGCAAAGCATTCTTGGGTTTTGACTGAATGTTGTGACATGATGTATCTGAGCACTCAAATGTGTTCACAATCTCAAAGACAGAATGTGTTTTCCAAAAATGGTATGAATGCCTTTACCCAAGAGGTTGAAATTTCAGTTCTGTTCCTTTAATCCATAAATTTGTAAACATTCACTAGGATGCTGAGAGTGTTGCCATATTGAGCCTTCTTCTTTTGCAGTAGTATTTGCAAACGGATGATCAATTTCCTAATTGTGTGCTATACCCTGGAGGAGACACCTCTGCATTGAAGTGTTGGAAAAAAGCTTTTTAAATCAATATACAATTACGGAACATACTAGGTTTTAATGTTGTAAGAGATTTCATTAAGCGGAAGTGATCATGAATTCTTTCAATAGTGTTTCCTCTACACAAAGAGCTATCAAGCATAAGCTGCTTACCAACGGTATGTGGACACCATAATATACACCTCCACAGCTCATGATAATGTAATCATTTTCCTCTTTCTCATCAGTCCTCATGATTACAAATTTCCTTCTTTTTGTAATAGCTAGCTAATCAATTTTCTAGAAATGTGTGAATGGCACAGATTGGCATCTTTGGTTCAAAGACTTCAGGGACCTAGGTCCAATTTCCGCTCAAAACAAACATTCTTCTTGTTTGTGTGGCTTGTCTATTTGCATGAAGTGTGGATATTTAGTATACCTGGCAGATCCAGTGATGCAGCATACAGACAGGCCCAAGCACAGGTAACTACATAATAATGTGGAAGTGTAGAGTAATAAAGAACCAGGCATATGTTAGCATGCAGCGTTTTAGTGGCTTATTTTTTATTTAAACAATATACTATAAGACTACATATTGCTTAATAATTTTTCAGTTCTGTCTGTACATGGCCAAATACTCAAACACAATTTAGCAATTCTGACACATCAGCTGTATAGTTGACAGTGCACTGCATCACTCACTGTATATGGTCATCACAGCATCCTTTATGTAATTACACGGACTAATTTACTGCTACATCATTCTGCACTTTTTGCAGATTTTGATTCAAATTCATTAACAATTAACGTAGGATCATATTAACTCTTTCAAATTATTTTCTTCTATTCCATGCTGCTATTTCTGATCCAAAAAATGAAAAAGATTAATTTCCATGTATTTAACTTAAAATAAGTTTTATATACTAGAAGTAGTGGAATATGAAGAAGAACTTTCCTCCATCTATCTGTTGATTTATATATCTATATAGACACATATATACTGTACATTGTAATAAGACACAAGAACACGTTAGATAGAGTTGGGGCACCTAGATGAAACCAGTATATTGTGATGGCCAAACACAGAATCGAAAAATCAGAAAACAATAAACAACATCTTGTTCAGACATGAGTATTCTTCAGACTACCCAAGATGGCGACAATACAGGTTATCATCTCTGCCAACCAGAATGGGTGGGTTCAAGAGGTGGGGAACCAGAAGTGATGTCAGGAATGATAGAATCATCAGTAATCTTTTCTGCGGAGGGAGAAAGAGAGAAGGTATTAGGTAAAAATGTGTGTAACAACAGCACACATATGCTGTTTATAGATGTATACTCAATATCTAAAAACATAATTGTAAAATATACAGAATAAACAGAAATGTAATCTGACAGTAAAGTTACTTTTTTTTTTTTTATAAAACAAATACACATACATGCAAAGATGCCATCACCATTTTACTATTGCATAGTATCCCATGAGTGTGGCTATCAAAAACTGACATACTGCTGCATTTCCCCAGGAAGCTAGCCCATGTTGACCAAAATACCAGATGGACTTAAACCCACAACCTCACCCTTTTTTTGTACTATATCACATTTAATTCAAGAATTTTTTAAAAGAACATCAAAACATTTTTACATTTTATCAAATTGAAAATATCACTTAAATGACATTAAAAATTGTCACTGTGCTTCAAAAGTCCCACATCCTGCAAGTTGTAAAATGTACAAGGATTTTTTTACACACCCATAGAATGATAGAGAACTTCACACATTTACCTGCAGTGTTCTGGTGACTTCTTTCTAGAACTGTCCCTCCTTTATCACTTTGGAACACAGCACCATCTAGACAATGGGCTGTCAGCGGCATTTAAAAATGATTTTGGGCACCAAGACCTTCTGGATTCTATTGAATTTACGCCTACTATTTATAGTCTAACATCTATCAGTAGTTTCCAGCTCTCTACAGACCCACCCTCTACACCTCATTAAACATTCATCCACTATCAAATCCTTTTAATCTGATGCATTATTTTGTCAGCATTGTCCACAAGACAAGAACCATCTCTGGGAAACTTGTCCCCTATGATTTGCTAATGTGGAAAGCAAATTCAAAAATGGATGTCTGTATGAACTAAAAATACCTGGACAGTGATCTGAAAATGCTGTTGGAATGAAAAGTAATTAGAAATATCTGATAAAAATTGCACCTGATATTAGAAGAGAGAGGTCTCTTTTTATGAAAAAAGACAGTTTAGAAGAGCTCTATAGCAGAATGAAAATATGACTAAAAGAGAGTGTACATGAATTGGTTGTGTACAGTAACATACAAACGACTGTCTTATAGTGCTAAAGATATTTTAATTATTTAATTCCCCTTTCTGCTCCATTCTGTGGAACCTATATGGTGGAGGGCCAGCCTGCCCCTAATGAATTGAGGAGTAGTCAAATGTGAAGCAGGTAATCAAGAAATCAGCCCACATGAGTGGCTAAGCAGATTGTTCCCTAGCAACACAACAGAGAAAAGGGAAAAAGTGAAACAGATCAGCAAAGATGAAACGCGGCTTTGGGCAACAGTCTAGCAGTTGCTTGATTTCAACTTACACCACTAAAATGAAGCACTCCACATACAGATGGCATTCATGTTCAAAAGGAAGATTAATAAATTGACCCTCGGAGATCAATCAAGTACTTCTTCCCTCACTATATGTACACAGATCTTCCATTATCCCTTTTTCTTTTTCACTTTTATTTATTGTCCCTGTTTATATCCCTCTGACTCTTCATCACACTTTTCTATTTTTTATGCAGCTTGTAAAGTCAGTTTATCAATAATAGTTGAAAAAAAATTTAATCTGTCAAATGTTGGAGTGATGAAAGTGATCTTAGCATGTTTTCCACGATTGACTATTGTACTACTATGTCTAAGAATGTTCTTTCTTAATGTCTTTTGCTGTATCATGCCTTGAGAAATGAATGTCTTGTTCATCTTTGAATGAATGATCTATCTATCTATCTATCTATCTATCTATCTATCTATCTATCTATC
>JANRMT010062790.1:25465820-25477576 GCA_026402145.1 Polypterus bichir lapradei | reverse complement strand
ATCTATCTATCTATCTATCTATCTATCTATCTATCTATCTATCTATCTATCTATCTATCTATCTATCTATGTTTTTAAACAGAGAGAATATTACTAGCTTAATTGTTTGTGGTAGAATGGAAAAAACTGATACTGATTAATTTAGAAATGCAGGTTTCAATTAAAAATCATATAAATTAGTTTTTCAAAATGTGTCCATGCTCATGTTCCTCATTTGTCACAACAAAACACTCGATCTTTAAGTGAAATGATCATTTTAGTAAATCCACTTACAGTGGTCACAGTCATGGGGGTTTGGAGTCTATCACGGTAATATTGGAAGAAAACCAGAACAATGCTGGACAGAGTGTCAATTCATTGCTGTACCCGCTTATGCACACAATCATTGGGGGAAAATGTAGAATCACCAATCAATGACACAAGTTTTGGACTGTAGGAAGAAGAAGGGGTCCTACCACAATCCATGTAAGCTAATGTGCATATTACGCACAGACAGCATCTGGGCACACGACTGAAATCAAAGAGGCTGGACCAACCTACTACTGTTACACACATATTTATTTAGTTTTCTGTTTGATTAATTAAAATCTCCCCATGAGTAAGTAGTTAGTGTAATGGATTGTGTGCCTACCAGCAGGGCAGTGTATAAACTGGAGGCATAGCACAGGAGAGTGCAGGGTGTATTCTTGAAGAGGATACTTCAGAGAATGGTCTCTTTTTAATGACACTCTATGAAGAATTTAAATGTTTTTTGTAAGCAAATTTTTATTAAAGTTTAGTAAAGAAAAAATACACTGAAAAATATTCAATAATAAAACTGTCAAAAAAAGAAGGACAAAAAAGGAACAGTGAAAATTCAACCCTCCTCACCCACCCTCCTACTGTATGCCACCAACCTTTAAGACAGCCCAGGGCAGATGAAGAGAAACAAAATATGTACAATCACAACAGGGCATGGACACACCAATGAGCGGAGTATATCTCAAACAGTGAGCTGCTGGGATGAGAAGATTTAGAAGGAGAGTGGTAGAGAGGGTCACAGGACACCTGTCCCAGACTATCTACCCCATAAACTGACATTTATCGATGTTAAGGCCAAAGAGCTCATTAATTCTCGTCACTGTCAATTTGATGGCAGTGAGAATAAAGAGAGGAATTTTCTACAGAGGAAAACAAGTAATCAGTCAGAATCTCCAGTAAATCAGAATTTACAGTGAGAAGCTAAAACCAACTAGACAGCCATCATGTCTAGAGAGAATAACCCATGGTGCACTGTAAACTTTCCAGTGTTAAATTACTACAGTATTAAGGTATCCCTTAACAGTGTATACATAGAAACATTTAATTCATTGAATCATTTCATGTGTACAATTTACGTGTTAATCTAACACTGGCAAATTTGCTGTGTTGTGTGGAGAGGGAGAGAGCTAGAGAGGAGAGGTCAAACAGAAGGTTGATTTGAGGATGAAAAGGGATGTTGATTGAAAGGGCAGATGACAGAAAGTTGGAAACAGAAGACCAACTGAAGATGCCAGTAACAGTCACAGGACATGTGTAAAAATATACCAGGGATACATGCCTGTGAAAAATTGCAGTTACAACTGTATTAAAGACATACCCATGGTGAGCAGCTTGCAGAATTCAAGTAATGAAGCAGCATCTTCATATGAGACGATGCGGCAAGCAGAATCACAATGGTACACCTGACCCAGGTAATGCCAGGAAATCGTTTTTTTATTGTCCACACAATTTATTCATGTTCAAAACATGCAGCTGATAAGAAAGTGTTACTGTAGAAGAAATATGTTACCTTCATTTATTTATACTACAGCATCTTCTGTGATTTTCCATGAAAACATCTGCAGACCAAGCTATGATAAATTAGAAGACAGTATCATCTCCTTGAGGGACTTCTGGAGCTCCATCATTAAAAAAAAATGATCCATGTTTTGGCTACATCTTTATTAACACCAGCTTCAGCCACAGCTCATTAAATCCAAATTAACGTGAATCCAGGATTTAAACAGTAACAGCTCATTGTATGAAAAATATTGCTCATTCAGGAACATATTAAGGAAGATCCATCTTCTGAACACCTTTGATTCAGTTGTTAATGATAAATGTAATTGCTTGTGGCAACAGACAAAGGAGCCAACCTGATAAGAAATACACAAAGTAAATATTGAAGTTAAATTAGATGGGGGAATTCAATTGAAAGCTCATGAAGGTAAGGCCTGTGAAATAGACATAAGCCAAGATGGTCTTCCATCTTTTACACTATAGTAGACTGTTCAGGTTCACGTGTCATGAACCGAGCTGGGATTTAAAATTAGCCCTTTATTACTATTACTATTATTATTACTGTGCTACTATTAGCAGCACAGTTACAAGGGTATATTAGGTTAAATAGCTAAATAAAATCAAATTTGTTCTTCAAGCTTTTAATTGAATGGTTAAGTATGGAAAATTTGCTGAAGACAATATATATAACTTCCCAATATCAGATGTCAACAGTGACTTACTTTTCTCATATGTCTTTGCTTGACTTCTCATTACTTTTCTCAGAATGCCTTTGAACCCTTTCCTTTAAAGTGTCACTCTCTACAGGTCTTAAAAGCCTTTAGATTCTAGAAATCGGAATTTCCACCATTTTCAATCACACTGAAAACCAAAATAATCTTGACTCATTATAAAACCTGACATATGTCCTTTTAGGATCTCTGGAATAGCAGGTTTTACAAAGGTCCTGGGATGGGCAATCGAGCAAATGGAGCAGACATCTTCAGACAGTTAAATTGCATGTGCTAGTGCTGATTTATCTGGCCTTGTGTTACTCAGCGGTGCACTTATTGTGATTGTAAAGAGGATGCCTGTTCTCTCATGCTGCGCAGCCTGTTCTTCCCAGCGTCCTCCAGCTGTGCATCCTGTCTCGCTCACCATGGCAACATTGTTCCATTGATTCCTATAATATCCAGGTATTCAGGACGACTATTGTTTCTTGACACTGTAAACTGTTCTGACATGGCCATTAGGATAAGCTGCAAGAAGAAATGTTGTTTTACTGCTTCTGATCAGCCTATCAGACCTATGACCTGATATCTAAGGAAAAAAGAATGAATGAAAAATGGTAAATAAATAAAAAGCTGTCTTTACAAACAGTGCTGCAATTTGCAGATGTGCTCAATGACAGAAGTAGGTCAAGCATTTTTTCCATTCAGGCTCCTGATAAGTAAACAGATAACTCCTATGTAACCACATTTACAGTCTAGCAATGAATCATTACAGAAAAATTGTGCTCATTGTGTTTAAATTAGAACAAGGAACACTCTGCATTTGGAAACTCTGTTTTTTCATTTTAGTTTTGTAAAATATTAACTTTAACAGAATTGTACAATGCATATTCCAACTTTAAATTAACTGCTACCCATATATGTGTTCAACTCTCCTGTTTCTTTAGTTGAAATATAAATTGCTCTTTCTTGTAACTTTAGGAAACTTTCAAGTGTTAGATATGTTTGTATAGAGTTTGACAGTGGAATGTAATGTTTTGTTGTATTAATTGCTTATTTACTCCTGTAAAAAAGTCCATTGTGGTATAACTAGCTGGACTTCCCATCTCAGCATTAACGTTTGCAGTGCACCAAGCAGTGCATATGTCTCTGTTATATGCCACATGTTAATGTTTGTGATGCGCCTTCTATTGAAATGATAGAAGCATAGCAACCAGAAGACCACACAGACAGATAGCAGACAGTTATCATTTTATTAAGGTGGACAATACCGTTCAGCTTTTTTAGTCAATATACAGGTAATGCAATTTATGCTTTTTGTTTAGTAAATATAAACTTCACATTTTCATTTTTGTATTCTTTTTCTTCCGTTACAATTTAATTGTGATTGGTACTTAAAAATTAACAAAATACAGATTTGTGGAGTAATCACAAAGAACAGATACAAAAGTTTGGGGTATCCATCCCGTATACTTGAAACAAGCAATAAAAAAAGGCAAAATGATGGACTTTACAGAATGAGTTCAAGTCAGAACTGAATACATAGTGTCAAGATGGCATTTATATACAGGATTGATGGGAATTGAGGTCAGAAGAGCTGGAACCAGAAGTGAGGTCAGAAGAGCCAGGCGGAATTTCCTTCTGTCAGTCTGTAGAGGAGGAAAGAGAAAAGGTGTTAGTGGGGACAGCACCACCCCATGGTCAAGCATACAATTTCAATTATTTAAACCCATTAGCTTCCACTCTGTGTGTGACGGATTCTAAACATACCTCAGCCTTTCATATGAAATAACCTCAAAGTGTAAGTAGTGAAAAAAAAACTTCAATAATGCAACAAATTCTCCAAAAATAAAAATAATAACCTTCAAAGTGTGCAGGTTAATCTGAAATTGATTCATTATTCACTGTGGCCTTTCCACTGCAATTTTTTGACATGAGCTCCCATTTCTATGTGTCACATCTTGTTTTATGCCTGACATCCTGGAATTGAACAAAATGTTCATTTTTTACTTTGACTTCATGCATCTTTACAAGGCACACAATACTTCTGTCTTCAGTTTATTTTGGGTCTAGCACACTGACTGCATGAATGAGTTGTGTCCCGTGTAGCAAATACTTAATTTTAAGTTGCTCAAAATATACTTCAAGTAATATTCTAAGTATGAAAAATACTTATGCCATAAAGTAAATATAACTTATTAAGAAAAAAAAACAATATTTTTTTGCAAATTGCATTTTCATTGAATCCGATATTTTGCAGAGATTAACTGCATTAAGCACACCTAAATCTATGAAGTATACTAATTGTTTTTGTGCAAGATGATTTTGGTGCAGACCACTGTTGAAATTCTACACCTCAAAAAGTGTTAGAAGCAATAACTAGGCCTCACCCCTTACAAAAACTAAATACCTTTAAAATATATTATACATCAAGGATACCTACATTACAATATCTATCAGCTTATACTGAACTACACTGTAAAATATGTAAATTATTGCCCTTTTTGTATGTTGCAATATATTTTCCAAAATATAAAAACAAATTGTTTAAAAGTTTTAAATTGAAGTAATAATATGCTGTAACACAAACATATTTTTAATATACTATAAATTCTAGTTATTATGTACTGTACAATATATTTGAAAGTATATAGATATTTCAGTGTATTTTAACTTGCCAGTAGATTTATTTATCTCTAAAATCTAATTTTAAAGAAATAGACATTTAAATAATTACCAGCATTGCAACTTTTTAAAGAATTTTTCTTGAAATATCAGAAAACATCAAGTTTACAGTACATGTTTCAGCATGGACCACATTTCATCCCACGTATGCACAGTATATGTGTCTTATACACAATGTATTTGGAAATGTGTTTGTTCCAATACTTGTATTCATTTCACAAAAAAAATGGACTCTTTGTTCACAAAGAGATGTACAAAAACCATATACTTTATTACAAGGACTGTATTGACCAAACTAAATCTTACTATTATACTCGCATTATTTCTTCCAATGAAGGCAGCACCAAGTCATTGTTTTCACTGTTTAATAATATCACACAACCCCTGGATTTTTTACCTTCTCACCTTTACTCAACTGATTTTTGCAATTCCCTTATATCCTTTTTTAATGAAAAAATCCAGAAGATTCATCAGTCTCTCTGTACGGATTTCTCCAGTACTTCATTTGAATTCCACCCACCAACTCACTCATTTTCCTCTTTTCAGCTTCCTACTTTATCAAAAGTCTCAGATCTTGTCTGTAAGTCTAAGTCATCCACCTGTCAACTGGACCCCCTCCCAACAGTTCTGGTCACCTCTCTGGTCCCCCTTATTTCTGCTATAATCCACTCTTCTCTCACTACTGGTACTTTTCCTTCATCTTTTAAAACTGCTGCAATAACCCTAATACTGAAAAAACCTGGTGCCGATCTGACTAATTTCAGTAATTTTCATCCTATTTCTAATCTACCCTTCATTTCCAAAATCCTTGAAAAAATAGTGGCTATTCAACTTCATTCTCATTTATCTCAAAATAATCTGTATGAACAGTTCCAGTCTGGTTTTCGTCCCCTCCACAGTACAGAAACAGCACTTATAAAAATGACTAATGACCTCCTTATGGCAGCTGATTCTGGTTTAATTACTATTCTCATCCTCCTTGATCTGAGTGCAGCCTTTGACACTATTTGTCACACTACTCTTCTCAATAGATTATTTTCAATTGGCATTACCCACACTCCACTAGATTGGTTCAGATCCTACCTCTCAGGCTGCACTCAGTTTGTTCAGCTTAAAACTTCCACATCTCAACCCACTGCTGTTACTTCAGGTGTGCCCCAGGGCTCTGTCCTGGTGCCCCTCCTTTTCATTATTTACCTCCTTCCCCTTGGCAATATCTTTCATAAATATAACATTAGTTTCCACTGTTATGCTGATGACACCCAGCTCTATCTCACTAGCAAACCTTCTGTTTCCTTTCCACCCTCCTTGCTTATTGATTGCATAGCAGAAATCAAATCCTGGCTTTCTTCAAATTTTCTTAAATTAAATAGTGACAAAACTGAGGTTCTCCACATTGGTACAAAATCAACATTATCCAAAACTAATTATTTTTCATTTGTTATTGATAATTCCCCTGTCTCCCCTTCCCCACAGGTTAAGAGTCTGGGTGTCATCCTTGGCAGTACTTTATCTTTTCAGTCCCACATCAATAACATTTCCCGGTCTGTATATTTCCACTTGCGTAACATTAATCGTATTCGCCCCTCCCTCACTCCCCACACCACTGCTATCCTTGTTCATAGCCTTGTCACTTCTCGTCTGGATTATTGCAATTCCTTATTCTTTGATCTTTCTTGCAAATCTCTTTATAAGCTTCAACTGGTCCAGAATTCAGCTGCCCGCATCATTACTAAAACCCCCTCTATTCACCATATCACTCCTGTTTTACAGCAGCTTCACTGGCTTCCAGTTAAGTTCTGCATTCAATTCAGAATTCTTCTGTCAACTTTTAAGGCTTACCACAACCTTGCCCTTCCATATTTGTCAGACCTCCTCCATGTTGCCATTCCCTCCCGTACCCTTAGATTTTCTTTCTCAATCCACTTGACTGTCCCCTTCGTCTGTCTTACCACTATGGGGAGCAGAGCATTCAGTTGCTCTGCTTCCCAGCTCTGGAACTCACTACCATCTGAGCTTAGAAATACTGAATCATTTTCACTTTTCAAATCTAAACTTAAAACTCATTTGTTTAACACTGCTTTTTCTCTTTGATTCCAATTTGCTCCGTCTGATTTTAATTTTTGTATTTTAGTTTTGTTTATAATCTGTGTTTTATCTATTGTTCGGTGTCCTTGAGTGTTTAGAAAGGCACCTAGAAATAAATAAAATGTATTATTATTATTATTATTATTATTATTATTATTATTATTATTATTTTATTTTAGGTAAAATTTTAAAAATATATATTTGAACTACTTATGTTTTAGATTTTATTGCAAGATATGATCCACATACTGTATTTTATGGGTGGATTATAATATATTTCATTTTCATATGGGAAGGCTTCAATGAGGCCTAGACACAATTTCAGCATGGCCCAAAAATTTGAGAAGGAGCAGAAGAGGTCTGCTTTTAAAGCAGGCAACCAGTTACCAAAAGTACAACCATAATCCAAGAATCATCCATCCATCCATCCAGTATCCAAACCGCCATATCCTAAATACAGGGTCACGGCGGTCTGCTGGAGCCAATCCCAGCCAACACAGGGCGTAAGGCAGGAAACAAGCTCCAGGCAGGGCACCAGCCCACGGCAGGGTGCACACACACACACACACACCAAGCACACACTAGAGATAATATAGAATCGCCAATGTACCTATCCTGCATGTCTTTGGACTGTGGGAGGAAACCCACACACACACGGGGAGAATATGCAAACTCCATGCAAGTAAGACCTGGGAAGCAAACCCGGGTCTCCTAACTGCAAGGAAGCAACGCTACCCACTGCGCCACCGTGCCGCCCCATCCAAGAATCAGAATCCAAAAAAAAAAAGCCCACAAACCAGAGAAACAAAAATTCCAGCATTCAAATATCCAAAATAAGAAGTGAGTTGAATATACATAAACATAAGTCAATGCCTCAACACTGACTTTGAGGTTCTTTCAAAATGTATAGCCATGAGGCAGTCCTGTGACTGCAGCATCTGCGCGACCCTGCCCCCCGGGCTCAAAACATAAAATACAAGAAACAATGAGAATAAGGAACTATATGATTAACAAAAAACAATAACATACTGTAAGGGAAATAAGAAACAAAACAATTCATTATACCCTTGATTTATTGTTATTATTGCATTAGGGTTTACTATGCTTATCCAGGGCCACTTTTTTAACACCATTCCCTGGTTTTACTATCTTAATATTTCAAGACTGTTGAAGATTATATTTTAAGCTTATAATATTTAGACTTTATCGGCAATAGATATCTCTATTTTTAATCCTCAAATGCCGCTGCTAGGGCGATTGTTTTGTTTTGGACATGCTCTGTCTCTAGGTATGTCAGAGGACTGGGACTTTGTGAAGTGGGATCCACCCTCACGTGGGGAGGCAAAATGCAGGGGGGGGGGTTAAAGGGGGGAGAGAAAGAGAGCAAGCTATATCTAATCTATCCTTTTATTTCTTATAATTATAATTACCAACGTAACAATAGGCTGCATGGCAATAACTCCTGGAAAAATTAGAAATTAAGGTCAAAGCTGTCTCACTTCCAGTTAACACTACAAAATGACATCAAAAATTCTGAATCAATGTCTCCATGATGGGACAGTTAACTTTGTGAGCTGGAATGTTAAAGGCCTGAATCACGAATTAAAGAGAAAGAAAGTATTCTCTCACCTAACAGGTCTAAACGCTAAGTTACTAAGCAAGGATCAGTTCCGGCTGCAAAAGACTGGACTCGCCAAATGTTCCATTCCAGCTTTACAAAGAAAACTAGAGGTGTGGGAATTCTTATACATAGAACAGTCTCATTTGTGGTATCAGATATAGTATCTGAGCCTGAAGGGAGATATGTGATTGTCATAGGTAATTTATTTAACTGTAAAGTGATTTTGATCAAAGTTTCTGCACCAAATGTAGATGATAGGGAATTCATGCAAAAAGTATTTACATCCATTCCAAATGTTAACACTCATAAAATTATAATGGCTAAGGACTTTAATTGTGTTTTAAATCCAGTCTTAGATAGGTCTCCTGTCACAGGGGTGATGACATCTAACACTGCAAAGACAATTACACAGTTTGTAACTGACCACAACTTATCAGACACCTGGAGGTTTCTAAACCCAAACTCAAGAACATATTCCTTCTACTCACCAGTACATTATTGCTACTCAAGAATTGATTATTTCTTTATAGATAATAATTTTTTGCCTACGATTAAATCTTGCAAGTACGACGCTATTGTTATTTCCGACCATGCCCCTCTGATCTTGGAGCTAAAATCATTATGCCCCACATACTCATCTCGCAGATGCCGTCTTAACCCATTTTTATTAGTAGAAAAGAACTGTAAAGAATTTATATCAAAACAAATCTGTTTTTTTTCTAGAGACAAATACATCCTCAGAGGTCTCTGCAGGAATACTTTGGGAAACCCTGAAGACCTTCTTAACAGGGCAGATTATTTCATATCTTTCCCACAGAAATAAATTAGAAACCAAGAAGGTATCAGAGCTAACCAGCTAAATTATTAAAATAGATCAAGAACATGCCAGTTGTCCAAGTGAGGCTCTTCATAGGAAAAGGCAGGTTCTGCATTCAGAGCTCAACCTCTTAACAACTAAAGAAATTGAACAACTCATTTTTAAATCAAGACATCATTACTATGAACACGAAGAGAAAGCTAATAAGCTCTTAGCTCAACAAATCCACAAGCAAGAAGTTCGCAATGCAATCCCAGCAATCACCAACACAAACAGAGACAAAATCATTGACCACAAAAATATCTATCCATCCATTATCCCACCCACTACATCCTAACTACAGGGTCATAGGGGTCTGCTGGAGCTAATCCCAGCCAACAAAGGGCGCAAGGCAGGAAACAAACCCCGTGCAGGGCGCCAGCTCACCGCAGGGCACGCACACACACACACACCAACCACACTAGGGACAATTTAGGATCTCCAATGCACCTAACCTACATGTCTTTGGACTGTGGGAGGAAACCGGAGCACCCGGAGAAATCCCACGCAGACACGGGGACAACATGCAAACTCCACGCAGGGAGGACCTGGGAAGTAAACCCGGGTCTCCTAACTGTGAGGCAGCAGCGCTTCATAAAACTATAATGCACACATTTACAGACTACTATAAATCCTTATATTCTACTGAGTTTAAAAAAGACAACACACAATCTAATGTATTTCTGGATGCATTACAGATACCACAAATAGATACTCTTAGTGCAGAGGAATTGGATAAACCTTTGGCATTATCAGAATTACTAGATGCTATAAAGTCACTTCAGAGTGGGAAAGCAGCAAGCCCTGATGGCTACCCTGTCAAATTTTATAAGAAATTCTCCACTCATCTAGCTTCCCTCTTATTAGCAACACTAGCAAAATACCCGCGCTTCGCAGCGGCGAAGTACTGCATTAAAATTTTTATTAAGAACAAAATTTAACCTTTTTAAACTGAGGGAAAATATGCCAATAATTATTTGTTAAGGATCTCTTTGTATACCACATTGTGAGTTCGGCCATCCGGTTGTAACATGACCAAGCTGTGCGCTGAGCTTACTCTTGAGCATGCAACTTACAGTTGGCCATGTGAACAGTAATCTTGTCTCATATCTCACAGCTTGGATTGCTGCTGTCATAATCAGTTTGAGGTTCATGGTTTGTTTCAATTACGACAGTATTTGCAGGACTTGTGTTGAAGTGACATTCGGCATTTGTCAAGCGTTGTAAGCTTACAACCGGTTTCATCGATAACTTCACATCCAGCTTTTGAGAGTTTAAACATTCATAAACATCAAAGTGTCCACTACTGAAATCGTCACCTGTGAATGTAAGATGTTTAAGAGGCATTGGCGGTTGTCGAAAGGTGTAAAATATTTGACCATTTCGGTACACTTGAAAGCACCAACCGAACAATTCAGCGGCAGCCATCAACTCACATGCAGAACCATAGGTGAAGGGCTTAAACATTTCACTCTTCTAGTGCTCCTGTGTAGTATAATTATCTCCTGTACCGTCATCAGTCCACACCTTGAACCTGTCCCAGTCATTCAATACATAAGACACAATGTTCTTCCGGATATCAAGAGTGAGCCTGATATGGCCGTGCAATATGTAACACAGAGAATGGAAAAGGTAGGTGCCATCTCCGGGCATGGAAACCACTCGGTAAGTGACAGTTCTTTGATCGATGGTGATTACCTCGATAGACATGGTAATGGGGGTTGGAATGATGAAGGAAATGGGTACCTGAGTAACGTAAAGTAAGTGTAAAATACCTATACAATAACTATAATTGTAATAAACAAACAATAAAACAGCGGAGAAGCCGTGGATTAAACAAAAAGGCTGTAGTTATCAGCAGGGAGACGTGAATCCCGTGGCGAAGCAAGGAAGGGAATGTAGAGACTGGAGCGATGGACGGCCTTATATAGGCAGGCAGCCAACAACGTGGGAGGCGTTGGGATGGGGGACCCAACGCCGCCTCACATGGTGACCG
>JANRMT010062790.1:25429308-25457939 GCA_026402145.1 Polypterus bichir lapradei | reverse complement strand
GCTCTACCTGCCAAGGAAAATGACTTTTGCTGTCCATTCTCCCCTTGTTATACGCCCCCCAAATACTGTGATGTGTTTGCAGCCCCGCTGCGCTATGCGTCCTGCTTCAACAGAGCCTTCACAGCCCCATCACACAGTAGAGCGTCCGTCAGCCACCAAAAACCCATCACCACAACATCGAGTTTGCTCACAGCTCTCTGTGCAGAGTGTATGTCGGCCAGGGACCGATTGCCAATACGGGGAGGTATTTTAATTCTAGCAATGACCTGGCCCACTTTCTCTTTGTCCTCTCTCCTTCAGGACAATTTGATCCCAATCCAGAATCCACAGCCGTGGGATCAACCTGAGGAGGAGGATTATCAGTACCTGGACTGAAGAAGAGAGCCAAGGCGGAATGACTAATGAAGTCACTGCTTGCTTGCTGTGGTTGTGTGATATAGAGTGGTAGCTCCCGCCTCAATACAAATGCTTGCTGTTCCTGTTTGAGATTGTGAATAAAGCTGATCATTCTGAAGATTGTGACTCAGCCTCCTGTTTTTGGGGTGTAAGACAGTGACTCACGAGTCACAATACTTTCCTCCAGTCCCAAACGAAGCCTCACTCTGCTTCCTTCAATTACCAAGTGTTCCTCTATGTAGTCTATTCTCCTTTTAGTAACCTGGAAGAAAGCCTACAAGTCCATGGCTCACCCTCGCATGTGCTTCACCACAAATGCTCCAACCTCTGATTACCTTCCAATAAGTAACCATTTACTTGTCTCTCTCTATCAGGCACTTTTCTCACACAAAAACAGCTTCTGTAATTTTTGTTCCCTTGCAGCTTCGTACATGCCAGGATGCCTCCTCAAATCCCAACCAAGCGCAAAGTAACATCTATAAATAGTTTCATACGCTTTTTGCACACAATGGCACACCATCGCTATAGAGTGACTTACCACAAGGGTAGCTAGTAGACTTTCTATCAATTTCAGACAAACTGCTTCAGTTTTACAGTAATTAATAATATTAATGCCTCCATGTATATTAAAGGTAAATGAAAATAAAATTTAGAGATAATAGTGCCCAGGTTTTTTTTAAAATGGGTGGTGAGTAAACACACAATAAAAGACATGGCAGAGAAACAACAGTAACTTGTATTACACAAGACAATATAAAATACACCAAGAAGGTAAAAGTAGTGAAGCATCTAAAACTATCAGGCGTGAAAACCTTTTGTAAAAAAAGACAGTCCACAGTCTAAAAGTCTGTGAAACACAATAATGGAGGATACAGCCTTTGGTGGTGCAAAGTCCAAGTTGGACGCTCTGTTTCTAGAACAATTAATGTAACAACTGTCCTATTAAAACACTGTTCGCTGAATGCATGTTTTCCAACAGAAGTCTTGCTTCTTGTCCACCAACTTCACTCGGTCCTGTTGTGAATCTTTCCTCTCGCTGGACCCGGCGCCTCTCTGATGAAACTGTCTCTTTCTATCCATGTGCCTTGCATCCTGTCAGCCACATACCCTCGTCTGCCTTATGAGTCATCTTGACAGCATTCTCAGTGGGCTGTCTCCCCCCACCACCAAGAAGTATATAACTGCTTCAGTCTCTGCTTGGATCAGGATGATGATCAATTAAACAATGGTACATACAAATTTCCTTACGTTATCAATAGTATAAACACATTTTCATTGGTTAAAATACAAGTATTACTGTCAGCTATCAAGAAGTACATATACCATTGTATGCTGATTAGAAACCAATTTTCCCAGAACAATGTTAATTTTCAAACCAGGTAAATGAAAACATTTTCCAAGGAAGCAGGCAGTTCAGTTATTGCAATCTTGAATTTTGATGAGATACAAAGCGGTTTACTCTTCAAAGCAGGTGACTGTTTTGCAAGACAGGTAAATACGTACATCTTGCAGACAGATATCAACAATAGCCTATAGCCAGAATTAATCGGGAAATTTGCCTTTTCACTTATCATCTTGTTCTCAACAAATGGTGCCTACTGCCTCTTTATCTATTAGCTTTTTAGATTTATTATTTACCTGTTTTTTGCATTAGAGAAAAAGAAAACTACTCATTGTACAAAAATGCTCTCTGTATGACAATCGTTCTCATATTCTAATCCTCCACCAGAAACTGCAGCTGCCCATATAAACAAACTCATTTACTGCAACTGGGATGCCTTTTATTTAGTTATTTATTTATTTATTTCTATGGATTCTGCACAAGTGCAATTTATAAACAAGAAATTAAAATCTCTTACTGGCATCTAGGATTAATTCTCACCTTGTACTCAATGTTGCTTGAATAAGCACTAGCCCCACACAAAAATAAAAATAAGTGGTAAAATAAAACACGTGGGACAGCTACAAAGGTTTTTGGGATTCCCAATTGGAAAGCCCTGTTTAATAACTGAAAGACTGAAATTAGGCAGCAACAGAGAAAAAAATAAATAAATCAGGTTTTAGTTCTGCGGAACTCTGATGTGACTTCCTTCAAAGCTGGTCAAGAGCTGATGGAGAATTCCTGTTAATTGTGCATTTTTAAAGGGTGGAGGAACCTGGAAATACAGAGTTCAGTTTCATCTTCTGGGTGCAAGATCTTCACTTATGATGATAAAGAAAGGACACATGCACAGAAGGTGGCTGTGCAGCTTATAAAGTCTTCACCATTTTACTCTCCATAACAGACTCTCATGGACCATGCATGTGACAATATATATAATCTCTATATTGCTTCTTCTTGCACATTGTGTTGTCGTTAAAATAAATCCAGTCCATTTTTTACCCCAAAACTTGGCTATTATATCTAAACATATCCAAACAGTAATTAGCTTGTAGCCTGGCTGTAATATGTATGTATGTATGCCATGCATTGCTCTCGTACTACTTCTTGTGTTTTTGTTTATGTTTACTGTATTTTTTCAGGATACATTTTTGATTCATTATTTATAACCACCATAACCTGATTTAATCGAATATAATATTCCAGAAACGTTTAAATTAACTGAATTACCTGATGACATTATTCAGAGAATAACAAACAGACCAAACAACAGCAGGCATTGACAGACTTGGAGGAGGAGGTGAAGCCATAGTGGCATCCTGGCCAAGCTTTGGCTGTATCCAGCCCTGACTCCCATCTCCAGTATTCTGCTATCTAACCTCCAGTCCCTGAAAAATAAGCTGGATGAACTCCTTTGCTGTATTTGCTCCCTTACTGAAGTGCAGAGTATGTTGTGTTTTACAGACGCTTAGTTGCACACAAATATTCCACACAAGACCATTTCAATGTATTACTTAGACTGCAGCATGAAGGCCACAGGTAAGGATAAAAGGAGTAGTGTATGCTTCTTTAGCAACAACTTGATGCAATAATGTGGAAATAATTTCAAAGTCCTGTTCGCTAGCCTGCCACAAGTGTCATTCATTCTACTTGTTGAGAAAGTCCTCCTCAGTACTAGTTGTTTATTTTCTTCTAGAATCTTATGCTTTGATAGCATAAAGGTGAGCTGCACATTCCTATTTATGAAAAAGAGACGCAGCACCCAGAAGCTATCTATATTATAGTAAGGGACTTTAATTAATGCAACTTAAAGAAATTCCTCCCTAAATATTGTTTCCAATTAATCTTATGCCACAATGTAAAGTACCTACAAGTCCATCCCTAGTCTGAGCTTCAGCAAATCCGCCCACTTGTTCTATGATTTTGCTTCCTTCCAGCATGCAGAAATTTAAGGGCTTACAGCAGGCTGTTAGGGAAGTACAGGGCTGGATTCCAAAACACAAATCCAAGCAACAGGACAGTTTGGAATTGACTGACTGATCCATTTGTTGAGATTCCTTTGTGAATCTGAATGAGTATGCCAACTCATTTACAGACTATGTCAGGTCATGCATGAACTTCTCTGTGTTTTTCTGGCTGTTCACTTTTATCCTAATCAGAAGCCCTGGCTTAACAACCCTGTGTGTTTGAGCCTAAAGGAGCTGGTCACTGCTTCCATATCTAGTAATATGAATCTCTATTGGAAATCCAGATAAAACTTTCAAAGGTATTTTAAAGCTGCTAAGAAACAATATGGAAATAAGTTGGAGTGTGTCACGTGTGTGTGAATTAGGGACAGTTTAAAGGCACATTTAATGGTAATTCTCCACTGGAACACAAGAGGGCACTGTTGACTAACACCTTTTGTCTTCCTCACTCTGCAGACATGGGGCCTCATGTATAAACGGTGCGTATGCACAGAAATGTTGCGTAAGAATGTTTCCACGTTCAAATCGCGATGTATAAAACCTAAATTTGGCGTAAAGCCACGCACATTTCCACAGTACCTCATACCCTGTCGTATGCAAGTTCTGCGCCCGGTTTTGCAGACTGGCGGCACCCAACGTCAAAGCAGTGCTACTGTTCCTGCGCGGTTACCCTTTATTTCTTAGACCCACATTCCTGACGTGGATTTATAAATACAATGATTATTAGTGTAATGCATCTGATTGTAATTAACCTGTAACAATATAATGGTCCAGGGAATAGCCATAGTATTCCAAATACCATAACTGCTATAACTGCTTTCGCGTTGTTACTCTCACTGCACCTGGAACTGGAACATAAAAGGACGATGGGAAATCCCAGACATCAAGCTGAGCTGGGTGGAAGGGTGGCAACACGTCTGGGAGTAGGAGGATTGTGATTATTGAATATTACGAGTTATTGTATTTATGAGTATTGTGGAGAGGAGGGTGCTTTGTGCACTATTTATTGATAAAAAGTCAACTTATTGGACTTTTACCTGGTGTCTGATGTATTGTCTGAGGGTTCAAGAGGACGATAGCGCCCTCTATCTGTCACAAGTGGAAATTTCGAGATTAAAGTTGACATTTCATGCTTTTTTCCCACTGTGTGCCTATTTGTTTTTTGTCTGTACCCTAATAAGCTTTCATATGACACTCAGACGGTGGGCTACAACTCACCTTTTCACAGCGGGTTTGATATGTGACTTCTTTATATATAAAATTATATAAATATAGAAATGAAGCTATCTGAAGTGTTCTGCAAATTGTTGTTGTTCTGGGACATCATAAAAAGGAAAATAACTTACTGTATGTTGGGGTGCTATTCATTGATTACCGATCTTTGCAGCATTATCTGTGGTTGAGTGTTTGACATTCTAATAAATGAGCCCCAGTCATTGACATTTGTCAGCAGAATGTCATCCATCTTATCACTGGAGTACCACAGGGATGCTGTCTCACCTCATTGCTGTACAGTCCGTTCACCTGTGCAGCAAAGCATGGAGGTAACAGCATCCTTAAGTTTGTGGATGATACCATCCTAATTGTAAATATCATGAATTTTTTTTTTGATATTTACAATTATGAGAGAATATAAAAGTTATAAAAATAGCCAAGCAGTGTTGCCAGAAAAACAAACAAAAAAGAGAAAAAATAATAATTTTTCTTTTGCATTTAGAAACAAAATATCTTGAAAAGCCTATCTTTTAAATTTACATTCATACCGGATCGGTCGAGCTGAGGTTAACAATGACCGCCACCAGTACTGTTAGTCAACAGGGTGCTGGCAGAAATTGGGCTACTGTTGGCCAAAGAAGAAGAAGGAGAAGAAGAGTGGGGAGACGTGTCCAGAGGCAGAAGGAGAGGAAGAAGGTAAAGAGAAGAGAGAACAGAGGGTAGGAACTTTGAATGTTGGCAGTATGACTGGTAAGGGGAGAGAGTTGGCCAATATGATGGAGAGAAGGAAGGTTGATATATTGTGTGCGCAAGAGACTAAATGAAAGGGGAGTAAGGCCAGGTGGATCAGAGGTGGATTCAAATTGTTTTAACATGGTGTGGATGGGAGGAGAAATGGAGATGGGGTTATTCTGAAGGAACAGTATCTCAAGAGTGTTTTGGAGGTGAAAAGAGTGTCAGACAGTGATGATTATGAAGCTGGAAATTGGAGGTGTGATGATGAATGTTGTTAGTGCATATGCCCCTCAAGTTGGGTATGCAATGGGTTAGAAAGAAGATTTTTGGAGTAAGTTGGATGAAGTGATAAACAGTGTACCCAAGGGACAGAAAGTGGTGATTGGAGCGGATTTTAATGGACATGTTGGTGAAGGGTACAGAGGAGACGAGAAGGTGATGAGTAGGTATAGTGTCAAGGAGAGGAATGAAGAAGGTCAGAGGATAGTGGATTTTGCCAAAAGGATGGACATGGCTGTGGTGAATACTTAGTTTAAGAAGAGGGAGGAACATAGGGTGACGTACAAGAGTGGAGGAAGATGCACACAGGCAGATTACATCCTATGCAGAAGAGTCAATCTGAAGGAGATTGAAGACTGCAAAGTGGTGGCAGGGGAAAGTGTAGTTAAGCAGCATAGGATGGTGGTCTGTAGGATGATATTGGAGATCAAGAAGAGGAACAGAGTGAGGGCAGAGCCAAGGATCAAATGGTGGAATTTGAAAAAGGAAGACTGCAAGGTTGAGTTTAGGGAAAAAGTGAGACAGGCACTGGGTTGTAGTAAAGAATTACCAGACAGTTGGGAAACTACAGCAGATTTAGTAAGGGTGACAGCAAGAAGGGTGCTTGGCATGACATCTGGAGAGATGAAAGAGGAAAAGGAAACTTGGTGGTGGAATGGGGAAGTACAAGAGAGTATACAGAGGAAGAGGATGGCAAAGAAGAAGTGGGATAGTCAGAGAGATGCAGAAAGTAGACAAGAGTACAAGGAGATAAGGAGCAAGGTGAAGAGAGAGGTGGCAAAGGCTAAAGAAAAATCATATCATGAGTTGTATGAGAGGTTTGACACTAAAGGGGGAGAAAAGGACCTGTACTGATTGGCTAGACAGATGGACCGAGCTGGGAAAGATGTGCAGCGGGTTAGGGTAATAAAGGATAAAGATGGAAACGTACTCACAAGCGAGGAGAGTGAGTTGAGCAGATGGAAAGAGTACTTTGAGAGGCTTATGAATGAAGAGAACTAGAGAGAGAAGAGGTTGGATGATGTGGAGATAGTGAATCAGGAAGTGCAATGGATTACCAAGGAAGAAGTAAGGACAGCTATGAAGAGGATGAAGAATGGAAAAGCCGTTGGTCCAGATGACATACCTGTGGTGTATAAGAGAGATGGCAGTGGAGTTTTTAACCAGATTGTTTAATGGAATCTTGGAAAGTGAGAGGATGCCTGAGGAGTGAAGAAGAAGTGTACTGGTGCCGATATTTAAGAATAAGGGGGATGTGCAGGACTGCAGTTATTACAGGGGAATAAAATTAATGAGCCACAGCATGAAGTTATTAGAAAGAGTAGTGGAAGCTAGGTTAAGTGAGATGATGATTAGTGAGCAGCAGTATGGTTTCATGCCAAGAAAGAGCACCTCAGATGCAATGTTTGCTCTGAGGATGTTGATGGAGAAGTTTAGTGAAGGCCAGAAGGAATTTTATTGCGTCTTTGTGGACCTGGAGAAAGCATATGACAGGGTGCCTTGAGAGGAGTTGTGATATTGTATAAGGAAGTCGGGAGAGGCAGAGAAGTATGTAAGAGTTGTGCAGGATATGTACGAGGGAAGCGTGACTGTGGCGAGCTATGCGGTATGCATTCAAGGTGGAGGTAGGATTACATCAGGGATCAGCTCTGAGCCCTTTCTTATTTGCAATGGTGATGGACAGGTTGACAGACAAGATTAGGCAGGTGTCCCCATGGACTATGATGTTTGCTGATGACATTGTGATCTGTAGCGATAGTAGGGAGGGAGACCCTGGAGAGGTAGAGATATGCTCTAGAGAGGAGAGGAATAAAGGTCAGTAGGAACAAGACAGAATACATGTGTGTAAATGAGAGGGTGGTCAGTGGAATGGTGAGGATGCAGGGAGTAGAGTTGGCGAAGGTGGTTGAGTTTAAATACTTGGGATCAACAATACAGAGTAATGGGGATTGTGGAAGAGAGGTGAAAAATAGAGTACAGGCAGGATGGAATGGGTGGAGAAGAGTGTCAGGAGTAATTTGTGACAGACGTATATCAGCAAGAGTGAAAGGGGAGGTCTACAGGACGTTAGTGAGACCAGCTATGTTATATGTGTTGGAGACGGTGGCACTGATCAAAAGCAGGAGACAGAGCTGGAGGTAGCAGAGTTAAAGATGCTAAGATATGCATTGGGTGTGAGAAGGATGGACAGGATTAGAAATGAGTACATTAGAGGGTCAGGTCAAGTTGGATGGTTGAGAGACAAAGTCAGAGAGGCGAGATTGCATTGGTTTGGACATGTGCAGAGGAAAGATGCTGAGTATATTGGGAGAAGGATGCTAAGAAAAGAACTGCCAGGGAATAAAAAAAGAGGGAGGCCAAAGCGAAGGTTTATGGATGTGATGAGAGAGGACATGCAGGTGATGGGTGTAACAGAACAAGATGCAGAGGACAGAAAGATATGGAAGAACATTATCTTTTGTGGCGACCCCTAACGGGGGCAGCCGAAAGAAGAAGAAGAATTGTAAATATCATGAAATGGAGATGTCCCTGAGTTCTGTTGCCTCTTTCTGTTTTCCTCTGGATTGCATGTATTCTCTTCCATCAAAGTGAATGGCTTTGACCTATTCAAAAGCTTCCACTCCAGTCTTTAATATATAAAACAAAATGTTTAATTTAGAGTTACAGAAAGTGTGGGAGTTCATCACCTGAGTTCAAGGCAGGGTAAATCCTGCCAAGCTTTGCTTTAGTTGTTGACTCAATTGCTGCAGCAAATAAATTCTCCCTCGGTGATCAAAATCTATCTATCTATTGTGATATCAACAGACCTTGAGCCATAAAGAGTGTTGAGGAACCAGCAGGCCCCCATTTAATCCAGAGGGAAAGTAGGGAGAATTGGGCAAAATAAACAGCACATAAAGGTGTTAAAACAACAAAAGAAAAGTTGTGTGTCTTAACAGTCCGTCTGGTAGTCATCAAACTGACCATGTCCGTCTATCTATCTATCTATCTATCTATCTATCTATCTATCTATCTATCTATCTATCTATCTATCTATCTATCTGTTTTTCCAAGCAGTGAGAAAAACAGCCAGTACCAAAAAAAGAACTGACTTTGGAAAACTACCCTGTAGTTCAGTTTGTATCAGAATCCAGTGGAAAAAAATGTAGCACCTGACCTATGTAGGCCAAAAAAAATTAAAAATGAAATAAGTCATGATGGGCTCTATGACCTTTTCCTGTTCTGAGTCATCTTGCATTCTGCTCCAGCATGATCACAATGTATAAACAGAGTAACTATTAGCAGTAAAGTTTAATAAGAACTCAAAAGAAGTTGCTAGCATTTTGTAAAGGTCACATGCCACACATATTTTGCCTATTGTTTAGAAATCACAAATGAGTTGCTGCTGTATAATAATTTAATTAAAATGCAACACCATGCACATCCACCATCACAAAAGTGTTTATAATGAATGAAGTGCTGCTAATGAGTGAATTAATTAGTAGTGATATTAAATGCCTTGCAATAAGTTTGATGTGTAATACTAATTGTGGGCCTTTATGCATGGAACCTTACCAAAAAAATTTTGTTCAGTAAAGTTGAAAGTACAACAATATTTTATAAGGTGCTGCAAAGAATGTTCAGAGGTAAGTAATGTATGCAGCACTTGTTATCATAATGTCAAGGGTGATCTTTTGAACTTGAACTTTTTATATTTAGGATGTTTATGTTTTATCTAGGGTGGCGCAGTGGGTAGCGCTGCTGCCTCACAGCTAGGAGACCCTGGTTCGCTTCCTAAGTCCTCCCCACGTGGAGCTTGCATGTTCTCACCGTGTCTACGTGGGTTTCCTCCCACAGTCCAAAGATATGCAGGTTAAGTGCATTAGCGATACTAAATTGTCCCTAGTGTATGCTTGGTGTGTGTGTGTGCACGCCCTGCGGTGGGCTGGCGCCATGCCCAGGGTTTGTTTCCTGCCTTGTGCCATATGTTGGCTGGGATTTGCTCCAGCAGACCCCCGTGACCCTGTAGTTAGGATATAGCGGGTTGGATGATGGATGGATGTTTTATCTAGAATTGACCCAATTCCATTTTATTTTCCTTCATTTTGCACACATATCTTAAGTTTTAATTACATTTTCAATTTCAAAAATCTTAAAACTTCCAAATGCCTATAGTGTCAAATGAAAAGTTGAAGATATGATTTTTATTACATTTACCTGCATTGTCATGGGTGCAAAATGAAAATGTTATGGAGCCAAAACAGTAGTTCTGAATTACTCTGTTATTTGAAGTATCTTTGACTGAACTTAGTTTACACCCAGGGAGAGACTACATAAGATTAAATCACCTAATTGTAAGCCATAAGCTACCCAAGCCAAAAATCCATATCACGATATAATTAAAAATTCTTACTGTTTCAGTTGATGCCTGTAGAATGTATTTTGTAATAAATATCAAATGTACTACTGATTAATTGTGCACACTGGAACACCTCTTCTCTGTTAAAATGCTTGTTAACACTCAGCTATTCAAATAAAATCGACAGCATATACTCACCTCTCTCAGACTGATTAAAAATACAGGCTTTTTCTCACTCGCTCACACTTCTGTTCCTTCTTGTTGCCAAACAAACACATCAACCCACCATTCAGGTTGAATAACATAAGACTCTGGGTGATGTTAAAGGACTAGGTCCACTTATTACACACAATGCACATACAAGTACATACAACTAAAACGTTACCATTGATACACTAATACAATGACTCAAAATCACATTTTTTGATTCCTTTTGCATGTATGTTTTTGGTTTTATGTTTAAATGTGTTTGCAAGTTTCCCAACAATTCTTAGCATACTTGTTTTATGAAATCCATACCTTGAAAAAAAAAATTCATCTAGTATAACATACCACCCACTCCTACCATAACTAAACAACAGTAATGTTTTGACATTAACTGAATGTTTGCGGACTTGTGTTTTTTTTGTAGATGAGATCTTCCTTACTTCCCCATTACTCATTCTTCTCTCATGTCTGTTCCATGTTCGATTTTTGCTTTGAGAAACCCAAGTATCTGAGCTCATTATGATACTATGGACCACTTCCAAAATCTAGTGACCATCCAGGAGTATCTATTCCCAGATGAATAGCCAGTCCTTGCCTGTGTTACTTAAATGATCAGCTGTGCCTTGAATTTTGCTTTTCCTTCTCCTATACCCCTCCAATGGAACAACAATGTGCAGGTTATTCCATTATGGGGTATCTTGTGTGTAAATTCGTCTGTGTAATTTAAAATGGTGGCCCAAATTAGTGTCAAGTATAGGTTTGACTTTTTCCACTAGGGCCTAATAAGAAGTCTGTTTATTCCAAATGGCATCCATTTTGGGCTTGGAGCCACTCAATCTTATCTTGAGATCAACCCCTTAACCTCTTAAGATCTGTTTGGAACGGCTAGCATTTTGTGATATTTGTAAATCTGTATCAGTGAAGGTCACTGAGAACAGACATCACCTTCAGGTAGATCTTCATCTACTCATTTACTTACAGATCTAGGTTTATGAGAGTGCCAATGCCTAGGACCAGCCTGAGAAGGCACAGGACAATAATAAAGCTGTTCTAAGTAGATATGAACAAGTGAACCAGGGATCTGGAGGACACAGGCTGATGGTCAGTGGTCAAACAATAAGTGCAACAGCTGGAGTGAACTAAAACTCAAGGAGGAAATAAAGTCATAAATAGTAATATGGAAAAGAGTTAGCATCCAAATTGAGACAAGGTAAAAAGGCAAGGCAAAAATAAATAGCAAAAAATTAGGAGACATTGTAAACACAACAGCAAAATAGAAACCAGGAGAAAAGACAAAGCTGACTTATGTCATATTGCCCCTGAATGTTTGACCCTGATAGCGATTAGTGTTGATATGAGCAATAGAAGCCAGTGGAGTATTGTAAAGTGTTCCAAGAAAGGGAAGGTGGGAGGCATGGCTTAGCCTTGATACCTGAAAAGCACTGCAGGAGATTTGAGCTCTGTGAAATAATGTGAAATAAAGAGCTTATAAAACAAAACTCAATTCAAAGTGTTGCTCATTATTCTCCTATTTACTTTTAAAGAGAAATTAGGAGACTGATGGCTAGCGCATTAGCGCCAAACCTAGGTCACTAAGACTCTGGGGATGGAGTTCGTCCTTGTATTATTAATTGTTTAAATCTTTATTAAGCTCTTCTCTTCAATTGTCCTACAAGATTTTCACATTGTTTATTGAAAAATGAATAACCAGTGTTCAACAATGGCAAATGAAAATGCTCTTTACTGGTACAGTGGAACCTCGGTTCACGAACGTCTTGGTGCACGTACAACTCGGTTTACGACCAAAATATTCACCAAACTTTTGCCTCGGTTCACGATCACACACTCGGTATACGAACAAGCCAGTTTCCCTTTCGGTTTGTACATGTTCAGTCTCTCCCTGTGCATTTCCTGTGCAGCGAGCAAGAGAGAGAGAGCAAGAGAGCGCGACACACACACACACACAGAGGCAGTGCGAGAGAGACAGACACACACACACAGGCAGCGCGAGAGAGAGCGCGTGCACACACACAGGCAGTGCCACACACAGGCAGCGCAAGAGACAGCGCGCACACACACACACAAGCAGCGCGAGAGAGAGCGCACGCACACAGACAGGCAGTGCGAGAGAGGGCTGGACGCATTAAGGTAGGAAGGCAGTTAAAGAATGCACTGGGCTTGATTTTGTTTTCACTTCTGTTTCCAGCGATCGGTTCGTAGCGTGCATTGTTGCAATGTTATTTTTCTTGGTGGTTTATTAAATTACAGATTTTTTGCAAATGTTTATTTTTTTTCCCTGTGCTTAAGACTCATTAAAAAAGTGCTTTTAGCCAGCGGTTGGTAGCGCTATAGCGCGAACTATTGCAGTGTTAGTTTTCTCTGTTGTTCAAGGTTTTCTCAGTGTTATTCAATGTTTTTACATTTAGTTTACTATTACACTGTGCATTCTATGGTTTAATGAACTATATTTGTGCTTAAAAACTTAAAAAATATATATATTTACATACAGTTTGTATGGTCTGGAACGGATTAATTGTATTTACATACAATCCTATGGGGTAAATTGCTTCAGTTCATGACCAAATCGGTTTACGACCAGAGTTTTGGAACGAATTATGGTCGTGAACCGAGGTTCCACTGTATAACTGCATTCAGGAAAGGAATCTAGATATAAATGCAAAGTATGTCTTGGGAAAAAAAAATTACAAAATGGTAAATCATAAAAAAATAAAATGTCTGATAAAGGATATTAGAATATTGTGGCAACATTAAACAGCTTTATCAAGATCACCAGCAAGTGAAATGTATTTAGGTGCTGTTTGGGTGGTTTTATTCCTTCTTTCTGTTCTTGACACTTGCCATACTGGGTTTCACATTGTGATTCACATCCAAGAATATTTCTTCATGGAAGAGTGTTGCTGTGCATGCATCAATTGATACAGACACTACCTACTTAAGAGCCACAATTGGGTTGTAGTTTAGACTCTGTGTGTATTTCACCTGAAATATACAGGAGTTACTCTCTTCAAATAAAATTAAAAGAAAGACTTTTTATTAACGAATTACAGATTTCTGCCTAAGCATCCAAAATTATGTTTTCTGGTTCTCCTCTTTTATCAAAAGTTTGCTTGAATGTTTTGCTCTTGCTTGTCCTCCACATCTTCAGGTTAACGTTTACAAATATCTACCACGAAAGAAGCAAATAACTAGTGATTCCCTAATTTTTCTCATGGATAGGCAGTATTGCTGGTCTCAAATTGAGGATATTCCATAATTCAAGGTTATTTAACTAAGGTCCTAGGCAGCTTGGGTCCTCCTTGGCAATGCTTTGCTTTTTTTTAACAGTTTTGAGTGGCAGACTAAATTTGTGCTTTTTTAATAAGTGCATTAAAGCCAGACTAGTGCTATTAGGTTAAACATACAGGAAGCAATACTATTTAGCCTGCCAAACTACAGTATATTTGTCGTCAAGAGATCTGTAAATGTCTTACTACAAATTACTACATGCCCAATTTTAAATATAAACATTACATATTTTGAAGCAAGAAAAATTCCTCATGAAAGCTTTTAGCAGATGCAAAAATTTTGTCTAATGGGCATATTTCAGACATGGCAAATGAAATCCTCCTGGTTTACAGGGTTCAAGTAGATATGTCATACTGGTGGAGTTGTAATAAAGTTCATCTGTCCACTATGATCATTAAAACCAAATTGAGAAATGATTACTGTTGGACTTTATTTTTACATTGTCAACAGTAAGTCAATTGATGCTGCAGGCCAGCTGGTGTAGTTTTAGTCAAGTGATTAATTGCTTTTCTACACATTTCACCATTCTTCATTTTAATCTTATAGACAAGCTAATAACACAGTACACTGAATTTAATATAGATCGAAACAGATAAACAAGAACTAAAGTAACTGCAAAACATTTGTTTTTATTTATGTCATTTGTATTATTGAATTATCATGTTTCTTTTTCATATGGTCAATGAGAAGGACTTTTTAATTTCTAAATGAAATAAAATATGGAATTATTTCTGTAATACTAGGGTATTAATTATTTCTACAGTGTACCCTCAATGAGAATACCATTATTTGTGCATTGGTAAACAAACTGTGCATTACTTACAATGATAAAATCAAATTGTTTATTATCATTTAACAGAGAATTACACATGGGACATGAGAATAACAGTAATCAGCATTTACAAACAGCCTCCAAATACTTGTCATATGCAGAAATATATAGCATACAAATCCTAAGTTCAAGTCGTTAAGTTCATGCGTCTCATTAGAAGATCACACAACCACTTGGATTGGGTGGACACACGCAAGGCCAGCCCATATAGGAAGTTGATTTTCCTTCTTCTTTCATTAGTTCTCCCTCTCCCAAGAATTTAATAATTAACTTTTTGAGACACTATAATTTCCTAGAAGGATCACAATAGTGATGACTGGAAGAAGAAACCACGAGAAGTTACCCAGCTCAGTGAAGAAAGTTCCTCCCACTGAAATGAAATTAGACACAATCTGAAGTTGCAGCTTTGTTTTTAAGGAAGACCTTTCAGCCGTTCGTTGCAATATTATTGTTCAAGTGATCTGCTGGATCCCCGTGCTTCCTGTAAACTGTGCTATGCATCTCTTGTTCTCATACTGAGTTGTGTCACCTTATGGTTCCTTCTTATCTGTTATATATTGTTATGTTTTTAGATTAAACTTTGCTAGATTTTTTAATTACTATCTGTTTACAGGATACCTTTTGTGAATATTATCTTTTGATAAACAGAGTACGACATGGGAAGTCACCAGACCCATAATGGGCTTTATATTTGTGACATTCTTGGTTTGTATGATGCTTTCTCTAAGTCCAGGAACACGCAATGCAATTCCTTCTGATCTTCTCTGTACTTCTCCATCAATACTCCTAAAGTAAACATCTTAATTGTAATACTGTTTAAGGGCATGAAACCATATTTCTGCTCACAGATTGCCACATCTCCTGTCAGCCTAGCATCCATCACTCTTTCCCATATCTTCATGGTGTGGCTGATCGGCTTTATACCCCTGCAATTACTGAAGCTCTGCACATCTCCCTTATTCTTGAAAATTAGTATTAATATCCTTCTTCTCCACTCCTCAGGCATCTTCTAACTTTTCAAGATTTTGTTAAACAATCTAGTTAGAAACTCTACTGCCATCTTCCCTAAACATCTCCATGCCTCCACTGGCCACCTGCTTTTCTACTTTTTACCCTCTACATAGCTTCTCTCACTTCAGGCTTGCTGATGCCCGGTACTTTGTGATTTACTCTCTCCACTTCCAACCTACACTCTCTTTTTTTCTGTATTCACAAGCTCTTTAAATTATGCTTACCAGCAAATTTCAATCTGCATCCTTTACCCCCCTGACCTGTAGCACATCCTTTCCTGCTTGGTCCCTCTGCCTGGTCAATCGGTATATGTGCTTTTCTCCTTCCTTTGTGTCCAACATGTCATATATTTGATATGTACGCCAGCAATTCTAACCAAGATTACTGTATATATTGTGTATATTTTATTTATATGCTCATTTTGCTCAGAGTTGGTTCCTGTCTTGTGAAGCATGAATATGCTTTCAACTTTTCATGGCCCAGAGTTGGTGTATTAGTGATTATAAAGTTATTTATAAGTTTACAGGGTCATTACTGTCATGTGTACCAAGTACTAGTGTGGGCTAATCAACATGGAATGCGTCAATATTCTCCAGCACTATGATTAGTAAGCAAGACTACCTTATCTCAAACCTTCTGTGTGCCTTACATGAAAAATCTCAGAACATGTTTATACAGAACAAGAATAATATTATAGTATAATATATTACAGTATCATAATTATACATAAAGACTTATATGGTTAGTTTTGAAGAATTTTAAGGACTGCAATTTAATTGATTGATCAGGAATTTTATTGAAAGGGAAAGATTTTGAGGTGGTCTACAGAAGTTCAGTAAAAAAGAAATAAAAACTTTATATGGTGTTGTAGAGACAATCACAAGTTTAATGGCAACTCAGCAACACAGTGCAGAGCAGTTGTTGATGAAGCTGATTGTTATACATTTGATAGCATAAAATATAGTGTTACTGACTAACCAGAGCAATGTATCCATCTATGGCCTACTGTTTAAAAAATAAATATTCAAGGTTTTAAAACACGGTCAAGATTAGCAAGAATATTGTTGTTTTTTTAGAAGCAACACATAATAAAAGATGCTAATTAGCTCCCTTGTCTGTTTCATGTACAACTGTTTGGATTTTAAAATGCAATCTAAAAATGTGGAAAATTTTAAATTAATAACAGACAATTGCTTGTTTTCAGGCATGCTGTAGTCATGGTTATCACATCAAGAGATGTGAAACAGGCTGTTGAGTTTATTACAGATGGTCACATGTTCAGTAAGAAATAATGCATAATCCTCTGCCTATTTCTTTGAATCCTCCTAGCCCCACTCTTGCTCTTGATGAAGCACATGGGACATGTGAAAAGTGTATTTTTTGCAATAAAGAGTAGCCTAGATTGTAAAGTTCTTGATATTTCCTGTGATAGAGAGTCAAACTGTAGTATGTAAATCATTTTTTGGGGGGATTATGTGGTTTTTATTGATGTAACCACTTGTGCTGATTCCTCAGCACTGCAGCACTGAAAACAAGTTCAATAAGAGCTAGATGATCTAGATGATGATTAATTTAATTATTTAGGTCTCTTTGATATTCTGTTGCATTCTTACAGAGGATCACCATTAATTTAGAGGAGCTGCATAGATTCTAATGGTAACCAAGATATTCAGAACCTATATTCGGCACTACAATATGTCAGATGGCCTTAGCATTTTTTGGAGCACCACTGACTATGCAAACAATTCTTGGCAACACCCTTGTTTTAGCTAAAAACATTACTCCCTACATGGAAATTATTAACTTTTGAGCTTTGAGATTCACTGGGGCAAGGGCTCTCTTGGCAGGAAGGTAATACAGAAAGGGAAGAATAGTTTGCAAGTATTACTTTGTGCTGGGTGAGTGAGTGACCTCCTTCAACAGTAAGATGGAGAAACAACTGTAATAGATATGAGCAATGAGGTAACAGGACTTCATCTGTGCATCTTCATTTGACACTTTTTGTTTACTCCATTATTGTATCCATTTCTGATGTTTTTCCTTTAAAAAAGATTCCTTTGGTGCTCATCAAATTTACATTACGATGGCCTGCTGATGTACCTTAATAAATCTACAAAAAGTGTACAAGCCTCCTTTTGCAACAACTATGTCAATGTTGAAGAGCCACAATGATGTTATGTACTTGAGTGTCCCAAAGCACAAAAGTCCTAATAATTGCTTAAAATGCCCACTAGAAGGGGATATTACTGTCAAAGCCTAGCTAGTAATAAAAAGCAAGCACAGGATCTTTAAAAAATAAAATGGTATTTCAAAAATGCTCTGAACAAAAGGTAGACCCTGTGGAACACAAAGGGAAAAAGGAGTTGCTTGAAAAGGCAAAGGCAATCTAAGGCAAACAAGTCTCAATCATAAATTCAAAGAATGGTCAAAAAACAGAGTACAGAAGTCAAAATCCAGTAAATCACAAAAGCACACCAAAAACACAATAGAAACTCACCAACTCCCAAGTGCATTCAAATGAACTTCAAGGCACTGTGGATTGCCCCTGTCTTTATTGGGCTGAGGGCAGTCCAAAGCAATGAACGATAGATGACCTTACCTCTTAAGGAATCACTAATGCACATAACAAAAGCAGGAATACAGATACAGAAATAGTAAATAATAATGAAAATCATAATCAGAGCAATATTAAAATAAACAAAAGACTCAAAAATGAATATACAAAAGGAATATGAACTGCTGGCTGAAATAATACAAAGGAACATCCACCCTGCTGGGGCTTTCAGACATAAGAGTATCTTTTTAATCAGATATAATGGCTCTGAAATTGCTCTTTCTAGGACCACATTGTACAGTGAGAAAAAAAAAAGCCTTGCCAGTCCTCTTGAGTATGATTTCACTCCAATAAGGAAAGGGTACTACCCTTTTTTAAAAACTAACGTGTTTGTGCCAACAACAAAATCAGAGAATTAGGTAAATTAGAATTACCGAAAAGGGTAACCTCTGTGCCAGATCTTGGTACAAATAGGGATTCAGCTACTGAACTGAATAGAACTTTACTGCCAGGCAAATTAGAAATTTCTCTTGGTGTTACATCCATGTACATAACAAATGTGAATACAATTAACAGTTCAATATACAATACATGATGCCATCCCAACAATTTAATGGTATGAAACACACACATGCCTATTAATACTGTATATTGTGAAAACTATAGTGAATGAGGCAAAATAAGCCAAAGCAAAATGACTTAACAGACAGACCAGCAGACTTAGGACAAAAGGGAGTTGGTCAAGTCAATACTTGGTGTAGAGACACAACCATGTACTTGTAGGCAGCAATGAACATCTATAGCATTCAGTACTATTGTCTGCGTATTCAATAAACTTTGACCTAACATAAATATCCTAGTTATGAAATATTATTTTTTCATATACAGTATGCTTAATTTCTACTTATTGTTATTATTGTGTTGCATTGTTTGCAAATTATCATGCATTCTTTCCTTTTTTACTTTTTTTACTGGGATGTATCAGTCTGTGAGGAAGTATTTCTTGGGCTTTACCTGGTGAAACACTGAAAATGTTGTTAGTTCACAAAAATTTTTAGCTGTGGGGTTGCAAGCATCCTTGTTAGACACTGTTTGGTTTATCGTAACAAAACAATATTATCCTAAAGGGCTTTGTTTGACTTTGTATAATTGACTCTTGATCGCTTTTATCTCCAAGAATGCTGCTGACTGGAGTTTTTGTGTTTCTCTCCTCCGTTATCAACTGGCCACAGTTCAAAGATAATGTTAGTGGCCAAGTAATGTTAGATTCCATGTACTGTATGTAGTTCAGTTAGGAACTGCTTTGTTTTACTGTGTGTTTAAATTAAAATGTATCTTGATAGGTATGCATTATGTAGTTAGTAACTGGTAAAGTGGTAATTGCATTTTACCTGTGAATTTGTTACATATCTCCAAGCCTGTATTCAGTAAAGAACACTAAGCAAAAATAAAATGAATTGCATTTTAGTTACAAATTCTGTTAAGCAGCTGTACCAAATAAAGTACCAATGCAACCCATTATTATCACATGCACGCATGTGTGTGGCTGTAAAGAAAGATGAAGGTGAACGGGAAAAGGTAATGTACATTTTTTTCTTTGATGGATTCATGAGTATTTCTATGTTTTATGTCCCTTTTGGAACAGTCACATTTATTTTGATGACCCTAATTGAGGGTGGCATATTGTTTTCCATTTTTGTACAGTGAGACTATTATTTTCTGTAGGGTAATTGGGAACATGGTATTTACTTCTGTAGTTTCATGGAGAGAGAGACATTTATTCCTATAGCTTCACTTTGAGAATCATTTATTCAATTGTGTTGGTGTGAAAGGCTTATTTGTTTTTATAGCCACACCAAGTCATATATATTTCTCATATCCTTGTTAGCTGAGGTATATTTTTTCTATAGTATCACTAAAAACTTAATTCAGTTTTGTTTTCATCGGAAATATTACTGTAATCGTTATCCAAGAGAAGTATCATATCTTTGTTTAAGATGTTGACTTTTATTTGTTCTGCAGTCTGCTGAAATGAATGATTAGCACACCCTTGTTATGTAGTAAATTTGAGTTTTGTTCAAATTAAATAAAAAGAAAAAACATACTGAGTATGACACTAGTTATGGATAAAAGAACTTATGCCTACAGGGAAATGAGAAAAACACAAAAAGAAAAAAATACACATAAGCTTCTTAACTGCAGGCAAAAATCAGCTTAAACCAGATTCATGTTGTAGTGGCTCAGTACATGGTATGTGACTGTTACTGTTATGTTTGCTTCTTACATTTCTCTATAAAAATCAAATTTACATAATGTAAAAGAAGCACAAGTATTAGTATTTAAAGAAACATCTGCTTCCAGCTGTGCCATGTGATATTATTTTTAAATATATAAGGTAGCATTTATTGTCTGTTGTTGGTATTATACTACTGTCATAAGTGTATAGGAGACACACAAGTAAAAAAAAAAAATCTAATTTTACTGTTTTGCAGGTGAATACCCCTGTGGCTTCCTGGATAGAGGACCACCCATCAGGCAGACCACAGTTTGTGAGACTCAAGGACTGTGCTTCTGATATGGGTGTGATCAACACGGGGGCACCACAACAAACAGCCCTGTCCCCTTTTCACTTTACTCTGTACACCTCAGACTATAAATATAACACCCGGTTATGTCACTTACAGAAATTGTCAGATGATTCAGCACTTATGGAATATACAGATAAGGGGGAAGAGACAGAGTACTGGACTCAAGTGGAAAAGTTTGTTTCTTGGTGCAGAAAGAATTGTCTGAAACTTAACATCAGCAATACCAAGGAACTGGTTATTGATTTTCACCACACCAATCACCCCCAATGTCCTGTCACTATTCAAGGAGCGGATGTAGTGGTGGTACTTGGGAGTCCACATCAATGACAGAATAAACTGGTCTCATAACACAGAGGAACTATGAGAATAAAATGAAAAGATTAAAGGTAATTTGAAAATTACACGGTAACCACAATGGATAGAGGCTGTCACAATACAACACACTCATGATGGCTTATCTATAGTTCAAACACGAAAAGCAAAGCGCTCTGCCATTAGTCTAGCGGAAGTCAAGGTGAATTGAACATACTGTGGGATTGCACCATTGTTATAATGTACCGTAGTGAGATTTCTTCAGGCAGCACCAGGCATTGAGAATAGCAGTGTCCAGAAACTTGTAATTTTCTCCCATTTTTTATAACTAGGTCATTGGTACATAATAATGAGAGGGATCTTTTTCCTTACATAAGGTCTACTGCCATTTCTTTTGTTTTCATTTAGTTTAAATTCAATATTACTTAGAACTGACAGTTTCATTATTTTGTCTCTGCACACAGTGAAAGGTTTGATGGTAGCAACACCCAGATTAATTACCATGGGGCACTTCTAGTAAAATTAATGCTCAGACAAGACCCAAGTATAGGAGTTAATGATATCTGTAATATTAGCATTCCCCTGACAAGGTGCGAAAAACCCATAACACTACTGGAGAGCAAAAAGGCATCATCAGTTTTTTACTATGGCCATTGTAATGGACGGCCGGGATGCCCTGAGAATAAAAGGATGGGGGAAGGCAATTACTTTTGGACACTGCCTCCCCCAAGACGCTAGATGGTAGTTCCCCTGGAGTATAGCAGTGCCCCGGATTCCCACAGGGCATCCTGCGACTTGGAGTTCACTATCTCAGCCCTGTTGGGTGCCATGGGTGCTGCCAGGGGATGCAATGGAAGCACCGGGGGAGTTGTGCTTCCCTTATAGCCTTATATTCCTTATAACTTGAATTCTCCATCTGACCCGGAAGTACTGGTAAATCACATGGGAAGAAGAACAGAAGCAAGAACTATATAAAGGACTACTGAAGACTCAGCAAGGGAGCCAGTGGAGGTGGACAAATCTTGATGGGAGGTGTGGAGGAGAATAGAAAAGAGAGAGATTGTAATTATTGTATTTATTAACTGTGATATTGTGGCTGTGGTGCTTTAGGCACTGTTACTAGGATGAAAAAGGATTAAAATGCTTCTTGTTGCCTTTATTTTGTGTCCTGAGCATCTACCTGTTGGGGTTAAAAGGGCAATAGCAACCCCTAGCATCTACACCATGAAGGTATACATTTTGTTATTTTGCCCATTGTACAAATATTCCATAACCTTTACTCTACTTTAATTGCTCCTTGGTTTGTCAATACATTCCCCTGTTGCTACTTTGGTATCCTTGTTCATAATTTGGGTTTGGGGTCAGTTCTCAAGTACTTCCTAAAGTGTACAATACAGGCTCATCCTAATATTTAATAAAATGAGATGCAAGAGTGGCATAATCAGCAAACTTGAACATTATTTAAGAGTCAACAAGTGAAATGCAGGAGCTACAATGAGATTTCATGGGGCATCCATACTCATAGTAAGGACTTAGAGATGTTTTCCTGCAGTTTCACCAAACTGCTACCTGTCAGTGAGAAATTCAATAGTACAATGAATGACTGATACTAGTGTTTGTCAGGCTATTAAAAAGCTAAAATCAAAGGCAGCACACAGGAGATGTCTAATAGGTATTGGAATAGGTATTATAGTGGTCATTGTAAAGCTGTTTGAAACTTTTGCCTGCTTAGGTGAAAGATTAAAGACATCTTGAAGTTTTACATTTCCTTGATAAACCAAAGATAGCTTCCTGTAGTCTGTTATGCTGTGAAGCAAACTTATATTATGATTAAGGATAGCTACAGCCACCTCACTGATCTTGCATCCACTATAAACATAATGTATTTTATTTAAAAATAATTTGAAGTAATCCCAAGGAATTCAGTTTATTTAATGTAAATATGTTTGTCTATACTGCACAACTGGTAGCATGATGATAACCTGGTTAGAAATGTAGCCATAGATATCTGGAATGCTGGATTCACATATTAGCACGCTTACTATGTGAGTGGAGCAGTGGCATTTCTACATTAAGTGATACAGCCCCATTATATATACAAAAATAATTAATAAAATACCTCCATAAGTTAACTTATTATTAAATGTTAATAGCAACCCTCAGTTTTGTCTTCCAAAGCATTTTTATTAATTTCCTATCATATGCTCAATTTACTTACTTATTTAGAAAAATATTATATAGTAAATCATCTTTGATTTTGCAAGCCAGTCTCTGGCTGAGGGGCTGAACTAATTGATCACACACTGTTTTCTTAAACACACATTTTCATTTCTGGTTCAAGCTTTTCCCTATTCAGTACAGCAGCACATGCCACCAAAGAGGTATAAAAAATCCAGTACCATTTTCTCCCTTAAAGGTTGCCTACCAGTAAAAAAGAAAAAGAAAGTAAATATCAGGAAGGCAGGTTCCAAAGACATGCTTCATCTGGATTTTCACCTACGGCTGAAGCAGAGCACATGAAATTTGAAAAAGCAACCTAGGAAGATTACATGTGTTCATTCCACTTCGTGGAAAAGAAGCCAACTTTATGATGCTCCTGTTACAAAGAACTGCAGAATCTTGGTGCAGATAGAACATGTATGTATTGTAATAAGTTTTCTCCTCGAAATAAATGGATTGCCACAAAGAAAAAGGTTCGGGGACTGCCCCTGTATAATGTCTGTTGGACAAGAAAAAAAACACAAAGAGTTGCAGGGATCAAAAAGCATGTTTAGCATTTGATACAGATACATGAGAAAATTGTGCTTATATACAGAGGACAAAATGGAGATGGAAAGTGAGTTGGCAGGAGATGATGTCGATACTGTGGGACGGATACAATGTCATCAAAGGTGGACCGGAAGTGATGTCATCAGAGTGAGCCGGAAGTAACGTCATTTGGAGTTGCCGAAAGTAACGACTTGGTGGCCATCTTGGAACTCGGAAGTAAGTAATTATTTTTCTTCTCTTTGTCTGATGAAAAGAATGAGAGAAAGATATTAGTACCGCACATCAACCTTTTGTCTCGCAATGTTTCACTCACCTTTGGGCTTGTTGACTGCCTCCTAAGCACACGTGTGTGACAGTATATAGAAAATAGTTTTTGAATTTTGATGGCCTTGTGTAGACTAGCAAACACCCGTCTCTATCGTAGTTAGTGCTGCTAGCAGCCATACAGTGTCCAGTTCAAGTTGTGCAGAGTGCGTAGTCAGCATGTTCTTTACATGCCATTATAGGTTGTCATTTTTTACCTCAAAACCATCTGATTATCCACTTGAGGAGATGGCATTTCTACTCAGGCACGACATACCCAACAGATTCTCCTGAACAGAAGGTGGTTGTGAGACTCTTAGACTTTTTTATAAAGTATTTAAATCTGTTTGGTAGTGTTTTCTCAGATGACAATGATTTGAAGTCAATCGAGACAGACCAGAGACCAGCATCCCCTTGTTTGACTGATTTCGAGAAAGGTGTGTGAACATCAGTTTTTCACAAGTCATTAGCAAAAGATTGACAGACATTATTAGGTAGGTAAGTTAATGTTTACATTAGAGAACTCATATAAGGAAAATCAGATATAGTACCAAAATAATTTTGCTGCCAAAAATGTCACATTTTCCTCTTTGTATGTCTTCCCACATCTTAAAAATTTTCATATATCTTTAAGTGAATTTTAAACAAGTGAATCTGATGAATATTTCAGTATTCCATGGCAGAATATCACTATTTCCAGGGTGGAACCCTTCCTCACATCTAATACTGCTAAAGAAAAGATAATTATAATATACTACATATTATAATTATCTTTCCTTTTCTTGGTGAAACACAATGAAGTAGAGTTGTATAATCTGTGAAAGACACTCTATATTTCAGCTTTGAAGGAAATACTCTTGTTGAAGAATTAACTTACACAAGCAAATGTAACAATAACATATTAGGCATAAGCAGTTGTGTCATTGGGGGAGCCCCTGATCTTTAGTGCCCAGAAGCCCCAAGGGGGACAAAACCTGCTATTCAATCTTATATTTGAGTAAGACTACGTGTCTATATCAGGGTTGCTAAGACCCCATGATCTCCAAATCCTAATGACGCCTCTGGGCATAAGTAGTTGAACGTATAAATTAACAATTAAAAATTTTGTGTTGTGAAAAACTAGAGCAAAATGATAAACTACACCTTGCACCTGTATAACTGTGTGTGTGACAAATAAAACTCTTGAAACCTGTATCTCAAATTAATAAAATCCCAACACACTCTCCCTTGCATTAAAGGGGTGGCCAGCATAATAACTTAAATAGTAGGCCTTTCAAAGCAGTCAAAACAGTAAATCTTAGAACTCAAACTCTGTTCAGTTAAAAACTGTGTGTGATTTGTGGTGTCTGTAAAGTTTTGTCCACCTCTACTAGAAGAAATGGGTTCAGTGTTAATGAAAACATGAACCTGAATATGTGGGTGTGAATGCGATGATTTGCCAAGGCACTTTCCCAGAGAACACTACACCAAATGATCTTCTCTGAAGAGGGCAGATTCAAATAATAGAATAAGCGTGAAATCAAATTATAACTGGGCATGAAAATGCCATTAGATCTTTTCTTTCCATCTGTTCAAGCACAAACCCGTTACAAAACTTGACCTGAGAGTATAACAGATATACAGTTGTCAGGAATGCATTATTAATTTGTTCATTACATTTGTCATGTTTTCATGTGTAATTAATTTTCATTTTTGTTTTGTCATTTTTCTATTTTTATGCTCATGATGTCACTGCAGTGCCATTTTGTGTATTTATTTTTTCACGAGTGTAACCATTTTGTGTTTTTAGATTTCATGGGTCTTGCCATTTGTTGTGTTTGGTTGCTATGATGCTGTGTGGTGAGTAGGCATGTACTGTATGCGCCATGTAATTCATAACATCATTGCAGCCATATATATAACATGGCTACTCTCATTTGGCAAGGGCCTAAACTTACCAACACCTTATTTTGAAATTCTGCAAGAAACTCAATCTAGCAAACTATTTATTGGGGAAAGCCTTCTGGCTTTGAATTCTTGTGTTGCTTTGTTTTGACTCAAAGGTTTGGTTAGCAATTTGGTTTTGATGATAACTCTTGTGATAAAAACACAGACCAGACATCATAAAAAGGTTTGGGGCAGCCACCCGTATAATATCCCTGGCTGCAAAAGGGTTTGAAATTGACAGAGATGTTAACAATACTGAGTCCAAAACAGAACTGATTCCTTGGTGGTAAGATGGTGGCTTTAAAGGCCCATATAGGAAGTGACATCATCGAAGGGGACGGACCCGGAAGAGCCGTCATCGAAGGGCCAGACCCAGAAGTGACGTCATCTGGACCGGAAGTGACGTCTTCTTAGGCACCATAACCTGGCAGGATTTCTCAGGAAAGGTATGCAGGGAACTGAGAAAGGCAGTCAGTGCACCCCGCCACCCCCTGGTTGAATGTGGTATTACCATTACATAAGCCCTTCAGCTGCCTTACTCGCACATGTGTGACACTGTTATTATAACATAGCTCACAAAACTCAAAAGATGCTTCAATATCAAACATTAGGCCTTACAATTCTAAGAAGGTCTAGAACAATAATGTAAACATGGCCCTGAAACTACTCAAAGGTGTCCAACTTATGAATTCAAAAAGGAAGAGAGGAACCGCAAAGCCCTAGCCCAAACGGCAACACTGCGCTTTCTAAAATAACAATAATGTTTATTTAAAAATCAGTAAAATGTCTAACAGAAATACATTCCTAAAACATCTAGAACTAGACAATATGGGGCATCAAGAGGCAACCCAAAAGAAAACAAAATCCAAGTTCAAAATCAAAACTAAAGACATCTGGCCTCAAACAGAACACCTGTAGCGACATGTGCAGCTTCAAGAGTCCATGTTCACTTTGGCTCATAAAACAAGACAATGAAGATGAACTTATATAACAAAAGTTCAACACTCTAAAACCAAAACACATTATAGGAGAATAATTAATAACCAGAATTAACAAAAATATTAGGATAGAGAAATAACAAAAAGTGTAAGGATAAAAGGACTTAACAAAGGAAAACAGGGACCAGGGACGGAGCTCTAGTAAAACTATAACAATAATCCATATAACTGATCACATCCATGATTCTTACTATTATTTTGATAATTTCTTACATGAAAACATTTGCACATCATTTCTGCTTTTGGAAAAATATAAACATCCTTTCTGATAGGAAATTACTCTGTTTAATTCAAACAACAGCACTCTTACTATAAAAAACAATTTCCATAAACATCCTGCTTTAGATTATGGTCACTGAAAGTTAATATAATATAAGAATGATAAAAGCATGATAATATTTATTTCAACTCAACTCCCCTCCCTGCAAAAAATGATGTATGAATAAGCCCTCAAATTGTTTAGAACTGCTATTCTTCATACAGTTATCATGTAGTTTAACAATACAGAGTGATGGGAAAATAACACAGTTCTACTTTATTAAACTGCGTAAGTTATTGAATAAATCCATGGCCACAGCTGAGATAGCAACAAGAGATCCATAGACAGAGGCAACTGATTCTGTCTTGGTCCTAAATACCTCTGTATTGGGAATATAACTCCTTATTGGTTGCAAGCCAATATTGTTTGTTACAGACTGATGATTACAGCCCTCTGGATGCCTGGTTATTTTTACTGTGAGAAACTTGTGCCCAGATAGACAGACAGACAGACAGACAGACAGACAGACAGATAGATAGATAGATAGATAGATAGATAGATAGTGTGATGTACGGCCAGAGCACTTACCCAGCTGGGACACCCTGAGTATGGAAGGACCGGGGGAGAGAGTATTTCCATCCATCCATCCGTTTTCCAACCCGCTGAATCCGAACACAGAGTCATGGGGGTCTGCTGGAGCCAATCCCAGCCAACACAGGGCACAAGGCAGGAACCAATCCCGGGCAGGGTGCCAACCCACCGCAGTAGAGAGTATTTGCAAGATCATTTTTCCCCCGGAGCGACAGAGGGCAGCTCCCTTGGCTTACAACAGGGCCACAGGTTGTGAGCATGGAAGTTCAACCCTGCTGACACCCGGGGACGCCTGGACTTTTACAGGGCCCTATTTGGCAGCACTTCTGCCACACCCACAAGTGCTGCCGAAAGAAGCTTGTTGGGCACTTAGAGTCCTTCCAGGTGCCCTATAGAAGAAGCCAGTTACCACCACTCAATGCTCACAGTCGGGAGGAGGAAACTAAAGCTCTTGAGGAGTAGTGGAGGTGGAAGGACTGGTGGCATTGGGGTTGTGCTCTGTGCCTTGTGTGTTGTAAGGCAACAATGTAAAATAAACTGAATGTTGTGTGCTTAACCTGTGTCCTGCCTGTCTGTGTTGGGGATAGGGCGGCTGTACGCACCCTGGTCTTCCACAATAGATAGATAGATAGATAGATAGATAGATAGATAGATAGATAGATA
>JANRMT010062790.1:25340625-25429298 GCA_026402145.1 Polypterus bichir lapradei | reverse complement strand
ATAGATAGATAGATAGATAGATAGATAGATAGATAGATAGATAGATAGATAGATAGATAGATAGATAGATAGATAGATGCTACTTTAATCATCCCAACTTACAATTCAGTTTTTCCAGAAGTTCAAAAGTTGGTAGAAATTAAGACCTACAGTTTGACTCAGCAAAACACCAAGTGCCCTGGAGACCAAAAACTTTCCTTTCTGAACTGAAAGAGCAACTGACATTTCAGATCCTGGATCACAGCTTTGAAACACTGCCTACTCAGATGCTCTGCAGCATAGCAATAATCTGCTTTCTCCTTTGACTGTGAAATCTCATCACCAATACTTCTCACATTGTTCACCTAAATCTATGGGAACAGGATATGACACATTTTCCCCAGCTGCAAGAGCCGATCCAACTTTAGAGGATTTGCCAGTGGCTGCACCCAGGCCAATGGAGAAGCATTTCTGAAGTGGTGGAGCTCCAGAGGTAGTTTTCTAATCTGTATTGACATTAATATTGACATTCCAGATCCCAGATCTCAGACAATACTCTCCACAAACTCCTCAGAGAACTTAGCAAGTCATAGATTCTTTTCCAGGAAATCCTGTCTTCTCATTATGTGGTGAAAGTATTAGGCCTTTTCTTTGACAATCAAGCCTTCCAGTAAGAAGTCTAGTTGTATTTATTCAAGTATTAATTGTTTTTATCTTCTTGATGCCCAACGAACTCTCAGCAGTCTTTTCCAGCAGCAAAGTCCTAAATTATTAATATTTTTGCATTCATCTCCATCAATAGTCCAACTCTCACAGCCATACATCACTCCTGGAAACACTATAGCTTTAACAATGTGGAACTTTGCTGACAATGTGATGTCTCTGCTTTTAAGTATCTTGTCTAATTTTGCCATAGCCCAGAAATTTGTTGACTACAAAAGCACTAATTCTGTCTCTCACCCTAATTTGTTGGCTAAGAGTCCTGTCTTCAATTCAAAAAGTCAGTCCCATGAGAATATAGTTTCCTGTTAATGATGCGCGTTGATTTTCTCAGAAGTATCCATTTGAAAATATTTTAGCAAAAACACGTGTTTTGCTCATTTTTGGCATATGACTAGATAACTGACATGTGTATTATGCAACCCAAGTTTCATGGACATTTAACATCATTTGCCACCAAAGAGCATTGGTCACTATTGGCTTCTATTATATCATAAACACTTTTTTCTCCAATCTGCATGAGATTAAATCTTTTTTCATGGCCATCGTTATAAACTACATGGGGGTAAGTAACATATAAAGAAATATCAGCACTCTTTTAGTATCCATTTAGCTGAAACGACCCTATTTCTGGGTGCACAGACGAGGGTGTCACGTAGATAAGCCCTTATCAGCAGAATTAAGGAAACATTTACCTCCATTTCAAAGCCCAAGACAACAACCAGTTATGAAGTTATGATTTCTTAACACCAGATGTAATGATCTGCTCTCATTTGCTCTGAACTTGGAATTTCACTGTCTAGTAGTTTTGATCATATTGCTTAATACAGTAGGAAAGTCAATTTTTTGCTTTACTGATAGTCTGATAACAGAGTGCTCCTAGACAATTCCTCATGGCATCAATACCTATAGGATTGATAAAATAGCACATTTGGAAGACTTTAAATTCATTAGTCTATTTAATATGCATGAGATATGAAGTCTCCATAACATTACTTCAGTTAATAAACCTCTGTTCATTTATTTCGGTTCATACAGAAATTGCATTGAACATATATGCATGATTTAAACATGAGAAATTCACAATACTAATACTGAATAGTAAACAAAATCAGAGGCCTGAATAGTCCCCACTCAGCCAGGAGAGGAAGCTGCTGAGAGAGCTGCAGATCACAAAATAACAATTAGGGAAATGAATCGTAATGAAATATCTCATCTTGAAAGGGAGATGCAAAAATTAAGCAAGAAACTGGGTGCTCATTATATATGGAAATGAAATCTGATATACAAAGAAAAAGAAATGCTGCTACCTTATATCAGCCAAAATGAACTGGCCGTGTCAAATATTGCAATTATTCCCTAAAAGCACTACAAGGAAGAAAATAATTTTGTAAACCTCTAATGAAGGCCAAATTTATATATTGTGTATAAACTGAAAGATCAAGAGAGAAAAAATCCTAATGCCTCCATGTATATTAAAACATCTGTTGTTTCAAGTCCAAACTCAGGTGAAATTCTGAAGCTGGTTATTTTAAGGTTGCATCATTTTCAAGATAAGAAAAAGAAAACCTTTTCAGTGCAAGGGAGAAGGTGCCATTATCATATGCCAGTAACAAAATCCATATACTGTATTCCCCTATTTTGGCTCTCTCAGTAGGCACTCAAGTACAGTCCTTTCAATGGCACTAAAAGGCTGCTGTGAGAAGCTGGTATCCAGTATGAGTTATTACATCCTGCTCAGCTCAGGTTCACTTCCAAAAAAGAAAACTACATTTTCCTCACTCCTGGAAAAGCAGAAGTTCTTACTAAAAAGACCCATTCTAATATATGTAGATCTCAGCTTTCATAACTACAAGTGACACTCAATGGAATAATGAATCATAATTCTTTCTTTTTTGGGTGTATTGTTTCTGTTCTTAATTCTGTAATATCATGCCAAACTGCTTTGCTTTCCACACTGACCCCCACCCTTAGGTTCTTTGCTGTGCTGGGGCATATTCTCCAAACTGCAGTATTATATAGCACCTTCACCTGTGTGTTCACATTTCTAATTACAAGACTTCATAATCATCAGTCATAGGATACCCAATAGACAGCAGGGGCTCCAGCACTAATGTCCATCCTTGTTCATATCTCACCCACCAATCCATGATGCATAGACTCTATAGAAGGCATCCTTTCTCGGCTCTACCGACCTGAAACTAATTAAGGATTTTTAAATGCCCAAAGCAAGAAACCACATACAAGTTGGCAGTGCAAGTAAACTGTATTTCTATTGAACATAATCTAAGCATTGTAAGCAAAGTACATGAAAACATATAAAGAGCAGAGGTACAAAGGGAAGCCCCATTTAATGTCCAGAATGTGGTAAGGATGGCAGTGTTTCAAAAAATAGCATAACTGACTTTTACAGCCAGGGTGCGGGTTTGCAGCCTTGAAGTCTGCTTAATAGCTGGTCCATGAATGAACGTTAAATTTCGATGAATTTACAAACTGTGCAAAAAATGCAATTGGGAGACCAACAATGGAACTGGGGGAAATTACAAAAACAAAAAATCTTTAAGACTCCCACAAACTCTTAACATTAACAACTACAAGATTCTTAACATTAAAAGAACTAAAATACCTAAAAACCATCTTTTGACTACATAACCTTAGAAATAAAGAGTTGTTTGAAAATAAATCAAAGCTTGCAAGATATTGTACGATTTCCTCAAGAAGAGCTGATAGCATAATTTATACTTACATATACAAATAGACAATGAATGGGGAGCTTTTCTCCTGTGTGTTAAGTTGTTGTCAGTCTGTGTTAGTGATGGACTATTACAGTGTTAAACTGTGCAATGCCTCTCATGTTCAGACTCTACACTATATACAGATGCAGACCCAACCTGTAAGAGCGTTAAATAACCACTGGCCTCTCCTTTCCTTAGTCTAGAAGCTAATCAACTAGTTTTTATTTGTTTGGTCACATGCTCGTTGTGCCTCGTCTACAGTATTAAAGGCTCTCATAGCTCTAACAGCTCTCATTGTTCAGTCTACACTGATAGCTTACAGAGAGCATCTTGTACCACCACTTGTTTCCCAATGGTTTAACGATGTATTTTATTATTTGAAGGTGGATAAATGTAAACATACTGAACAGACCATAGTTTCACTATTTTACAAGATATGACATCTTCTTTGGGGAGTTTTGTGGGAAAAATGTGGTGATTTGTATTTTCTGTGGAGTGATTAATTATTAAGTAAGTGAAATATCAAAAAGAAAAGATGTATATTATTAGATAAATATAATGTATTATGTTGTGTTTTACTGCTTTACTAAGGCTCATTAACACATTAAAATAGCAGGTTTATTTTCAGATTCACAAGAAAAGGATGATCAAACGGAGAGCACAGATTACCAAAGGGAATCGCAAAACACAGAATACATCCTTTTGCCCATCCGGGCTGTGAATTCTTGTCTGACAGGATGACAAACCAATCAATCTATCTCTGTCTTTTCATGAATGCTCTATCCTACAAAAAAGGCTGCTTGAAGAATAAACTCCAGACTCCTGTAGCTTTTAAAACAGCCAGGCTTTTAAGACATAATTGTAACTCTTTCATCTCTAATTTGGCAACCAGAGCTGCCACCTACCACCTGTTCACATACACCAGATATACTGATGTCCTCTTAGTCCTGCACTTCCTTTACTGGTGTTATTCTAGTTTTTAGATATTTTTGTGTTAGTTTTAATTTAGTTTTTCATTGTATGGTTTAGCTTTTCATCATACTTTTAGCTTTGTTATTTAGTTTTGTAATATTTTACTAGTAGTGGGTAGCGCTGCTGCCTCGCAGTTAGGGGACCTGGGTTCGCTTCCCGGGTCCTCCCTGCGTGGAGTTTGCATGTTCTCCCCGTGTCTGCGTGGGTTTCCTCCGGGTACTCCGGTTTCCTCCCACAGTCCAAAGACATGCAAGTTAGGTGCATTGGCGAGCCTTAATTGTCCCTAGTGTGTGCTTGGTGTGTGGGTGTGTGTGTGTGTGTGTGTGCGCCCTGCGATGGGCTGGCGCCCCGCTCAGGGTTTGTTTCCTGCCTTGCGCCCCTTGTTGGCTGGGATTGGCTCCAGCAGACCCCTGTGACCCTGTAGTTAGGCTATAGCGGGTTGGATAATGGATGGATGGATATTTTACTAGTTTAATTTTACTCACCAAAGAATGCTGTTGGCCTAATCAATAGACTCCTACTTTACAAGAATAAAAACCCAGTTTTCTTTAGAATTATCAAGCTCTATACTATGTACTTTATATACTGCTCAATTTAATACATGAATATATTGTGATGTGTGAGTAGTACATATACGCTATGTCTGCCGAGCATCACGTGATCACCAGTGAGTCAATGGTTGTTCTCTCCTTGCAGGATTGTGGGTAATCGTCTCCTATGCTTGGTCTCGGTCGGTGTGCCTCACTCATATAGTCAACATCCATACAAGTGTATACTGTTTACTATTTGTGGCCACGTGTGTGTGCTGTAATGTGTGTGATCCTGTCTTGCACTCCAAAACACGAGGCTGAGTCTCAGTATTTTAGCAAAACCAACTGTATTCAGCTTGAAACAGGAACAGCACGGTTATTTATGGTAGCGGGATCTACCACTCTTCTATACACAGACACAGCAATCAGGCAGGGTTGTGGCCAGGTTAGTGGCCAAGTTATACTGTTCCCTGCATTTATAATGTTCCTTACATTCACCCATCGATGGCAGGTGCTTATAGCTTGGCCGTGATCTTTTCAGATTTGTTTTCACGGTGAACTGCCACAGTGGTGGGAGCCTGCGGTTGCCCTGGCAACCAACAAGCTATCTTTCATAGACACGGCAATCGCACTTTTGGACGCTCTTTGGCGTGTCGTCCCGTTGGAAGGAGACCCAAAAGAGTTTAGAAACCTTACAATATGAAAAATACCATAGCAAAATCTTATGACAATGCAACAGTAACGAGGACTCCAGTGTAATAAAAATACAAAAATTATTTAACTGGTACGTTAAGTTTTGCATGCCACTTGCCACTTTAATTTGCAATATGCCTAAATCAAATGTCTATTTTCAAAAGCACTTTTCTTTTGCAGTTGTGTGAGTTTCTTTAGGAGCAGTAAGATCAGGTACACTGAAAATAATCTTTCTAAGTGTGCTTTTATATGTTAGTTGTGGGTTGTGCTGTGTCACATAAAAGACCTGAGATTCAAAACTGGATCTGTTGCTTTTTTATTTTAGTTTTTTTCCTGAAAAACGGTCAGCCTGGAAAATCACAATTTGCATAAAAGTTGAAATTTGTATTGCTGTATTATTTCACATGGCAATGCCAGAGACAATGCCTTTGGAGACAAATGTTGATGTAGGGGCTCATTTTAAATGCAAAAAGCAGGGCTACAGGGGATGAATTATGAAGAAAGATTAAAACAACTGAGTCTTTTCAGTTTAGGCAAAAAGAGAATAAAAGGTGACATGATTTATGTGTTTAAAATTATGAAGGGAGTTAGTACAGTGAATTTCCACTTGGGATTAATAAAGTATCTATCTATCTATCTATCTATCTAGTACAGTGGATCGAGACTGTTTCTTTAAAATGAGTTCAACAAGAACACAGTAACACAATTGGAAACGTGTTAAGGCTAAAGTTTTTCTTCATGTTTTCTTCCAGTTACCAAGTAGTGTGGAAGACAGTAGGAATTTTGGGACCTTCAAAACTAGACTTGATGTTATTTTGGAAGAAATAAGTGGATAGGGCTGGTGAGCTTTGTTGGGTCTGAATGGCGCATTCTCCTCTTGATTGTTCTAATGTAACTTTCCCCACCCAGGAATGCAATAGCATGCAATAAATGAATGAGCACCCATTCCCAGTTTCTGGATGAGATCAGAAGTTGCACATAAGGTTTATAATGAAAGCAAAAGTTAGTAAAGAGATGCGTCAGTCTATATCATATTACATACCAAGGATGGTACTGATTTACTGTGGAGGATTTAGTCCAGAACTAATCCATTTTAGTTTTTTAATTCCTGTTCTAGTTTTTAGCCAGTTTTTCTTTTGGTTAAAATAAATTAAATGTAGTTTGTTAACGATTTCCTTTTAAGTTTTCATTAATTAGAATACTTTCTTTTTACTCTCATTTACAGAATTAAATACCTTACAATGTCAAGGCTACACGTCCTCAACCATTTGCAGCAGGGTCTGCTCTTCTGAGCCTTGTGGTTTCCTGGAATAATTTCCAGAGAACTGTCACATTATGTGTCCTATAGAATTGCCTTATGTGATGTACAGATTATACTACCCCTAATGGTCACTGATAGTCCATAATAGCATTTTGAGGACCAGGTTTCTTTCTCTCTTTCTTTATTCATGGCTTGTATCCAGTCCATTCCTCCAGGTATTTCCTACTGTAGATCAATAAGACATCTTTGAACTGCTTTCTGGTAGTCTTTGAGACCACTGTACCTCTGAGATCTCACTTGCCTGGACAAGGCTTTCAAGTCTTCAGATCTTCAGTCTGCTTGTTCTTTCTCCTAGACAGTAAGTCAAACTACCCATGCTAGAATATCTCTTCTGACTGCTGCCTTACCTTAAGCTGATCATTTGCTACTTATAGTACATCTAACATTTGTGAATTATCCCAGAAAAAAAACAAAACTCGCAATTATTCTTAATTCCTTACTTAATGCACAAGACTTTGCTTCCCATTTAAGCCATACACCTTGAGAATGTCGATGCTGGTCATGTGGGGAAAAAAGAAAATAAAACTGACTTCAGAGAGAAGCATTTGAGACCAGCTTTGCTTATCAGATCCTCTCTTGACACTTTGATAGGATTTAGCATAGGTTCCCAATTGACTGATTAAAGGACACAATCGGACAACTGCAGAAGCAATTGACCAGCTGAATATTAAAGTGTGCTCTACCCAATTTTTGTGTGACTTCTGTGTCAGGCATGAACGGCATGGAGAGTTAATCTTTTATCTGATTTGTAGGCCTTTTATTTTCTACTTTTTTCCTCTGAATATGCAAAGCAATTTAGATGAATCTACTAGTCTGTCAGTAGTTGACAGGTTTTATAAGCATTTGCTAAAAGTATGACTTCACTTTCAGAGTCAGACTTTAAGGCATCACCTTAAAATGCTAATTTGCCTTGAATAGTGCATTCCTCCTGGAGACTGCTTACGACGGTGAGACTTCTATGCAGGTGCTTGGCTGACACACATTTTCTTATCAGGCTGAAATTTTAATGGAAGGCCATAAAAACAATGTCAAACTTGAGCTCACATAAAGCCTGTTTTTTGCTGCAGCATCCTGAAATTCTCTTTCTGTGAGCACAAACCAGTCAAAAGTTTCACCTTTGATAATCTTATATTTTTCTTTAGCTGTGAACTGAATACATATTTGCAAACAAAGCTTATTGCTATCAGGGTCTCTCTGTTGATTTGAATCTTAATTACGCCTTTCAATGTCTTTGGGTATTTTCTAAATGACCTACAGCTGTTTCCTTCTTTCATTTCTGAAATACTCTGCCTAACATACAACTTTCTTTGTTGTGCATATTTGAATATTTTCTAACCCTTGAGAGTACTAGAATAATTAATGTGAAGAATATTCTTTTGACATCAATATTAGACATAATCTTTCATTTTCCTGATCAGGTTTCTTGCAGTAGCAGTCCATCCTACTAAATGTGAATGTGAGGTAAATTATGTGGAAATATTCTAAGTATTCTATAGTAGAATATTTCTAAAAAAGTTAAAGCAGTGCCAGCATGCATTCCACCTGCTTCTGATCTTTGCCAAAAGCAAAAGACTTTGAAGTGTTGAATTTTCAGATAAATGTTTCCATGATTCTGCTCTTGCCTATCATCCATTGTAATCTCTGGTTAGAAGGTTAGTAGGTTTATTTTCTATGACAGAGGAAGAAACTCTGCAATACAGGTAAAGGTTGGAGTTGAACCACTGCCTGTCCAGAATTAGAGGAGACAGTTTTTAAGTGGTTTCAGCAAGTAGTTTGAGTGGCTGCTTGGCTTGACATCTCTCTCAGCAGATATGTTAAACACAGCCCACTTAGAGAAGGCTTGGAGCAGAATCAGGACAAACTGGAGGGATTACATGTGTAAAATGGCCTGGACGTGTCTTGGAATACCTGGTCAGCCCTGTTCTGGAAGGATCCACCACAACTATCACCAGGAAAAGCGTAACAAAATCAATGATTATGTTTTCATGATAACACTGTAACTGTCGCATCTAAAAATAAAAAGCAGGTGATTATAGAATAAGTTGATGAAGGAAATATAAGGAGGCTGGTTTAATACAATATAAATGGAATACATCCACACTATTATGTTTTCATTGAAAAATGCAGACATTAATCTCTATTTTTGCCTTTCACCCACACTACCAAGGCATTTTTAACCCCCAAAAACAAAGAATTTTTAAAACACTCTTCAGAGATATATATTTCTGAAAACACCATCTCAGTGTCATATGGTGGATGGGTGAAAACACAGAATATAACAGCGCTCTAATTGGTTTATACTTTTTACATGGCTTTTCCCTTATTGGATCCTGCTTATTATAAGATTTCATTCACTGACTGTTCACCCTTAACAAAAGAAAACTGCAACATAGTGGAGTTTCTTTCAATAGTACTTGTCGTGTTGCTTATCTGTATGCATCTAAATTGCGTTTTGTACAGTTTGAGTGCTCCATACATGTCCAAAAGGCATATAATTTACTAGACACTATATGTGTTACTATCAACAGTAATTCCACATCATTGTAAGTCCAAACAAAAAAATCTAGTTTTTTGTTTTTCATATTCACTGTTGCTATTCTTTGTGCGTAAATGCAAGCTTAAAATTCATGTCAAGCGCAGATGACACTTCATCTTCTCGTTTTCTCCAATTTATACATGCCTAGTGTAGGCTAATGGCTATATCATATGCTTTTTCATTTGTTTAGTTTATATGGAGATACTTTAAGACTGTTTTCATCTAAAAACACATTTTTTTTAAATATACATGATGTTCTACAAAAATCATCAAAGCAGAGCATAGCAGGTCACTGCCACCTTTCAACAAAAAAAAAGAAAATTGTAAAAGTTTGTTTCACAATAAATAGCAAAACGTCATCAATACAGAATTACAAGTGTAAAGGCTTTACAGTAAAATGTCATCCCAAAAGGCATTTCAGGAGTAATCATAAGTGTGACACCTAGCTGAAGGCATCTTACTTGCAATTAGTGTTACTCTGTGATTTTCCTTTGTATACAAGGGATAACTATAATGTTGCTTTTTTCAGCTGAATCCCAATTAACTTTTAATACCCTTCTTATATTGTTCACAAACATTTTCTGTGTTTATTCAATCTTCGTCTTCTTTCGGCTGCTCCCGTTAGGGTTGCCACAGCGGATCATCTTCTTCCATACTTTTCTGTCCTCTGCATCTTGCTCTGTTACACACATCACCTGCATGTCCTCTCTCACCACATCCATAAACCTTCTCTTAGACCTTCCTCTTTTCCTCTTCCCTGGCAGCTCTAACCTTAGCATCCTTCTCCCAATAAACTCAGCATCTCTCCTCTGCACAAGTCCAAACCAACGCAATCTCGCCTCTTTGACTTTGCCTCCCAACCGTCCAACCTGCGCTGACCCTCTAATGTACTCATTTCTAATCCTATCCATCCTCGTCACACCCAATGCAAATCTTAGCATCTTTACTCTAAAACTGTTCTGTGCTATTCAATAAAGTGTTTAAAAAATAAAATGTTTTACCTGGCTTGTGTAAGCACTCTTCTGTATCAAACTCAACATCATCCTTGATGTAACGTTTCCTTCATATTAGATAAGTGGTCGTAGTGACAACGGGCCAGATCAGGAGAAGAGTTTTTTTTTCATACAATCTCTTTAGATTCACAGTTTCATGTAAGAGCCTTTGCAACATACACAGTGTGAGCCAGGGGGTATTGTCATGAAGAAGAGGGCATGGTTGACAGCTTTCCTTGCTAATTTTCCCTGATAGACTACTGCAAATACCAAAGTGAACCATTGTAACATATAATAGATATGTGGGTCTTTTGAGGCATGTAATCAGTATGGAGTACACCCTTAACATTATAAAGAAAATTGCACACATTCTTGCTAACAATACTTTGAATTTGAAAATCTTTGGTATAGGAGAATCAACATGCTTTAGTTGTTTCGAAAGTGGATTGTACTCTGGATCACATCCAAGTTTTATGCCTGATTAACAAATATTTCTTAAATTTCATCATTTCACGAATTAACATTCTGGGCACCACCTGTGCACAGACCTTGCTCATGTGTAATTTTTCAAGAAGAATACCTTCATGTGACACATAACTAATGCCTATGGTGTCTGCTTTCTGCACCATCACTCTTCTATTTCCCATTAAGATTTGCTCCATTAGTGGCTATTTTTATTCTGTTCTCAAAGCTGTATGTCAGCCAGACGTTGGGTTATCTTCGATAGGTGTTCTGCCAGAATGGTCTATCTGTAGACTGAAGCATATAAAGGGGGCTATTCCTGGTACACAGTGACTAGGTGAGAATGAATCTACAGGGGAATCTTGTTCTCTAGAGACAGAAATTAAGTGATAGTATGATATCTGATTTTGTGGTTTTGACATCCATGTTAACTTGCCTCTAAAACATTGAATAAACATTGTAAACTACGAATGGTAGAAACTTGTAATTTACATATTTTAATCCACGGAAGCTAAACTGTAGTTACTTACAAAATCAGCACTCTAGAATATCTTTTCAGTTTATAAGTTCAAAAGGTTTTGATCATCTCTTGTAATGTACGCATGTGTCATTATACGGTATATTGTTATAGTCAACATCATTTACCTTTTATTGCATTTGTTCAGTTTGTCTGGTTGCTATTGTCACAGTTCATTTTTATATGTTTATGGAATATTTCAGCCACAGCATAAATACAAATTTTCAAGATTAGATTACTCTGTTATGCTTACTGACTTTGCATATCAATACTATTTTTCTTTGCTGCTCCTGTATACTGTATAACAAACACAGGCTACTTATTTTCCATTAATTAAACTTACAATACTAAAAAAAAAAGATTCAATACTAAAAAAACCAGAGTGAACTACCAGGCAAAAAAAAAAAAAAAAACTATACAGCATTTCATTGAATGTTGTTGTTTGAAGGCGATCAGTCAGTCAATCAATTTTTATTTTAGGTAACATCTTTCACAGTGAGCTCCAAAATCAAACACTGCGAGGAGGTGATGACTTAAAAGGCTGTAGAGGTGGAGGAAATTTTCAAGTTCCTTGGTATCTGTTATGATCAAAAAAGATTACCAGGATTTTTTTTTTCTCTCAGTTAGTTTCAGATATTCAGTATGTCACAGAAAGCCATGGCCATTTTCTACAGGTCTGAATGATATGGCAATATCTCTTCCAAGGAAGCAGTAAGAAAGAGGCATGCACTGATTATACAACTATAGAATGTCATTTTAATTTATTGTGTTCTTTCGGACTGAAATGTAAAGCATACATGACTTGACCACATATACTCATTACAACATGAAGGCATATAAACAAATGCTTCCTGCTAGTGACCTATGAACTTGGATAAAGTCTCAACTGAAAATGAGTCTGTTACCACTGTATGAGATTGAGTGGCATCACCTTTCACATTTAAAAGCCAGACTAGCCACTTGGTATAGGGAGATGTTCCTCTAGCTTAATTGGCTAATAGAGTTTTTTGGTTCTACATAATAAAAACAGACCAGCTGCTGGAGTCCCTTCTTAATAGTTAATGTAATGTCGTATGTAGAAAAGCTCTTTTAAGGATTTTAAACCACAGCAACAGAGGTGCAAAAAATTAAAAGGGATTGTTTTAGAATAGTCAACCAACCAAGGTCAGTAACATGAGGCACACCTGAAAATGTCAAAAGCTAAATCTAATGATTTTATTTGCTTTATTTTAATAAATTAAGTCTGGGCTCCAGATTATGCACCCATAAAAGGTAAAATGGAAAACAAAATGGTGGCATGATGATAAGCATGAAAATACATCAAATGCAAAAATCATTGTGCATGGAATAAAAATGTCAAGCCACAAGGGTTTGGTAAAAGGAATATGGAGATAAAAGGAGTCATCTACATAGCCAATGTTCAAAACTATGACACACAATAACCAAGTGTCAAAGTCAAAATGAAATCCTAAATCAAAGTAGATGAGAAAAGAAATTGGTAGGAGAACCTCTAGTACATGCAAACATGCTCACACATACTTTTAACTTCTTTTTAGGAATTATCCACAAACATGGACAATCTGAAAATCTCATCTGGAGTCTTTTAGACCTTTAACCCCAAACATTATGTAATACATGACCCCCAGCATCACACATAGCAAGGCTCATCACAATAAACTTGAACTCTATAGCAGTGCCCAGGAAAATCAAAATGGTGTCATTGGAACACACAAAATGTCCAATAAAACTAATATAAGCAGTCAAAAAAACATTAAGAAACAAACAGGAATAAAAAGAATAAAGAGCATAAATTATAACAAAAACATCAATAAATTTTACATAAACAGTTATGCTAGATGAATGAAAAATAGCCTTGACTACACCTTCATTTACTGATCATATTCATGCCTGAGAACCCTCCATTATGTTTATTTATTTATGTTGATTTCATAAACCTTTGATTTCATATCCTGTTTTGTTTTTTTGTAGTTAGAGCGTATAGGTGTCGCTGAGACCCAAGCTATTTATAAATATAAGTAAAGTGCGTTAGTTATTCGCTATACATATCCCGCTGTAATTAAATTCAATTGTTTATTTATTTCACTAAAGCATAAATAAATAAGGGGCAAGACTATCGGTCTCGTTTTTCTGTAATATTTGCTACTTAATAGGATGCCCTAATGTGTACACGTTCTGTATATTTTATATTTCGTTGTTTAATATTTTCAATTTTTTTTTTTGTCAAAAAGTGAAATTCCATTTTTCTGTGAGATTCATTTAAACAGAATTCACTCCTTTTGTGCTGGCTTATAGGTAATTGAAAAAATATTGTTCCATTCAACTTAATCACCTACTGCACATCACTAAAGCTACCATTGGCACACATACTGCCCAGTGTGTGAAGCCTTGTGCATTAATTAAAAAGGAAAAATGTGATTTCAAAAATGACCTTGCAATATACGGAGTCTGTGAAGCAGATCATCTTCTGCTGCTTCCCGCACAACTGACAAAAGAGGATGTTCACAAAAGAACTTGGAAGAGATAATATGACAGAAACAGCAGAGCTAATACCTGGATCAAAATACCTTTCATTTATTAACAGGGACTAGATTAGTCATCCCTAATGCTCTTTTAATTTTCTTCCTCCTGCCAACACAGACAGATTTGAGTACCACTGCTGATAACACAAAAACAATTCACCTTACCGTGATTTATGTATTTACTCCTGAGTGTACATGTGCCAAGATTTGCAAAGCCCAGGGCTACATTAACAAATGGCTAATCTAGTAAACTGGAGCATTTAATGGATGCAGTTGTAATAATTAAACTTTTTTTTTTAATTATGCATTCCTTTACTGTTTTATTTAGGTCAACATCTGGAATTCTCTTCAAACAGTATTGGCTTCAAGCAATATAAAACATTATGATTTCTAGTCATCTAGACTACTTTTGAGGTTTTGAATATTCTTTAACCTTTTTATATTTTGGAATTTATTTGCATTTATTTTTTACAGCCATTGACATCATTTGATTTGGATTATGGACACTTCTTCTTGGCCATGTTCCTGTCTCGCCATCAAATGATGATATGTCAGATGGCACACTATTTATAGTTATATTTTGGTGACTCAGCTTAAAAATAAAGGAAAGATTGCAAAGAAGAAATAAAGCACATTTTTTTTTTAAGAATTTCACAATTCACATATCTAAAGATACAATTTACATATCTTTTGACTACGAATTCACATTTTGGCCTATTAACGAAAGTACATTTGATTGATTGGCCTCTACTTTTCTTACAGTTGGAATTCTAAATGAGGTGATTTAATTTCTGCCGCTCACAATTTTAAATGAAACCCTAACCCTAACTACCATTGATATGATTTTTTTAAAAAAGATGTCTTTATTAGTAACAAGTAAGAGAACATCCATCATTCCATATGCACCACTATAGGATTATTAGAATCTTTGTTATAAAAAAAATTAAATACTGTACAGTGTTCATATATTAATTATTTTATATACTGCACAGGTAAATATTTTTTTCTTGATTTACATTTGTATTAGCTCAAAGGAAATGGATTTAAAGTTAAAATGGGGGAAATTGTTTATTGGTAAACTGTTTTCTATTCCTCAAGGCATGTTTGGGATCAGTTAATAGAAAGGCAGAATAGGAGGATGTGAAAGGAAAAGAAAAAAGAACAGGAAGAGCACATGGAAAGAATGCATGCTGGCGTGGAGAGAGGGCGTGTAGAAGAACAAAAATGATAATAGTAAAACAAAAGAAGTGATTAAGAAAAAAAAATATATCAGAAATATGATTTAAGAAGGACACAGGAAATTTTGAATGATTTGGTGAAATGATTTGAAGAAAGATTGGGCTTTTGGCATTGGGGTCATGAGCTAACGGGGAACCAGAAAAAAGCGACAGATATAATGCTCTGCTAGAGTCAAGAAAGAGAAGAAGAGCTTCTTAAACAGACTGGGAATATTCAAGTCTGGGCAATGAGCTTTAAGGAGATTAAAGCGCTACTAAGAATCATGCATCTTTATTTTCTTGGTCTAGATGCGGCTTATTATCAAAGTATTGTCTTTGTCATCATTTCATCTGAGCTACAACACACGCCAACAATAGGTAGCTACAACAATCTTTAAACTTCTGTCATTTTACTATTTTAATAGGATGAATGTATTTATATATACCAGTAACAGTGCACTGCACGATAACATACATTGAATACACTTGACTTAAGCATTCCTAGTTTTCAGACTCTTTCTCTGTACATTTAGCATTCGTTTGCTTAGAGGTTGATGTGCTTGCTGCTTCCTGAGCAGCTCTTCTTCTCTCCACCCTAGCAGCCCGCTTCTTCTCTTCTCTCATCAGCATCTTTTTGCGTTAAAACAGATTAAGTCAGTGTTTGTGTTGCAATCACTTAGAACATTTTCCTTAATTTTTCACTTAAGCTGGCACTTACGTCTTCAATCTGCCTGAAGAATGATTTAAAATATGAAGAAGTAGGGGAAGTGACAGGGAAGGAGGTAGAGAACTAGAATGGCGCCAGTATGCATGTGCCGCATGGCCGGCCTGCTGAGTTCATTTGACAATAAAATAAAAATAAAAAGAGGAATAAAAATCATCACCCTGAATGCAGATAGTAGACGTCACGTAGTATATGTGTACCAAATTTCAGGTCAATAGGTCAAACGGTTTGTGAGCTGCAGGTGATTTAAAATCCTGGACAGACAAACGAACAGCCATGGTAGCGTATTATATAAGAAGATATATATATATATTTTTATATTGTCACAAACGTGCGATTAGGAGCGAGCTGAGTGGACCAAGTAGAGGTAATTACCCACCAGGCCAGGGGTCACGGGGTGCACTAAACCTACCTCTGTTATCTCTGTAGGCCAAATATGGGAAAAGCAGCCTGATTCAACATCAACGATGTCACTTCCAGTTCCAGTACCCAGAATGACACCACTTCTGGTTCTGATACCCAGAAAAACATCACTTCCGGTTTCGCCTTATAAAGCCGCCATCTATTCAATACCAAATCAGTTCAGTTTAGTAGAACTAAACAAGAGCACATATTTGCTTTTCTCTTCAACCTTTTGTAGCCAGGGACAATATACGGGTGGCTGCCCCAAACCTTTTTTCATGTGTTGAGACTGCTTCTTTTGCAATATATATATTCTTCTCTCTATCTTCTTAATTAAAGTGTAATATTAAAGTTCAGCATATTGCTTTTTGGGTTTGGACTGAAGAATGGAATGCCTGCTGAATAATGCACGACAAGCTTGTTTTGTTTTGTTGTTGTTTTGGATGAGTTAAAGTTTTGGGTGGTGGATGAGCTAAGGTTTTGGGTGCATTTCGTTTTTTCTTTATATTCATGAGAAAGTGTTTTTTTTTTTTCTAAATTTTTTTTTTAGCAGAAATCAGTCTTTAGGCCATTTATTTCTAGGTATCACTGTCACCCATCCCCTGCATTAGGAGAGAAATTACTAAGTACTTTTGCATAGGAGAAACGGTGAGAGGGTCAAACATACATTTTCTGCACTTGCAAAATCCAAATCTGGATTGGAGGGACTTAGAGTCTATTTTTGAGTCAGGAATCAGGCATATTGAAGGATACAGACCAACATACACAAATTATTGTATTGCTTGAGCCCACTATGTGTGTCATTAGCAGAATTTTCAACAGTTAAGTGTCAGCTTAATGAAGGCATTTTTGGACTTGCCTGTCCTTTCTTAGAATTTACTCAGTACCATAAATTGTTGTTCCTTATCCTTAAAGCATAAAACAATTCTACATTCCATGGGTGCACTACAGAGAGTAATGTTTTATCTACCAGTAATATAAAATGATAGTAATAGTACTACTGGGCTACAATTTGTGCAATTTTAATAATTAGATTTACAATACACAAAAAAAGAAAATGAATGTGTGGGCTATGAACATGCACTTTATTTTACATCCATTAAAAAATTAATGGAAGAACTATGTCTCTCGGCTGGCCTGGGAACACCTCGGAATTCCCCCAGAAGAGCTAGAAGAAGTGGCCGGGGAGAGGGAAGTGTGGGTATCTCTGCACCAATCATACTAGACCTAGGGCTTGTTCTATAGCATGGTCTGCATTCCTCAGATTACTATGGACCAGCAAAACAGAAAAGAACAGAATTTTAATCATGTGCAGCGTGTCATTTTTCAGCCAGCAAGTCTCCCCTGGCTGGGGTTCAAAGTGTTGTCTCTTGTTAATTTTGTGTTATCTTCTGTCATTTATTCATATTAATGTTCAATTTATTTATTATGTACAGAAGTGTATGTTGAAAAAGGGGAAGGGCCTTTTTTTATATCCCTTGTGTTTTATGGGTGTCCCGCCAAGGGACGGGGCTACCTGCCTTTCACTACCAGGAATGGCCCTCCACCCAATTTAAGGGAGGGTCTCCCATAGTTCCTCACGATTCATTGAAAGCGCTAGGGAGTGAAGAGTTTTTATGATTATCTGTGTCTTTGCTACTGCCGTTTGATTTCCTGGATTTCAAACCTGTGCTTAGCTTGACAAACTTTTTGGATTTCTCCATTGGGTTGGGACTGTGATTATTGATATTTTTGAACCTCTACTCTGTTTTATGACCACAATGGTTGGCTACTGTATTGGGACTTTGTTCACTGAGGATCACCTTGCCTTTTCAGGCAATTCCTTCTGCTTTATGGAGCTTTTGTGAATTTCAAACCCCTTTGATAAATGAACCTTTTGTTTTATAAAGATTTGTCCAGGGCCTTTGGGTTTCTAGTCGGGTGTTTTCCCCTAATAGTGGGCAACTTTAGAAAGTGTGTTTTGATCTTGTGTTTTTGGGACTCCCTCAGATCATGTCACAGCCAACAGGTCAAAATACAAACCGTATTTCCTCTACTGACAAACCAGACAACCCTCACCTTCAGCTTCATAATTCTTAAGTAGATTCTTAGATTACTTTGCTGGTCAATTAAACATGCACAATACTTCAAGAAGGCATGTAATTGCAGATGTCTTTGGAAAGATATTTTCCTACCTTTGAACAACCAATTAACAGAAATGTGTATAAATGAAGAATGATTTGTAAAGTCTTGCATGAAAAACCAAGGTAATCTGTTTAAATGGAAGATCTAAAGCTAAATTTTTGTGTAATTTTTTGGCATAAGCTACACAGACAGAAATGTATTTTTCAGTCATAAAAAAGAAAAAAAATGTACCCAGAAGCCATCAATGTTTGAAAGAGTGTTTGAAGTTTTATCCACATAGGCTTGAGGCCTAGAGGAATAGGACTCTGAGTACCAAAGCTGCATTCCTGAAGCGTAATATTCTTTCATATACAAGAAAGACTAAGTATCACCTTCAGGCTTACCTGCTTCCACAGACATCACAGAAACCCTGGAGACACAGAAGTGTGGCATTTGTTTTCAACTCCACATCTGCATTAAAAAAAAATCATTGGCAGGCCTCTGAAACAAATGGTCAATTAAACTAATACATACTCGATAAAAAAGGACAATGTTCTTCGTGGTTTCATACTGTTTGTCACTTTGACAGTTACGGGGCTACAAACTCAGGAAAGGATTTGTGAGGACATAAAGCTTATCAGTGAGTTTATGAACTTATCCTTGCCAAGAATCTACTTCCCACAGGACCACACAAAAAGGTGTAAAGAAATAAAAAATAAATATATAAAATAAAGAAACATACCACGGAAAAAGTATGTGGACAATAAGAGAATTGCACTTGGAAATCCCCTTTACAGATATTTTCTTTATTAGCAGAGTATTTAAAGTAGGAATTACAACTAAAAATACACTGATTTACAAACAGCCAATTATTATTAATGGATGAAAAAAATCTTGATCATGGTTCCTTTTGTGCAACTCTGTATTTCTGTAGCATTCTTTCAAATGTGTTATCTTTTGGTCTGCTCATAACCTGGAATGCTGGGAATAGGCTCACTGTTGTTGTTCAAGTACATACTTTGTCACACACGTGCCCTAAGGGGACACCTTCAAGGGTCCTGCGAGGTCAGTGGTTCCATCCTGGGACAAGCGTGGGTGCTGTTCCTAAACTCCTCTTATTTTCCATCTGCAGCTCCAAAGGGTAAAACCCAAAGACACCTGACATCATTTCTGGTGTGGTCTCGGAACCCCACCCTTTCCAGGAAAGTCCATATATATATATGGGTCACTCCCAGGAAATAGTCACTTATTTGTGGACCCACTGTGCACTCTTATCATTTAGCACCCTGACATATTCAGAGCAGTAGCATTGGCCTTTTGCTTACATTTTCTTGTTTTCTTTTCATATTATGTTAAACAGGTATTAAAGAGGAGGTATCTTGAACTGTCACTCTTCATATTTATTACACCTTGCATTACTTGCTTTTTAATATAATTTTATATTGTGCCTTTTTAAGTGTAGGTGTGTTATTTTACACCAGCTAACAGAGTAGTAAAATGTTATTCCTTGGTTATGAACATGAATTTGACACTGATGGTCATTTGTAGTGGACCTGTGATAGTGTTGTACATGTAGTGGACTAAGGCCAGACTGTATAGTACAGTACTAAGAGAAAATGATCCCCAGGTCTAAGTGTTGTCTCAGTGAACAGAGGAATAAGATCAACACAAAGTTTAACTAATTCGCAGCTAGTTTTGTGTTTCTCCTTGGTTTAATCAGCAGGACTTCTGATTAACAGCAGCTCGTCAGAAATTAACATTTTGCCCTCTCTCAATTAATGACATGCTGTCTTGATTTAAAGGGACAGAGCACAGTGAAAAAAGTACATCCAAAGTAAATCTATTAGAAAATGATTGCAATCATGAAGCTACCTTAGATTGGCTGCCGTTGTTGTAAATGATATTCACCTCCAGCATATGAAAAGACCCAGAAATCCCTATAGCAAAATGACAATGAGATTTAGAAGTTAGAGGTTGAATCATATCTGAGGCATAATTATAGCTATGTAATACATGGGCAAATCTAAAATCAGGGTGACCTGGGTGGTGCATGCCTTGGGGGCCTGGTCACCAAGGGGTCTTATCATATGCAATAAAAAAGTAATGCCAGCTTATTTCTGTTTCTGTTTTTACCTTACGCTCTTCCATGCAACATATGTGCGCAGTTATTCATATATTTATCACAATGCCTCAACCTATTGTATGAGTGACCAGTTGGGACCACCACAGCTCATTTTATATTTATGTGTGATGTTAATAGAGTGTAAACATATGTGACACCCTGGGGCATGTGGAGGTCTTGATCTGGTCTTGCTGTAACTCATTTCCTAATTACATACTGTAGACAACACAGAAGAGCTGTTACTCAGCTTTTAATAATAACAGAATGAATCCAACAGAATTACCAAAGAGTATAAAATACCTAGACAGAGGATGGACAATATTAAAGAATGTTTCATCACAGTGCAAACTTTACAGTAGAGCACACACCATACAAAAATATTGTGAGAGATCTCAAAACGAGATCTGGAGGACACTCACAAAAATATCTCCACGACACTCCAAACTGGCAGCATATTTCAATGCACACTTTCTGAACAGGCAGCCCAGTGATGTCTTGATTAGGAACTCAAAGTCTGCATTGACTTAAGAATAATGGTTAAATGTACGTTGATCCATGTTTCTCTATTTCTTATATTTCGCAATGTAAATATTTTCATGCAACCCTTGTCTTTTTCTGTGACATTGGGTTAAAAATGTTTGATTAGGTATCATGCTATATTTCAGCCCAAATATAAATGTAAAATATTGTTTCCATATTTTTTAAAATGGCATAATTGTGCTGTTTCATGTCTGTAACAGTTTGACTGATTCATGCTGGAATTCATTTTGTAACATTACCCACAGTACTAAGTTCATTAAACCTATTCACAGGAAGGTCAAAGTTAGTATCTAAGTTTGTTCCTTTTTTCCAACTCCAAGAAGCACACTGCAATGGCACTTAGCTTTGGACTTGATCTGCTGCTGGTTCACAGCTCTAAGGCACACTGCACTAAATCCAAAAGTAGTTTTATTACCGTAAATGCTGTACTAAGGCCAGATCATCACAGCATCATCCTAGCACACTGCATCTGACACTGAGTGGCCACTTTATTAGGCCTAGTTATCCTTCTCACGTAAATGGCTACTCATTCTGCAACTATTCCATATGTGCAGATGATGCAGTTTAAAACATGGCAGCCTTGTGGTGTTTGGGCTAAGGCATGAAGTTGATGGTTTATTTGCCTCCTCCAGTTTATTATTTTCAGGAACGCTTTCTTAATTAATGTATTGCTTAAGTTTTGAAATGTTATTAATTTTACTTGCCATTTTGCATTACTTTTTACTTGTTAATGGGGGGATGTCATAGTGTCAATGTACTTGTTTTCCTCCAGACAATACCATTTGGAATGTTTCATTTTAGAGCTTTTAGTCACTATTGCTGTGAATGTCAATAATATTTATTTGCTTTTTTTCCTTGGCTTAATATATTTTTTATGTTGCACCTTACATTTTTCTTAAGGGTTTGAACTATGCAAAACTCAATTTTATTTTATTTTTTTGTTTTCCATTGGACAAGTGATGAGCAGTGCCTGGTTGTCTCCACACATACCGCTTAGAATTAAGGCCAACAAGTTCTATCTTGGTCTCATCAGACACCTGAAGGACTCTGAGATGGTGAGAAATAAGATTCTCTGGTCTGGTGTCTGATGAGACCAAGATAGAACTTTTTGGCCTTAATTTTAAGCAGTATGTGTGGAGACAACCAGGCACTGCTCATCACTTGTTCAATACAGTCCCCACAGTGAAGCATGGCGGTGGCAGCATCATGCTGTGGGGGTGTTTTTCAGCTGCAGGGACAGGACGACTGGTTGCAATCGAGGGAAAGATGAATGCGGCCAAGTACAGGGATATCCTGGACAAAAACCTTCTCCAGAGTGCTAAGGACCTCAGACTGGGCCGAAGGTTTACCTTCCAACAAGACAATGACCCTAAGCAAACAGCTAAAATAACGAAGGAGTGGCTTCACAACAACTCTGTGACTGTTCTTGAATGGCCCAGCCAGAGCCCTGACTTAAACCCAATTGAGCATCTCTGGAGAGACCTAAAAATGGCTGTCCACCAACGTTTACCATCCAACCTGACAGAACTGGAGAGGATCTGCAAGGAGGAATGGCAGAGGATCCCCAAATCCAGGTATGAAAAACTTGTTGCATCTTTCCCAAGAAGACTCATGGCTGTATTAGCTCAAAAGGGTGCTTCTACTAAATACTGAGCAAAGGGTCTGAATACTTAGGACCATGTGATATTTCAGCTTTTCTTTTTTAATAAATCTGCAACAATTTCAAAAATTATTTTTTTTTGTCTGTCAATATGGGGTGCTCTGTGTACATTAATGAGGGAAAAAATGAATTTAAATGATTTTAGCAAATGGTTGCAATATAACAAAGAGTGAAAAATTGAAGGGGGTCTGAATACTTTCCGTACCCACTGTGCCTGTAAACAGTTACTGTATTCAACCTTTTAAGTTGCATTTCATAAATGCATTAGTCAAATATAATTTATAGTAAATATTTCTTAGCAATAAAGCCTTAAACCCAAGACCGTGCCTTCATCATTGACTTATCTGATTACAACTCTCTTTAAAAAGCACAGATGCTGTCATTCAGTTCTCTCACCTTGCCAACATGCACAATTGAATCTGATTAACTCTACACATATACAGTATGTACACCTCACCCAGTCTTTGTTTAATGTACACAATTACGTCATGACATTAATGAGTCAGATTACTTTAGTTTACTATCAAACAGATACTGTTGAACATTGCTTGCTTTGCACACCTGGAACTTGTGAGTGGTAAGTCTACTTCTCATATTTAAGTAAGCTGTTAAATACTGTTAAAAGTTCTTTCACACTTCTGTGAACCTAAGATTGAAGACTGAGCATATGTATGTAGTCCTCAGATGCAGCAATGAGTTTGTCTGGTGGTTTAACAGGCAAGTAAGAAACAACAGATATCATCTCCAGCTTTTCTTCAATTTAGTTTTGTCTCTGATAAAGAAAGACTTCAAAAGCAGTCAGCCTTCAGCTTCCCAATGTGCTAAGTAACTAAAATGCAAAAGGAGTACTGTGCTGACCTTACAGTCTACTCCTTTGGGTGTCAGCAGTGTACTTATTTGTTATCTTTAGGGAAAGCAAAATGGTGTCCACAGAAAGTAATTTCACTATTTGTTTTCACAGTCTAAATGCAGTTAAGTGTTTTTTTCCCCTGATGCTTTTATACTTATTTTCTACTGTGAAAAGGGTACAGGATGCAAATACAACAAATGCAACTTTTTAATGTACCTGAGTGCAGCCATGGTGAGCACCCCCCAACTTGTAGGCAGAAGCATCAGCACAAATGCTTCTAAAAAATACAATAATGCAGCATTTACCAAACTGTTGGCCATGAATGCATCACAAATGGTCCGTCACTGGCTCCAGACAGAACTCCTGCCACTCCTGTCACCTCTTCAATGATCACACTCCATTCACCAAGTAGGAAAAGCATTAACGATTACGCTTGATTCATCTAACAGTCTGGTGATCTTGCAGGAAGCCACTCAGGCCAATCTTTGTTGATCGTGCTTGATTCACCAAGGGGGACCTCAGATGTCTGTGCTAAATTTGTGAAAGGTGACCCAAGGATGGACCGTAAACACACTGGCAGTTGAAAAACTGCCTCGTGACATCACAAAGGTTGGGAAACACTGGGTTTGGAATCAAATATTTATCTGTCGGCTATGTGTCCTTTCAAAGGAGTCAAATGACATTAGAAGTCAACAGTCATTTTGAAATTAGTTTCAGCATCAGGATTTAAGAATTTTTGAGAATGTTTATCTGGTGTATTTTGTTTTTTCCTGTACTTGCTTTGGTATTTGTTTTTCCTTTTCTTTGCTTTATAATTTAATGCCTTCAGTGTCACACACGTATAAAGTTATCAAGTGAAACAAGGATTTCATTTTGGAGTGCTGCAGGCCTCATGACCATACATGCTCTTCACATATACACAAGGCTTCTAGATGTGTAGCAACTGTTGTCCTAGAAGTTCCAGAGAGCGAGAGAGAGAGAGAGAGGTTATGAGAATCCAAGAGGGAATCAAAAAAGAATTTTCGCAGGGTAGAGAGCTTCATCCAATGGCTCTCAAACAGGACAGCTAGGATTCTGCTATCTAAATAATGTCTAGACAGTCTAGATATTGCTATGAGTTGATTGCCGACTGTAACTCAGGGATGCAGGAATACCAGCAGCCACAGGAGATAACTTTTTCTAATGTAGTTCAGAGCCTTTGTAGGGGATGATGTTCATTTCAGAAGTGAAACTAGCTGGGAGTTGGAGCATGGGTGAATGGGCAAGAATGTAGTGCAGTAGAGACAGAAAATAAAAATAGAAGGTGAGTGCCAGGATTGTTTCATGGTTGGTGGTGTAGTTTTCAGGAGGGCAAGTTGGCAATACAGCACAGCATTTAGACAGGGGGAATCACTATAAGCAAAAGAGGCCCAGTGGGAAAGCATTTTTTGCTTAGGGCCTTGTTTTTTAAATATCTTTTTATTTCTCTTATTGATGAACATGTTTTTGTGTTTAATGTATTTTTGGGATATCATATTCAGAATGCAGGTATTTCTGTTTCTATGGGTAAAGCACAAATTTATATCTTAATATGTTACAGAAAAATACAAAGGTCCTAGTTATGTAGTAGACAAATTTATCTGTTTATATAACTAACATCAATAAGGCCTATCTGTACTCTTTTGTTATTGGAAAGGTATAGTTTTATAATCATAACATTTACCATTTACTGTCACAGTTTTGTTAGTAAGGTTCATACCGAAATGAAAAGCAGTACTTGTATATGTTTATACAGTATACAATATAGTCACATAAAAATTCTCAGGTGCAGACATTTAGTAAACCTTTGCAAACGTTTTGACTACGTAAACTCACTATTCTAATGTTAGCAGAACATCTGTTCCTTGTATACAAGTTTGTTGCTTCTTGTATCCTATTCCTTTCCTTTAATATCTTACTTTCATTTGCAAGGAACTTTGTCACATCAATTATGTTGTTATACAGATCTGAAGCAAGGTCAGTCATTTGCTTTTGTAATTCTTTTACTTCTCATTGTAATTCCCTTATCTCGCTATTAACGCATCTACTGTCGGGCGTGCTCATTTTGAGGTCATATTTAATGTTATATCAGCGAACTGACTAGATTTGAGAAATAACTGGGTGAATAGACAAGTTCTAGAAAAGGGTCAAAACTAGCGGATCAAAATCATAACCATCAAAGCCAAATACAAGAGACAAAAATTGTGGTCAAATTTAGAAGCCAAAAAAGGACATAACCAGGTAAAAATACCAAAAACTGTTAGAAAGACCACTACAAAAAAGGGTTTTGTATCCACAACTTCCCAGATGACCTTTTATCCCACTCCGTTGTTACCAAATGTGTTCTCCAAGGACATTCCCCTAGCAATGTGTGAAGCGGTCCAGGTGTCTGTTCCAGAAAGAGAGATGAGATAATCCTGGATTTTAGAACAAATTCCATCTTGCTGTAGTGTGATACAGAACTAGAAGATTAGCCAGTTTCAGAACACTGGATTTCAATCAGCTCACGATATCATGTATAGGCTAATCCGGATTGACATGCATTCACAGCAAAATTTTCAAGCCCTTACATGTTGAGCACCAAACAGCTGATCAACTATGGACTACAAATATGAGAAACAGGGGGAACAATCGTCATCCCAGTGGATCAAGAGGTTCTGGTGGCAGTGTACAAAATTAGCATATGATCAAAAAAGAGAAGCAGCATCAGCCAAGGAAAAGGAGATGATGTGGATAAATCACTGACTGAGTGAATGCATAAAACAGTCAATCAGTAATATCCATGCAAACTTTGTGTGGTAAATTGTTATATTGTGCAAAATGTAACCCTGATGATATTACTCTATTTGAAACGTTATATGCCCTCAAGTAACCATTAAATTCCATTTCTCCAAATTTAATATCGTTTAAAAAGTGTAAGGCCCATGACATTAAGTGTTCAGCATAAATAGAGTTGTTTTAGTTCATACTGTGAGAGATGTCCAACATTATCCTGCCTGTACTGCACCCTGTATTCTCTTATAATTACATGACAAAAGAAATTAAAAGGTTAATTATAGTCATGTACAAATCTGCAACAGAAGACTCACAGTGCCCACTCTTTGAACGATAACTTACCTGATTCAAACCTGAGACATATTCTTCACGCACCTGATATCTGGCTTTAGGATTTGCACAATGGTTATGTGTGTGGCATCTTATACTACTTAATGGATAAAAGGGAACACTGATATTTGTTCTGAGTATTTGATATATATGCTTCATTTGTACAAGCCATCAGCCAAATGAACTACAATATAACACAAAAGTCATAATGTTATCTTGTTCCATTACAAAACCCCAAATTATAACTGCATTAATTAGCATATTGGGTATATGTATTCGTGGACGAGGCGAGTTTTCCGTGGCATTTCTTTAAAGGGCAAGGGACTCCAAACAAGGATTGAAGGTGGGTCAGTTACTATTGCTCAAAGAAAATTAAGAAGACAGCCCATGTGTATCCCTGTTTGTATGTAAGCTGACACCACTTTAAAGTTAGGCACACTTTTGTGGTCACTTTGTTGATATGTGTGGTATCTCCAGCATTGTGAAGAAAACAGCCCTTTACAAAAAAAATAAAACAATAGGAAATGTCCATGATATGTATCGATGTCAAACAAAAGTCATAATGTTTGACACTGAACATGTCATGTTTTAGAAGGTTGTTCAAATATGTTATAGCCTCAGATGTACAGTAAATGGTAACATTCATGCAGACACTTTTCTGAGCTTTTTCTGCTTTTGAAATAGTGCGGCTGGCATTAGCATTTCTGATATGACATTTAGAAGCATTTTTCTTATGATCAGATGCAGTGCTGCTTAATTATTGTGACCTCAAAGTCTTTGCCCTTAACGTTAAACCGACTATTTGAAGGTTAGTTTCAGAGCATTGGTTGCCCCAGTAACTGAGCTAGATTTCATTAAATCCTTCTTTCTGGAACAGGCAAATCCTGAACATTTTCCAAAAAGCAGGATTAGTGAATTCTCCACATCTTTGGCCTCACAGATAACATAATTCTGGCTTGATCTGTTCCAGAAATACAGGTTTGGTCAAATCCAGGTTTTTAGGAATAGAATTAGCCCAATTTTTGTGAATCATGATTTTTTTTAACAGAATTTTATCTTGATTCTTCTTTCTGGAACAGACCCCTGATGATGGGAACAAAAATTAAAGGCAATCATAAGAAATACAAAATTTCATAATAATTTGATAACTTTTTATGTGGATGGAATTTATAAAAAATAAGTATCACATTCATAATCAGGAGCCTCAAAAACCTCTAAAACAAATGTTTAGAAACACATGTGGTAAAACATATGAAAAATAAAACCAAATCAAAACCCTAATATCACATTTGTGGCCCAAAGTTTCCCTACATCTAATAAGGGGCCAGTCAACCCCCAGTTCTTTACTATCATACTGTGGAGCAGGGGGATAATATAGTAAATGTGGAATAATAAAAATTTTAATCAATATATTAAATAATAGTTGAACAAAGAATCTTGGGCTGAAGACCTTTTGACCTAGGGAGGGGAAGAAGATTTCTGTCAAACTGCTGACCTTTTAGTTTGTACTCAGGAAACTGTTAATCTTAACAAACATCTAGGATTGTAAAATCAACAGCAACAGACTTTTTCATTTCATCTTTAGTGGTTGAACAAATGTGTTGTAATTTTTGGGCATATTACTGAATCCCCCCAAAGAATTGTGTAACCTTGTCACATGATAGGCTATCTGTAAGATTTGAAAGTTTCTGTTATAAAAAGGAAACTCACCCCCCCAAGATTGGGCTATTGCTGGTGACTGTCAGTGATCCTACCTGACAGGGCTGGAGTGGTCTCTCTGCCTTCAAGAATAAAAAAATTACTTTTTACTTTAAATCTGCTGTCTGCCTGCTGTTTGCCTCGAACCTTCGTCCACATACATTAGATAAAAAAGTTATCCTGCTGCCATTTGACAGAATCAGGTCCTGCACTATAGTATTATCATTGAAATTGATCCAAAATATACAGTAGGCAGTATATAAAGGCACTTTGTATAATCTGCATGGTAAATATACTTTAATTGTATATTAACTGAATTATCTTGTGGAATAATACATGATTTTTCCGCAGCTCATTTCTCTAACATGAATTGTCATGTAGACAGTTGTCACTGACCCTACCCTAACAAAATATTTAAATTGCTGTAGGGTAGATGTTTCTGTAATTAAAGCTCTCTAGTTTGTTTCTGTCCTTCCTGAGATCTGCAGGTTGATAAACATGACAGTGTTTGAGAGTGTTTTATTAATTACTAAAGAATGCTATTCACTCAAAGTAGAATTTAATTGATGCTCTTGTCATATGTTTTACTTAACCCTAAAGGGATTTTTTACTTTTAAATAACTGATACTCTCACTTTACACTCATTCAATTAAAAACATAAGCAAAACAGCCATAAATATGCATATTTTATATTTCTGAAAATGTGCTTGTTGTACATTGCACTTAGACTGATCTCCACTGCATATTTCTGGAATGTCTCGAAAAAGTTTTAAAATATATTAAAATTATGTTTTCTGCTTAACAGGTGGCTATGGCTACAATACGCAAATAGACTCTACAGCTGGGCAGCACTTCAAGTGTCTGAATGACAAGTAGCTTTAGGGCACTGCCAGACTGACTGAATGTTTCCTGATGGAGGCAAAGTGGGATAGAGAGAGAGAAAAGCTAGCTGTACATTAAATTCATCAGCAATACAGGGGCGACTCCTCTAGTATGTGATATGCACAAGCCATCACAGTGTGTAACAGCAGTAATTACCATCTAGGACTTCATCTGTCATGAATTGGTGGGCATATGTTGACATCTGTTCTTGTATTACTTCTGGAGATTTTACACATAATTCAGGAAAAATAGGTATTATTAGATTTATTTGAGTTATTTGAGACCATCATATTAGTAAAGTAATGATATTCCAAAATGATGGTACAGTGATCAGTGTTGTTGCATCACCATCCAATTTTAATGGTTCTTTTTCCACCTTGATGAGTGATGTTTGCTCCTTATCTATGTGCCCATATCAAATTACTCTAGTTTCCTTTTAGAGACATGTATGATAGGTTAATTGTCTCATAGATACTTATAGATACTCAACATTTGTGTTTCAAGTCTGATGTTGGCAAATATTTCATTAGGAAATTATTGTTTTCAACATGCTGTAAGTTCTAGCATTAAGCAATTAAGCACATCATAATGCTACACATCGATGTGGTTATATATACATACTAACTGTGTAAGCCCGTGCTGTAAAAAGCCTAGGGTCCTAGAAACTATTGAAATCGTCAGAAAACAAAATTGAAATGTAGAGCTGTCAGGTAATTGAAAGGAACTACTCTGGGCATCTCTCTCCTAGGAGGTTTCATTTTGCCAATGTGTTTGTATCGCTTATGTATTAGTGGCTAAGCGAATGTCTTTCTTTGGAGGTTTTGTTTTGCAGATGTGCTTACCTCGCTCCTGTATTAGTCCTAAGCAAGTGACTCTTTCTTTGGATGTTTTGTTTTGCAGACATGTGAGCCTCACTTGTGTATCCTTGAAGGTGGAGCCCTGAGCCCGACTCCACTTCTCACTTCCAGTCCGAACAGACACACACACTTCCACACGTAGACATTTTAAATACATATTCCCAGGTTCATTTTATCAACCTAAACATATCCATGTGCCCAATGCTTCCCAGGATAGGTCCTGACTTATTGTAACCATTATTGTAGTATATGTTTTCAGAAAATACATAAATAAACTCTTCACTCCCTAACTATAGTCTTTCAACCAAACCGCATTGTGATCTTTATGATTAGCTCTATGGCCAATATTGCGGCCTCAGAGCTTTAAAATGCAAGGATCAGTTTCTGACCCAGTTATTCTCTTTCTGCAGTTTGCATATTCTGCCCATGTCTAAGTGAGTTTTTTCCTGGTGTTCTGCTTTCCTGGCAAATCCCACAGTATAAATTTTGTTGAATGGATGGCTATGAGCTGGCCTGAACATAAGCGTGTCCCTCTCATTCCGATAGCCCTCTGCCTTGCTGACAATGCTTTTATTTTCGACGCCAGCTTCTGTATCCCTTGTAATATTAAAAGCCGGCTCAGAAAATGAATGAAAGAATTGACAGATATTCAAATCAGATATATTTAATAATAATGTTCAGTATAATATATTTTAAAATCCACTCAAAAATTAGAATCTAGGATTCCATTAAATCCTAAGGTAAGTTTTCGTAAACACTTATTTTTTCTAAGCTATATATCGCCTCTAACTTTAAAAAAAGAATTCTGAGGAGCAAGTGATTATGACGCAGATTTGCACTAACTGCAAAAGAAAGGAAAACTAGTGAAAAAAGACAATATAAAGTTTTCTGTTAACCTATTGCCTTATTTATTTTTTGCCCACCCTAGCCCAAGTCTCCTAATTAATGTGTAAAAGTGAAGTTTTATTTATTAATTAGAGTGAATTGAGCTATTGCTACCAAGAGAGTAAATGCAGCACTAAAAGCAGCAATTTGAAATCTTTTAATTTTCAATATTAAGCCATGAAGGTTAAGGTTATTAAACTGTGAAGGATGTTTCACCCTTAGCTGTTCAATGCAATAGTTTTTCTACCTTCATAGCCTTTCATCCTCTGACTTAGTGCCACAGCCTTTTTCTGTTTTCTGCACGGTGGTAAATACTGTCTGGCTTTTGCCTTGAGATTTAGCCTGGAAAGCCACTAACAAGCCAAAGCTTGGAGAGCAAGCAAACATTTAACCACTGACAAGCTGAACACATTTTGCTTCTGAGCCAATTCGCTAAGTTGATCATAAAGTGTGTTTGTAATTTGTAAAAGAATAAAACTATCTCTAGAAGAACTTAACAATTGACTTTAATTGCCTGGTAGGAACGGGAACTATTTACTTCAGCATCAGGGGAACTTCATTAGTGATTTATCTGTTGTTCAAAATACGAATCACTAGGTATTCATAGTTAACCATATTCCTTCAATTTAATAAAAAAAAAAAAAGAAACTGAGAGGAGAATTTTATCAAAGTTCATTTACACATATGCTTCAAGGGGATTGTTGCCACTTTCCCTGCTCACTTTGGATCAGACATAATGCAGGCAGTCTGATGTCCATTATGAGGATAGTGGACTCTTACTTTGGATCGTACGGAGCTCGTTAGCCTCTTTGAAAAAATTCATATTAAGCATGAAGTGAATAGAAAAGGTGATACTGGGCAGAGTAAAATTACCCATTTGGGAATTAAGTAGTTAAAAAAACTGCTTTTGCCTTCAAGTAAGTGAAATAACTTCTATCATACAGTAAAATCCTGGTTCCATGAACAAGTTAGAGTCAAAATCAAATTTTTTTTGGGCATAAGTTTAAAGAACATATACTTTCCCAGATATATACTCCTCTAATAACTCTGCCCAATATAAAAAACACTTCCAATTACTGAAATATCAGATCCTTCTAATAGTCTCCAGAACAGTAGAGTCACAGCTTCTTAGAAGCAAATTCAAATACTTGTACACAATGGAAGGTCTGAAACTTGAAAGGACCCGTTATGAGAAAGGCCTAGCAGTCAAAGTGGACTTATCATTATTAACTTCCAAATAGTGGCCAGAAGCTATTAGGAAGGCTAACAAAATGTTAGGTTATATATTATGATGTAGGCTGTGTGGCATAGTGCTTGAGACTTTGGACATTAGGCTTCAAACCTTGAGGTTGCGGTTTCAATTGCTGCTACTGGCCCTGTGCAACCATGAGCAAATCATTTCACCTGCATGTGCTCCAATTGGAAAAATAAAAGAAATATAACCAATTGCACCTCATATGTTATGAGACACCTTGGATAAAGGCATCAGTCAAGTAATATTAAATTAATAAGTAATGATGTGTAAATTACAATTCAAAGCAGGTTGTGCTTAACCTTAATAATGTACTAGCAAGACCTCACCTGATGTAAAGTGATTAAGAGATAGTTTTTAAAATTATGAAAACAGTTAGTACAGTGAAGTTAGGCTGTTATAGACTTGTTAAGGGTAAATTTTGGACAAATTTTGCAAAGTTTTCCTTCAAGCAGAGAACCATAGACATATTAGGGCTGCACAGTATAGCTGAAAATTAAAAAAAAAAAAAAAAGTACAGCACTGTGTGATTTTTAAACAGCAGCTTTTTTCTCAATCCCACCTTGTGACGATGCGGGTTCAGCTCCATGCACCATTCTTACTTTTCAGGGAGCGTCTCGAACCTAACACCGTCGATAATGTAACCGAATGAGCTGGACAATGAGGACAACAAACAAAGCAAGGGGAAAGGTGCAAAAGTGCTTTTATTAAAACAAAGCAAAGTGTCCAAATAAATAGTGCAGTTTGCACAAAGTCAATAAATGAATAATCTATAAAAAGGTAAAATCCAGACATTTAAAACTAGGCAAAAACAAGACTAAAATCCTGCCTCAGACATTGGGATAACACCAGCCAAGCACAGTTCACCCAAGGCATGCTCAGCAGGAGAGATTTCAGCCACAACGGTCCTCACACTACTGACCCCATCTTGGCTGTCTCCGTTGGTGTCCGCCAGACCGCTTGGGGTCAGTTGTTCTCCCGTCTTCTTTCTTGCACTCATAGTTGTCCCTCATATCCCTAGGGTGGACTCCTCTACGATTGTACCCACTCTCCCATTCAGTGGGCATGATTCGTCCCTTGAGCACCGATTCTTAGCCCCCTAACCTCGTTGACCTCTCTCTTGCAGCTGGCTGGGTGGCTTGTCCACTTTCTTTCACCCTCAATGCTTCGCTCTCGCTCTCCAAGCCCCTTTCCTTTCATTTTCTTTTTTTTTCCTCTTTACTTTCTGTCTCCTCCTGTTCTTATATGGTTCCATGGGTGCATCGCCTCAATCACGCACTGCAGGAAGCCAATTAAGCAATTGAGAACGATCTCACCATCATGTGCAGGTGCGACTCCGCCCAATTACTCCATCAACTCCCTGCGGCTGCATGATCACACCCATGGAGACTGGCACAGCGAATGGATTATTTAAAAGCCACCAATCTGTCATAGCCATGGACCCCCTACACCTCACACCTTATTTTCTTGACCCTCGGTAGTGTATACGTGGAAAAACGTTCATTCTGTAAACTTCACAGGCTTCAACAGATGAGACCCTTCATGGGGACCCCCACCCCAATTGCTTTGATGATTGCACCCTTCATGCTATCAAGATGGAACCAGTATGTTGTGTATACCTGGAGTCACGCATCTCTGTGAAACACCAGGGAGGATGGAGTAAGATTTTGGTATGGGGGGGGTATCTGTTATTTGCTTTAGGACTTTTTGGTGCCAGTGTTGAGGTCTGAAAGCTGACATTGATACCAAAAACAAAATTTTACTACAAATCCAACAGTAAGACACATGGAATAAACTACCAAGTAGTGTAGTAGACATTAGGACTTTAGGGACCTACAAATCCCTAATTAATGTTATTTTGGAGGAATTAGGTGACAAACACTGTTAGGCTAATGTTCTAATGTTCTTGGAGTATCCCCTTAATACTCTGTCTTCACCAAGAAAAGTAAAGCTTGTAATTATTTATTTTACATAATTCCTATTTGCTGTTTTGAAATAATTAGGAGTTCTGGTTTGTTTATTTAATGTTTCTTCTATCCTCCGTTTTTGAAAGCAGCCATGTGAAGCTCAAGAGGCAGTGTGCACATAGTCCTTCTATATTTAAATTTGTAAATTATCTTATTAATTTTGTTATAAAAACTTAATGGTGTATTTAAATATTGCAGGTTAATTGATTTATATCTAAATATATTTTGTTGGAAGTATTTAATACAAGCTTTTTATTGAAAGCACATTTTGTTTTGTGTTTCAAATATAGTTGTATGAATCTGCTGTCTCCTCTTCATTACTTCATACTACAGTCTCTTTAACAACGTGAAAGTGCCTTTAAAATTTTCCCTGCAATCATGAATACTGACTTTGAGATCTATTAAATGAAGAGTATCCTTCCCAAAAAAAACATCAGTGTATCCAGCACATGATTTGCCACTGGACTGTTAATGCTATGGTGTTTTTGCTTGTTTCTGGAAACAAAGTTCAAGATGCCTATGAAGCCTATGACAGTCTTTTGTTTCTATGGTAACCTTTTAACACAAACTCTGAACCACACGAATTATATTACAAATTGCAGTGCCTGATTCATTCAGTAGCATTTATAACACTGCTAGACACTTTTTTTCAGTATTTACAAATTACTTGATATTTCCACTGCAAAACTCTGTATTTATAGAAAGAATCATGTTAGACTTGGAGAATATTTCATAAAAAAATCAAGTTTCAGAAGTAATTAAGAAAGTTTCCAATGGAAAATATGCAGTGCTCAGCCTTGCCATTGGCTTCCCTTGTGTCTCTAGGGTACGTCACTGCTTTGCTTTATGTTCTTGTTACTTGACAGGGTATCAGATGAGTCACAGTTCACTCACTGCCTCCTTGTGTCATCGCCTCACCTGCCTTCTTATATCCATCAACAGAGTGTCCTAAGTCCCCATGACTATTAGCTAAGCCTAAGGCGGGTCACCTCATCTCCTTTTGTTATTTTTATCTGGCACAGGCACAGTTTCTCAAATCATGGTACCTGCTTTTGTCCATCAGAGACCCAATAGTTAGAGGCTTGAAATCAGATGGACACACTTTTAAGTGTGAGCTTAGCCACACATCTCCAAGGATATCCTGTGAGGGCACCACTGTGTCTGCCTGCTCCCTGAACATCTCTACCCTGAAAATGACTTCAAGGGATGCAAATGTGAGTTTAAATCACACATCATACAGAGTTTGAAGCATTTCAGCATTTTCTTCAATTAGTAGGGTGGTGTACTCTGCTGATCATTTGTAACTCTGAAAGTTAAAATTAAATGATAAAATATAATTAAATATTTATACATGTCTGTAGAAAAGAAGATTATACTACATACATAATTGTCAAATATCCAGGCAGACACGACATGACAATCCATAAGGACTCTGACTTACTACAGTCTTTTTCTGGAACAGCAGCTTATGATAGCGAGCAGGAAGAAAAAAAAAAGATTTTTAATAATGGTGCATTTAGAAATGCTGTTATTTGGTGCAGTCCCTTAATTAGCCACCAGAGGGAGGTCACTGTCACAGCATGCTCTCAGATAAGCTGTTAGCAGGCATGTTTCTTTTGCTCCATTATTCTAAACATCTTTCTACAGCACTGAAAGATTTCAACTGATGTGAAGAGCATCATAATAGGTGCGCTGATATCTGTCTGTCACACCATTATGTATTCACTCTCCTTTCACTATTGCAAACAAAAATCTAGAGGCTAGTTGAGGGACAAAATGAACTGAATGATATATTAGACAGCTAAACTGACATTGTTGAAAAATCTTACTTGCAGGGTGTAGGATGGAGGCAGGGAAGCTGCAATAAGCTGAGCTGTCAGAGTGATATTGTGCAGGTCATTTTAAAATGTGAGAGGTCCTGCCTGGTTCTCTTGTGAATCAGACAAAAGAATCAAGTTCAGTTTTGTGTGGCCATTTTATTTCTTTAACACATATAAATGCATTGTAGCAGGGGTGACGCCCTTGTGGGATTTCCATCTACACCCAGAATAACAGCCATCAAGCAAATGGATGGACATTTTATTACATCTGAAAGGAGCACTCTAAAAGCTAGGCAAGTCCTGCTCCAATCTGCTCTGTTTATTTGTTTTCAAAACTACCACATGGAGAAAAAGTCAAAGTCTATTTTACACTTATACACTAATATTTTTCAAAAAAAAAAAATAAAAACAATCTCACTCCATCCTATATTACAGAATGCCTCTCACCTTACACTCCTAATCATAACTTTAGATCTTCAAATGAGTGTCTGCTTATAATTCCAAGAGCTAAACTTAAAAGAAGTGGTGAGGCAGCCTTCTGCTGTTATGCACCTAAAATCTGGAATAGCTTACTGATAAAAATCCAACAGGCTAATACAGTGGGTCACTTTAAAAAACTGCTAAAAATTAAGACTTATTATGCTTATTCTGGACCACTTTTTAACACCATTCCCCAGGTTTATTATCCGGGTGTATTATCTTAATACACTAAGATTGCTGAAGATTATATATATTCTAAGTGCACAGTTTTTTAGATTATATTGGTAATAGATATCTCTATTTTTTAATCCTAAAACGCCACTGCGTGGGGGCTTGTTTTGCTTTGGACGTGCTCTGTCTCTGGGTATGTCAGAGGACCGGGACTGTGTGAAGTGGGTTCTAGCCTCACGTAGGGAGGCAAAAAGGGAGGGTGGGGGGTTAAGGGGGGGAGAGAAAGAGAGCAGGCTTGATCTATACCTAATCTATCCTTTTAATCTTTATAATTATAACTACCAACGTAATAATAGGCTCCATGGCAATAACTCTTGGGGAAACAGGAAACTAAGGTCCGAAGCTGTCTCACTTCCAGTTAAGACTATAAAATGACATCAAAAACTTAGAATCAATGTCTCCATGATGGAACAGTTAACGTTGTGAGCTGGAATGTTAAAGGCCTGAATCACGAATTAAAGAGAAAGAAAGTACTCTCTCACCTAACAGGTCTAAACGCTAAAATAGTATTTTTACAGGAGACCCATCTACTAAGCAAGGATCAGTTGCGGATGCAAAAAGACTGGACTGGCCAAATGTTCCCTTCTAGTTTTACAAAAAAAAACTAGAGGTGTGGGAATTCTCATACATAGAATAGTCTCATTTATAGCATCAGATGTAGTATTGGATCCTGAAGGGAGATATGTAATGGTCATGGGAGACTTATCTAACTGTAAAATGATTTTGATAAATGTTTATGCACCTGATGTTGATGATAAGGAATTTATACAAAATTTATTTGCATGCATTCCCAATCTGAACACTCATAAAATTATAATGGCTGGGGACTTATTGTGTTTTAAATCCATTCTTAGATGGGACTTCTTCCACAGGGGGAATGGCATCTAACACCGCAAAGATAATTACAAAGTTTATAACTGATCACAACTTATCAGACCCCTGGAGGTTTTTAAACCCAAACTCAAGAACATATTCTTTCTACTCACCAGTACATCATTGCTACTCAAGGATTGATTATTTCTTTATAGATAACCTCTTGCCTATGATTAAATCTTGCAAATACGATGCTATTGTTATTTCTGACCATGCACCTCTGATCTTGGAGCTAAAGTTACTAAGCCCCACACACTTACCTCGCAGATGGCTCCTCAACCCACTTCTATTAGCAGACGAGAATTGTACAGAATTCATATCCAAACAAATCAATTTCTTCCTAGAGACAAATACATCCTCAAAGATTTCTACAGGAATACTCTGGGAAACTCTTAAGGCCTTCTTAAGAGGACAGATTATCTCATATCTTTCCCACAGAAATAAATTAGAAACCAAGAAAGTAGCAGAGATAAAAAGCGAAATTACTAGAATAGATGAAGAACATGCCAGACTACCAAGCGAGACTCTACATAAGAAAAGGCAGGCTCTGCATTCAGAAATAAACCTCTTGACAACTAAAGAAACTGAACAACTAATTTATAAATCCAGACATCATTACTATGAACATGGAGAAAAAGCTAATAAGCTTTTAGCTCAACAAATTCACAAGCAAGAATCACCAGTAATCACCAACGCAAACGGAGATAAAATCATCGACCACAAAAATATAATGCACATTTTCAGAGACTACTATAAATCCCTATATACTACCGAGTTTAAAGAAGACAATACACAATCTAATGCATTTCTGATTTACAAATACCACAAATAGACACTTTTAGTGCTGAGGAACTTGATAAACCTCTGGCGTTATCAGAATTACTAGATGCTATAAAGTCACTTCAAGGTGGGAAAGCAGCAGGCCCTGATGGCTACCTTGCAGAATTTTACAATAAATTCTACGCTCAGCTAGCTCCCATCCTATTAGCAACATTTACAGAAGCCAGAGACAACCAAACTCTTCCTCAAACTTTTCGCCAAGCACTAATCACTGTTTTTCCAAAACAAAATAAGGACTTATTGCAATGTGCATCATACAGACCAATTTCACTTCTTAATAATGACGTTAAAATACTCTCTAAAATCATAGCTAGAAGGATGGAGAAAGTGCTCCCCTCGGTAATATCACAAGATAAAACTGGATTTATCAGGGGCTGACACTTATCTTCAAATCTTCGACGCCTGTTTAATGTAATATACTCATCAACTAAATCAAACACCCCAGAAATATTATTATCATCGGATGCAGAAAAGGTATTTGACATGATTGAAATACATTTTTACTACATTGGAGAAATTTGGGTTTGGCCCGAACATTTGTGCATGGATCAAATTACTGTATACTAACCCAGAAGCTTCAGTTTGTATCAACAACATTAGTTCAGACTACTTTAAACTAGAACGTGGTACTAGACAAGGATGCCCCTTGTCACCACTACTGTTTGCAATTGCCATTGAACCACTGGCAATACATTGTCGAAATACTGATCAGATAAAGGGGATTATCAGAGAAGGACTGGAACAGAAAATTTCATTATATGCAGATGATATGGTACTGTATATATCAGACCCAGAAAATTCTGTGCCTGCAGTCTTAACAGCACTCACAGAATTTCAAAAGATCTCTGGTCTCAGAATTAATCTGAATAAAAGTGTACTCTTTCCAGTGATTCTTCAAGCATATAATATTAGATTAGTCACCCTACCTTTTATCATTGCAGAACAGTTTAAATACCTAGGGGTAAACATCACAAGTAAACATAAAGCTCTTTATCAACAAAAGTTTGCCGTCTGAATGGAAAAAATTAAGCAAGACTTGCATGATGGTCAACCCTTCATCTCACACTAGCTGGAAGAATTAACACTGTTAAGATTAATATTCTTCCTAAGCTCCTTTTTTATTTCAAAACATTCCAATATACATTAATAAATCATTCTTTAAGCAATTAGATTCAACAATAACCTAATTTATTTGGAACTCAAAACATCCACGCATCCAAAGAGCAACCCTACAAAGACAAAAGGCGGAAGGCAGCATGGCTCTACCTAACTTCCAGTTTTATTACTGGGCAGCAAATATACAAGCGATAAAAATATGGACACAAATAGAAGAACATACACAGGCTTGGTCCGCAATAGAAGTAAAATCCTGCAGTACTTCTTTATATTCCCTGCTGTGTGCTCCAATAAACACAAGTTATCGGCAATATACTAATAACCCAATTGTGCTTCACTCACTTAGAATATGGAACCAATGTAGAAAGCATTTTAAGACGGAGAAGCTTCTATCTGTGGCACCTCTGCAAGAGAACCACCTCTTTCAACCTTCGCGAACATATGCAGTTTTTAATATCTGGAAAAAATTTGGAATTAACTTGCTTAGAGATCTTTATATAGACAACATCTTTGCATCCTATGAACAATTACATTTCAAATTTAACATTCCAGCTACACATTTCTTTCACTATCTTCAAATCAGGAACTTTGTTAAACAGAACCTTCCCGATTTTCATCATCTTGCATCGTCATCCATGCTGGAAAAAATATTGCTCAATCTCAAGGACTCAGACACCATCTCTGCAATATATAAAATCATTTTACAGTCCCTCCCTTTCAAAGATCCAACATGACACTGGGAAAAAGATCTCTCAATTAATATATCAGAAAAGGAGTGGAAAGTAGCAATGCAGAGAATTCACTGGAGCTCCATATGCGCAAAGCATACAATTATACAACTCAAAATTATATATCGAGCACATCTATTTCGTTTAAAACTCTCCAAAATGTTTCCAGGGCATGATCCAACCTGCGAACGCTGCAATCAAGTCCCAGCCTCACTTGGTCACATGTTCTGGGCCTGCACCAAATTAACATTATTCTGGACCAAAGTTTTTAATTACCTTTAGTTCACTTTAGTTTAACCCTGATATTCAGTATATGCATTTAATTATAATTATCATTCATGGTGGCTCCAAAATTCATACTAACCCCTACTTTCTCTGCTGTTCTTTTTCTGGTTTTCTTTGGTGACGATCTGTGCCACCACCACCTGATCAAAGCACCATGCTGTCCCTACATTGATGGATTAAAGGCCAGAAGTCCACATGACCACCATCACAAGTTCTTCCATGTGAAGCCTGAAAACCATGAGGACTGATTGAGATCATGTATGTTAGGTAGAATGCCTAGAGTGGGCTGTTTGTTCTCATGGTGTTAGAACCCCTGCAGATTTTGTTTTTTTTTCTCTAGCCATCTGGAGTTTTTTTTTTTTTGTATTTTCTGTCCTCCCTGGAGATCAGCCCTTACTTTTATTCTATGTTAATTAATATTGCCTAATTTTATTTTTTTTTTTAATATAGTTTGTCTTTTTACTCTTTCTTCATTCTGTAAAGCACTTTGAGCTTCATCATTTGTATGAAAATGTGCTATATAAATAAGTGTTGTTGTTGTTCATAGTCAAAGGCTTGTATTTGGTCAAACATAGACTCCTAACTAGTTTACATATAAAATGTATTTCCTTTAGACTCCCAGGGGAAGCAAATAGGGGGCACAAAATGGAAAGCTGAACAACCAAACACTAACTTTCCTCTGACTCTGTTGCCCTGGTGGGATGGCTTGCCTACATGCCCACATCTCATGAACTCTCTTCTCATATTCTGTGTTTCTCTTTCATAACCCTGGACTTTCCTACTTTTATCAGTGAGCCTCTGCCCTGACTTGCCTGGCTTAAAGATTGCTGGCTTCAAGTTGCTCAAAACCCAAACTCAAAGTTATATCCATCCAAACTCCACAATTCCACAAACTGCCTTGGACTTCCCCTGGTGACCTTTGAGCATTATGTGGCTCTAAAGGGTCAGATCCTGTACCAATCTATGGTGGTGGAGTTTAAAACCAAAACTCTTCATTTATCGGTTGATCTACATACCTTTCCTCACCTATGGTCACAAGCTATGGGTAATGTCTGAAAAAAATGAGACTGCGAATATAAGAGGTGGACATGAAGTTTTGTTCAATAGGCTATTAGGCTGACACTCTGATGGGGTGAGAAGTTGAGTGATTCATGAAAGCTTCTGTGTAAAATCGCTGCTCTTCCAAATTGAGAGGAGCCAGTAGAGCTGGTTTGGGTATGTTGTAACAATACCATCTGAATGGCTCCCAAGGTGCTACTCCTTGCACATCCCACTGTGCAGGCCCAAGACAAACTGGAAAGATTAAAGGTCCCAGGTGGTTTGGGAACACCTGGGAATTCCCAGAGAAGAGCTGAAATCTGTAGCTGGGGATGGGGAAGTCTGGACTGACCTACTTGACCAGCTGCCACCATGACCCTTACCAGCAAAAGTTGTTAGAATATAATATGAGATAAAAGGGTCACATCTCACAAGAAATCTCCTGCCATGTCTAAGTGGAAGAATGTGTGCTACCATCTGACAGACTAAGGAGAAATGGCTAGCCTTGTGCCAGTACTACCTGTGCTCACGCTTAAAAGAAAAAGATAGCATCAGCTTTCTCAGATAGATTCGTCATCTATTAGCCCAGTGATTTTCTATTATCTTAAGTTACTTTTGAGTTCTCTGGAAAAAAAGAAGCAACTGTAATAGCATAAAAACATTTTAAAAACTCATTTAACTTTCTTTTATTAAAAAAATAAAATGTTGAACAACATATGACTCCAGCCTACCAATACGCCTGTAAGCATCTATAAGTAATACCATCAATTCTAACAATGGATAGAGCAGCAAGAGCTCACTGACATCGACAACTGTTACTGCATATACAGTATCACGATAAACATTACTTATTGTACTCACCATATTGTGTTCTGAATCTGAGAAAGTTCTGACACTTCTTTTCTTTGTGTGAACACCTATACTACACATGCCAGTGTTGCAGACTCACTAACATACTCTTTCTCCCACTTTGTTTGCTCACTGCTTGACAATGACCACACTATTGCTTTCCTGTGTTATAAAAGGTGCAACTGCCAGTTCAAGAACACTTACTGCATCAATAAATTCTGATCATGCATGTTATCAGAAGATGCAAAATGAGCGGGACTAGCAAAATATAGTCTCGCTGAAGCCAAATGTATAATATATATATATGTCTGGAGACAACCACGAATGAATTGGTGTGGATTCTAAACCAGTCCAAGGCCTCATTCAGGTAGTGCTCAAAGTACTGGCTCTGATTTTAATCTGCAAAGATCAGAGGTGCTCTTGTTAACCTGGTTCTACTGACCAGGGCCCTCATGCATAACGCTGTGCTTAGAATTTGTACTATAACATGACGTAAGCACAAAAGCCGAAATGTGCTTACGCACAGAAAAATCCAGATGCAGGAAACTGTGCGTATTCCAACTTCCGCGTTCTTCCACTCCACAAATTCCAGTCAGTGTGAAAAGTAATGCTTGTGCACGCGCGTGCTGTCCCACCCAAACTCCTTCCAGAATTATGCCTCTTTGAATATGCAAATCAATATAAATAGCCCTTAAGCTCAGCGTTCTGGGAAAAGACAATGGGAAAAGCACGGGGGAAAATATAAGAATTTCAGCGAATACCAAGTGGAGGCAAAGGAAAAACATACTATTTGTTGATTTAAACAGTGGAATAAACAACTAAATGAAGTTGATCGAGTGACATAGCGCGTTGGAGAAACTTGAAAGCTCAAAAGAAGTCACATATCAAAGTCGCTGTGAAAAGGCGAGTTGTAGCCCACTATCTGAGCTTATTAGGGTACAGACAAAAAAAATAGACACACAGTGGGAAAAAAGCATGAAATGTCAACTTTAATCTAGAAATTTCCACTTTAATCACGTAGTTTATTTTGTCATTAAAGTAGAAAATCATAAACTTCATCTTAAATTCATTTAATTTACTAGTTTCTCAAATCCCATCGTAACTAAAGTAGCACGTTAAATGCTTTGTTTTGTATTTGATCTTCTATGTGCTTTATGTGTGTGAATCACTACGTGCTTCCGTTCTTTCTCTTTCTCCGACAGGACACAGAATCCATTACATTCGTGATATTACTGCTCTCTGAATAATTAAAATACTGAGATGTATACATGATATCATTTTCATGATGATCGGAATGAAAGCATGTTATTAAACATGGGAACACGATGGTGCAGTGATTGTTCATGTTTCACACAAGATGCTGTTGCGCCATGCGCGACCTTCGATGAAATAATTTATTGTAGCAGTACTGTCTCTTTCAAATGTACTAACCTCCAATTCCTGTCGTTACTTTTCTTTCCCCAAATACCCATTGCCACACAATCAGCTCTGTAATAGACGTTAAGCCATCTGTAAGCTTACAACGACGATTCTTCAAAACTTTTAAGGAACATTGAAATATCTTCATAGTACGTGTTTAATTATTCTATCCATCTATCCTTCCAGTGTCGCGCCAGCCTCAGCAAATATACATCGCGCAAGGCAGGAGCAATACGTGAACTTGCTAGCGCTGCGGCACTGTGGCCTCACATGTTTAATTATTAACAATACAGATTATTTAATTGAAGTTAAAGTTTTATCTTTATAATATAATCAACATATTTTGCTGCATTTCATCTTAAAAATGATATCGTCATCATATGTAAATACGTGCTTTATAAAGTGGCGCAGGTTGTGTAATATTATAACTGTAGTGCAAGTTTACAGTGGGGTAATTGTACTTATAAGTACAAACAGTTCTACAAGGAGCAATTGATTGAGTGTGTTTATAGTTCTTGGAATAAAACTGTTTCTGAACCGCGAGGTCCGTACAGGAAAGGCTTTGAAATGTTTTGCCATGGCTTTGGCAGCATGTGCTTCATGCCGTATACCGATAATTCTCTTTCCAATCAGCTGCTACTGTGATTCCCCACTCAGATACAGTGATATAAATACTCCGAGTGGTGCAGTGAGAGTAATATGGAAAAAGATGATCCGCTGTGGCAACCCTTAAAGGGAGAAGCTGAAAGAAGAAAAAGAAGAAGAAGAAGATGGTGCAGTGAGAGTAACAACGCTAAAGCAGTTATGGTATTTGGAATACTATGGCTATTCCCTGTGCCATTATATTGTTACTGGTAATCTACAATCAGATGCATTACACTAATAAACAATATGCGGTTAGTTTCAGTGTATTTATAAAGCCACGTCAGAAATGTGGATCTAAGAAATAAAGGGTAATCACATAGGAACAGTAGCACTGCTTTGACGCTGGGTGCCACCAGTCTGCAAAACCGAGTGGAGAACTTGCGTACAACAAGGTATGAGGTACTGTGGAAAAGTGCTTGGCTTTACGGCAAGTGTAGGTTTTATACATCGCGATTTGAATGTGTAAACGTTTCTGTGCGTATGCACCATTTATGCATGAGTCCCCAGGTTACTATGAACCATCTACAGTCGAAAAGTCTCATAAAACACCCAATTAGACATATACAAGTAAATGTGTAAATTTGATTCACAGAATCAGCCCACATCTTAACAAGTAGGTTATGTTGAAATTAAATTTTTTCCTTAAAACTCAAGGTACAAGAGGGTGATTCTTAGGTACTTTTTTATTTTTCTAAACAGTTTTCAGCCTCATACCAGCTAAACATTTAAACATTTTTTATTCACATTCCAAATTTACATTGCCAGTGTTCTTTCCACATCCAACTTTATTCCTCTGTCACATGCAGATTTTGTAACCCTTGTATTGATCTTTCAATATATTATGAATCTTATTAGTTTTACATAAGTAATCATTTGAATCTACTTTTAAACTCTACTATTTTATTTTCTCAAGTATTTACTGTATTTTTCACATTATCCTTGTAATGAATGTATTGTCAGCACGGTTAAGTTTTAATGAGTGCCACCATAATGTTCATAGTTACAATGCCGTCATTGACTAACCCTATTTAATATGGCAGTGTGTAGTTCCCAATATCCCAACTTAAACCTAAACTAGTGGTGAGCAGCCTCAGTCCTGGAGGGCCAGAGTGGCTGCAGTTTTATGTTCCATCCCAATTGCTTAATGAGAAGTCAATTATTGTTAATGAAGCACTTATTGCTCAAGCAATATTTTTCTACGTCATTGAAGTTGTCTAACTTGTTAATATTTCAAATCATTAATTGCTTATTTTAGACTTAAACAGCTGCATTCACTATTTTTAATTACTCCTGATTAGCAATAAGATGCAAATGACAAAGGAACCTGCAGTTCTCCATCTAACATGTCTTCATTTACGCCTGCGTGTATTCATCGTGAACTATTTGGTTTATTAGAGAAAAATTAAGGACTAAAATGACTCAACTGTTTTAGGCATTTAGATGATACCCTTAGAAAGAAAAAAAATATAAAAAAATATAAGAAAAGAATCTAAAGAAAATATAAGAATGACCTGACATTGCAGAGTTAAAAGAAGCCATGAAAGTAAATAAGATCTGTTATTGGCAAGGGTTGGTTTGTAATTAAGCAACTGGACTGGAGCAAAAACCTGCAGCCACTGCGGCCGGACATTCCTCACATACTATAGTAGTTTGACTTTTAAACGTTTGTGCTCCTATTTGATCTCTGAAATTTGAATTTGCATTTTGGTTTTGTTGCTAGCATTTTTGCCTTATTCATTACCAAACCTTTCATCTTCTTGTCCTTTCTTTTCGCCATTGCCCAAGTGAATCATTCCATTTTTTTAGGGGGTGATCACAGTTGTTTTGTCATGGAAAGGTCTGATGGTGATACTATCATCACTCTAGGATTTCCCAATTGCACCACCAGTATTGGGCCCTGCTTACCCACTGTCCTCATTGACCCACCCTAAAACTTAGGTTTTTTTAAAATGTTGTTTCCTCTAATGAAAATTAGCTTATTTTGCATACAGGCATTTTAGTGCACATCTCCCTTCATTAAAGTATCAGTTGAATATAAACTTTCAAAGCAAAATCACTAGTGTTAACTTTATGATCAGCTACTCGAAATATGTAATGTTAACAGGAGGTTAACTTATCTTACTGAAGTTACTTAGCACTCCCATTGAGCTCCACTGAATCGATTCATGTCATTCACCCATCACTGGTAATACTGCTGAGCTATGTCTTGGAGGGAAATGTGAATGATGTCTCAACAAACGGCAATTTTAGGTTTGATTCGTGAAAGGAAACAGATAGAATGTGCCACAGTCTGATGTCTGCACTGATTATTTCAGTGATGTCCTAAAGGAGGTTGGAAATCTGACACTAGATGTGTTCACTTTAGCGATGGTTGTGCTACCAATGTTATTACTGAGTGTAATGGAAAATCTACAACTTCTCAGCTGTGAAATGCTGAAGGATTGGGCAGGTCATGGATTTGTCTGGTGTCCTCAAACTGCCAACTCAATTGTTATTAAAGATTCCAACTTTTCTTATTACTGATAAAGTGTGCAAATTTGCTGCTCATTGATACAACAGATAACAATGGGAGGGTGGAATACAGAATATTAAAGGATGCGATTTTGGCATTTTTGTAATAATCTTGTTGAGGACACTTTTACCTGTGTATTTGGCAACTGGAAATGCACATATCAGATAGCAGGGAATGGCAAAGTGGATTGCTGTTATATAATGCTATAATGATTAAATTTATAACAGATACCTTTAGGCCATTTTTGCCTTGAGGTGGGCTGGTATTTTTTATGTATTAACAAAAGGTAGGCAGTCATTTTATTTTTACCATTTGTAAGTGGATTTAAATTACTGTTAATAAAAATCTTTCAGTAGATGGGCAAAAAAAAGTAATTTATATTAATATGATTGGACTTCTAAAATGCTTTTTTTAAATTAAATTAAATTTAACAAGAATAAAAATAACATTAGGCCTACTTGGGACAAATTTAGAACCACCCTATTATCAAATCCTGGCACTGCTACCGGTAAGTCCAATGAAGACCCAAGTATTCCAAACATTTTACTCTATTAGGTCATACTTAATAGCCTGTTGTGGAGATGCACCTGGTGGTCATTACAATACAGTTTGCATCCATGACTACCTGGGTGTTGACACTGTGTTATCGATTGTGATTCACATACTGTAAGCATGCTCATCCACACATAGGGCAAAGACCTTTATGTGTTTGCTACCAATCACACCATCACCTCCAAGGAAACTAGTTAGTTGTATGAATGCAACTTGCTTTAATATTATTTCATATAAAGTGGTGATGAAATACATAAATCTGTGTATTACCTCACGCATTGTATGGGCGCTCAAAGTCTGGGGTAAAATTTGAGAAATGGTTGGTTGTGACATAATCAAATCATCAATATTGCAAAGCTGCATTTTTCCCTGTGGCCAAGAAACACATCTTTACCAACACTTTAATTTTGACTGACAGAGCATGGTTTCTTTTCTTAGACAATAATGTGACATACAAGATTAGCTACAAATATTATTCCATCTCTGTCAAATCAATATCTTTTTATGTGTTCATTGTTGTTCAGTGTTTCTGAAACATTCCATCTTTCTCAATATGTGCGCTGATCTTTGACTGAATGCCATCTTCTGGCAGCTCCAATTAGGTACACGTTAGGGCAATTTGCCACCTCTCCTAAACACAGTGAAGTTAGAAGTAGTTTCCTAAGTTGCTTTTACTTCTAAGATTAGGACGAAATTTGTGTCACGCTGAGATTTTTGAGCTAATTAGGGCTAAAACTCCTTGAGCATGGCAAAGAAGCAATATAAATAAAATGTATTATTATTATTATTTCTACTCTGAGGTGCTTGATAAATATTGGCACAGTTTTTAAAAAGTTTTCATGGGTTATAATTTGTATAAAAAGGGGCATATTTATATAATCTGTTTGATATTTATATTGACTTCTGGGTGAAGTTTTATATAAATTGTTTAAAAAATGTTCAAACATATGTTGCCATTCTATGAAGCATGCTTTATTATAGCAACTTGGGGACAATAAAGTATAATCTATCTATCTATCTATCTATCTATCTATCTATCTATCTATCTATCAAAGAATGGGTGAATGATCAGAGTATATGGTGTACATTTTGGAACACCCAACATAGTGCCATGAAGCTCAGATATGCTAGAAATGTGTACTTATTAAAGTAAATACAAAGGAGATGAATGAAGGAAAGGGTTTAAGACAGTAGCTGAAATGTACTTACTATGTTTCCCAATATTTATTATACAAGTTATACCACTCCACAACAAATATGAGAAAAACAGAGTGACAGAAGAAGCTTAAAAATATGTTTTACACACAGGCATCCCTATTTATCCCACTACATGTTTCTAATACCACACCCCTACTTACAATAACAGCTGTGCTAGTGACTCTTATCGATCTGCTATCTGTCACTGGCAATGCTTGGTCACAAGATTGCAATGTGGTAGGGAAGGGGTGAGCATTGGAGGAGGGGAGGTACACGGGCTTCTTCATTTAATCAATTGCCAAGTGGGATAGTGGGCACACATCTCTACATTTCCTTATTCACTTATTCTTCAGGTTGTGACATTCCAGCTGATTTTCTGTCTCACTTGAGACACTGACACTCACGAGGCCAAAAGTTGGCTTGCGGCCCAGCTTTACTACCAGCCATCTGGTCCCATTAATTTCACCCGCCTGGTTCTGCCCAGGCTACCCTAATTGGATCCCACAGGCTTTACTCTGGCTGCCCTTTGCTGCGTATTGAAGGCCGGCGTTGGTCCCTAAGGGTCTGAAAGTTGGCACATCATATCGCCACTTTCTTGTGTTTACTTAATTTTACACGTGTTATGGAATAAAAAGAGCTGTAAAAAGTCATGTGCAAACACCTGGCATATTCTGTACAGAGTAGGCATGAATAATTAATTTGGCATGAAAAAAGGAATTTACAACAATAGAATAAAAGTGATGAGCGTTCATTCTTTTTCTACTTTTTAATGCAATTAATGGTAAAATAACATGAAGAAAAATCTCAGAAGTACATGTTTTCAGTCACATTGTCTCCTCTGTTTTTGCTACTTACTTGATTCATTTCATGCCTTGTGAATGTTTTCTTTGATTTTTCTATTAATATGATTATTATATATTTAAAATCATTTTTCCAAAGCACCTCTCAATATAAGGATATAACACAATAGCTTATAAAAATGTGTGAACAAGTAACTGAACTTCAAAGCATATGAATCAGTCTAATATTCATCCCTTGGAAATTCTTTAACACTAGAATTACCAGAGCCTACGAAAAAACTCTTAGATCCGTCCCACCTTAAATCGCTTCTTAAAACCGTTCTCACCTCTCCGCCAGCGTCTTTTGTTAATCTAAATGTGTTGATAAAGAAAAGTTGCAAGTAACCGGCTATTCCATCCCCCCATCGACTTAGAAAGTGCACAAACTTCTCCCAGCTCATGCCTTGATTGATTATCTGGGAGTGAAGTGGAGTTTTAGAGTGGAAATAATAGATCATTATTTGGAATACACGTATTTCACGTGTGTTCCGTTTCTACAGTAATCCGTGTAAACACATTTTTAAAACAGAAACGTTTTTCATATTGTAGTAGTAAATGACAAAATGTAGGCATAAACTATATAATGTATGAAGCCTGAAGTCCAAATATCAAATTAACAACCTCACAAAAGGTACAAATATAACAGAACAAGTATGCTTTTATTCAAAAATATAACTGCAGGAAAAAAAGCCGCATTAACATGCCACATTGACACATATGGATCTCAACTGCCATGGTAGTGTAATGGTATCAGCTGCTGACTAGTAATCAAAAGGTCATGAGTTCGATCCTGCACGATTCTCTTTTGAAAAGTAAACTGCTCTTATTCTTACTATTTTAAAATAAAAACATACATTTAATTTCAGTGTGTAACACCCAGTGTAATTTATGATACTTGTAAAGGTTAGCTTTTTTTTATTCACTTTTCATTCTCTCAGTCGTGTTCAAGATCCTTCCCTACCTCCCCCCCAATCTGAAGACGCGCTATAGCTCTGCAGCGTACTTGTGACTGCATTCTCATACCAATGCTTTTGCGAACTGCTGTGCCTGCGTGCACTTTGCGTGGTATTACACGTCTATTTTTTTGAGCATACCCAGGTCGCTCAAACACAGGAACATCTGTTGTTTACAAGTATAACAAAACAAGTGCACTTTTATTCTAGACTATAAGTGAAGAAAAAATAAAGCAAGTTACAGTAGGCGGTTGATACGACAGCTTGCGTGGGGCAATGCTAAGAACTGCTGATTTCCGATCCGTGCTATATAAAATCATCCCATTCAAATATTAACAATTCCCTCACACCCTTCCAACATTTACGACATGTGTACTTGTTGCAGTGTACACACCTCTCTGTGCTATGGTTCCTATTACACTGAATGAGCACCTGACACTGTACTTTCTTCCCTATATAAATAACATTCGAGCTATAGCGCGTCTCCAAATAAATCACATTTGAGCTATAGCACGTCTTTATGTGAAAACAGCATTGTCAGATGGGGGGGTATCGTGAACGCGACTGAGAGAATGGAACTGAATTAAAAAAAAAAAAAAGCTAATCTTTACAATTATCATGCATTTACACTGGCTCTTACAGACTGACTGAAATCAAATTATGTTTTTATTCTAAAATAGTTAAAGATAAATAAATAACCCATGACCTCCAGGCTTACAATGTACATATCCAAATATTAACAGTGATGTGACTGCTAAGCTACCACTAGCACACTACACACTATAGATTGTACTGTCAGAGTATGCATACATATATATGGGAAATGCATGAATTAGACACGCCTTTCAATGTATCCTTTCATGGGGACGGGAGACGTTGAGGTTTAGTTTCTGGAACACCCAACCTTCTCTGTTGTAGATGTTCTACCATATTCTCCCTTTCTGAACCTCATTGAGGAGTTTTTTTCTTGTTATCAATCAAATACAGCAAGAGGCATTAGACTGAAGTAAAAAAAAAGAATTAGCTATCAAGTGTCAGAAGAGGGGATTGAACCCATGAGTTCCAGGGTCAAAATGTACATGGCCAACCATTTTTACAGTATATTGACCACTAGGCTACAGGAAATGCTGCTATGACCCCACTATCACAACAGAATGTATCTTTGGAGTGTACATATACAGTATAAGGGGAAAAGGCACACAATGGATGAGAAATGCTTGTTAGATAGGGTTCAACCAATAAGTTTCCACATTTTTACTTCACTTGAGCAGTCAATTGAATATAAATGAAAATGAAGAGGCTTCTTTATTTTTAGTTGACTGCTACACAATGGAGCACCATTGAGGCAACCAACAGTGTCGGAGTGGAAGGAGAAAGGAGAGAGGCAGAGGGGAAAAGGAAAGGCTATGTTGGTAACAGTGGGATTTTGAAATCCATTCAGTGGTGAGATTCAAATACTGCTTGTGCTCTTTGTGGAGTTTGCATGTTTACCCTGTGTTGGTTTTCTCTAGATTCTCTGGTTTCTTTTCACAGTCCATAGACATGCAGGTTCGTTGATGCTGTTGATGCTAAATTGTTCTTTGAGGCGTGTGTCCTTATTGGGAATGGCTGGTGCCTTGTTCAGTGATTGTTCCTTGTTCCCATTACTTGTGTGGAAACACCCCATCTTCTCTGAATCCCTGTTTCTGGATAAGTAGGGTTAGAAAAAGGATTTCTAATTTATGTCAAATAAATTAAACTGCAAACCTTTTCAAGTTCTACTGTAGTACATCAATGATCCCATCAGCTTCATACTTAACATCTCAAGTACTCCATCTGCACGTATTGTGGTCTACTCTGCTTTTTGAACTATAAGAGATATTCTTGATGATTGGTTCTGGTGGCTGCTCACTGTGAATACCATGATTGTGCTGATAAATGTGGATGGTCTACTTTTGCTTTGAGCTAACGAGAATCACATTGCAATTGTGGAAGATTGAGTCGTGAATGTAGAATGAGGTTTATTCAAGTGATATTTACACAGCTAAGTGTGTATCATGGGAAAAAGTACCAGACTTGATGTGGACTAATGGAAGGTACATTTGTGATTAAAGAGAAATTTGTCAGTCTTACATTGGAACTGAACTCATTCTTCCCCGTTGATAAGCATTCATGCTAACCACTACACTACCATAGCTGGCCTGGGTGTTGGTCTGAGTTGATACGATACATCCATCAGACTATCGTACTTGAATAAAGAACAAGAGATTGAAGTGGCAGCTAATTGTTTAACTTTACCTCATATTTGTGTTGTGTTCTTTCCTCACTTTTAGTCTATTTGGGTGCAGATGAAGGTCATTTTATGATTGACAAAAGTTTGAAAGTTGTAAAGTTGGTGTAGTGAGTAGGGTATCTGCCCTTAAAGCAGTGGTAATGGGTTCAGTTCCCAGCCATGTAAAACTTGTTTCTCTTTATATTTATTATTGTCTATATTATCAGTGGATGGGGCCTAATCAATCAGCAGGAGCAGGTATGAGGTGTCAGTTTGAAAGTATCATTGTAATCCTTTGGATACCAAGTAACTGGTAAATTTTTATCACTTGGGTTTTAAATAGATTGGCTGTGATCCTGGACTGTTCCCAAACTGTAAAGTGTAAAATGGAATGTGTGATCTCATGTGTGGTGTGCTTATATAGAAATGACATTAAATATATTTAATGGAGAAATAGTGAAAAACCATACATTGTTAAGGATTTTTACAGTATTTTGACCACTAGGCTATGGCTACTGCTGCTACAACCCTGCTATCACAACAGATTGTATCTTTGAAGTGTACATGTATGGTATAAGGGGAAAAGGCACACAATGGATGAATTGGACACGCTTGTCAGATAGGGTTCAACCAATGAGTTTCCACATTGTTACTCCATGTGAGGAGTCAGCTTAATATAAAGGAAACTGAAGAGGCCTCAGTGACTACCTGCTACCCTATGTAGCACCATGGAGGCAAGTGGGGTGGGGTTCATAGCAAGAGGAAAGACTCTTTGAAGGAGATCAACAGTGTGAAATGAGATACAGGTAACACTAGTTGACCATGTCATCAACCATGACCTGAACATGAGAGAAGCAGGTCAACGTATGTGGCCCCATGTGTCACATTTCACAATGGCTGGTATAATGTAATGTTCTGAAAATTAAAACAAGTACAGTAACGGTAGAGCAAAACTTAAGGTAAATGTAGATCGAGATATGGCACATTTCAAAAGTAATACAATAAGATGATAAAATGTGTGTATTTTCAAAATTGCAAAAAGTCCCTGAAAGAGGGAGAGGCAGCCTGTCTTTGCTCCTGACCAACAGATTGCAATAGTAAGTATGGTACTGGTCAACAATGCCACTGCACACTAAAATAGCAAAATGGATTGCAGTGTTTATCATTTATCCTATCAGTGTGTAGTTGATGTTAGGACAAGCTATTCATGTGATGGTTTGCATGTACAGTTCTGATGGAAAAACAACCTTTTTTTTGAAGAGAATGGTTTTGAATGCATTGTGTACTTTGTTGTCAGGTGTGTGACATGTTTTGGGTTGTGTGAGTGTTAGTGGCTATTGTGTATAGAGTTTGTGTAAGATGAGCTGTAGTTTCAGAAAATATATGTAAGAAGTGAAAAAGAATGGTAAATGAATGTGAATGGAGCCACAGTGCAGAATAATGCATACAGCCACTGTACTGTATGTATTATCACACACATCCATTTCATCCTGAAAACTGTATCAATTCAAGTGGAAGTCTGAGCTTTTTAAATATTGAGAAAACATAATGACATGAATTTAATACACCCTGTTTGGTGACTACTGTCTTCCATCTTCTACCGGCTCAGGAGGTTTCTAGTTTCTAGAACTCTTAGTGAGAGATGTTATAGAGAATACGTTTCTTTAGCCTCTCACTTTGAATAGCGAGAGTTTAGATATAAATGTTGAATATGTAAGTCTTAAATGAAGTAATTAGAATCACTTTGTTATTGACACAAGTAAAGCATATTCATCAAAGTGTGCATCATTGAAAACCTGATGAGCAGTAGCGTACAATATTGACCAATGTACAGTTTTATTTTTCTTAGAGGAACCATTTAAGGTCATAAATGGGAATTGAACTCAGGCTTCTTGGTTGATGGGCATGTATGCTATCCACTATGCTACCAAAAAACCTTGACAGGAGGTCTTTTTCAGTTGATACTGTACATCATACTGTATGATTTGAACAAGCTCAAGGGATTGAGGTGGAAGATAAATGTAGAACTGGACTTCATATGTGGAATAACTTTACAAACTATGGTATAATTTTATTTTGCCCACTGTGTAACTCTGAAGAAATAGAAAGGTGTGATATTTTTTCCTACAAAATAGCAAGAAGTGGTGATGTAGTGGTTAGCATATCTGCCCTTAAAAGAGAAGTTGTGGGTTCAGTTCCTGGCAGTGATGTATTTATATTCTATTCTATTTTAGTATCTATCAATTTCTATAGTAAATTTGTATTGTTCTTTGTTATCAGGCATTGCCTATTATTCTAGCGTGAGCATCTAAAAGGTGTTTGTTTGGAAAAAATAGGAATGTCAAGAGACAATGTAAAATATTGAGGTATACTGTATATTAACATTTGGAATGTAATCAGGTTTGGGTGTGATCCTGGGCTTTAAAAAATGGAAAGGTCTAATATGGAATGTGTCCAATGGTGTACAGTGTACTTGTACCGAAATCTACAGTACAGAACAGTGAGTGATCAGTAGAAAAACTGAAAAATCATTTGGGTTTGCAACACCAACTAGAGGTAAGTGCAAGATGTGTGTCAATAAATCATGTAATCTCATTGTACAGGTTCAAATCCAGGAGGAGGAAGTTCCTGAAATGAGGAGAAGGAATGGTAAGAGTGTGTCAAAGTAATTTTGGGAATATTTGCATAAGTGTCTTATGGTTGTAAATAACTTCCTTTTGAATATATTTTTGGACTTTAACTTTTACTGTTGTGCGTCTCTGTGGAAGGGATGTGCAAGATGGATCCTGCTGGGTGGAGTATCGGCTTCCCTATAAAAAATAAATAAAGCACAGTTTTAATCACATAAATGTTAGTGCCTCAAGGCTGCTACGTTATGGTATTCTAAGTGACATAAATGCACAGGCTGTACAGATGCTGCACTGTCCCCTGACTCTTTCTGTTACTCCTGCAGCTTCTTTGTCCTTCTGCCTCTCACCAGCTGTGCTCTACTGCAACTGCCTGAACCTTGAAAAAAATGTAAGAATGTGTGAGGGCCTAACACATGTACAGTTAGATTGCTGGACCTTATTGGAACGATTTAAATTATTTTCCTTTAGTTTTCAGTCCAGCCCCCTTTGCATTTACAAAAAAAATCTTCCACTCTCTCTTCATCTTTGTCATCTGGTTTGGATAGGAGATTAGATAGATAGATAGATAAATAGTGTGACAGATAGGGGGCAGTATCGCTCCCTTGAACCCCTGTCTACGACTCCAGACACCAAGTAAAAGTCCAAATATTGACTTTATTTTTAAGCCACAGTGCACAAAGCACCCTCTCCTCCACTATACTCATATAAATTCACAACACAATCACAATAAACAATCCCTCCACTCCCAGACGCGTTGCCACCCTTCCACCCAACTCAGCTCCCACAGTCCTTTTATTCTCCCTGACCCGGAAGTGTTCCCAATCCCCAGTCCATGTGATTCTTTATCACTTCCGGGTCAGGTACAAGTCCTTTTCTTCACCCCGGAAGTACGCCACTTCTGTCGTCGCTCCTCCTATGACGCACCTCCGGGTTATTGGGCACATATGACTCTTCGGTCCTCTCTGCAGCTCCCTCTTGCGGCCCCTGTGGTATCCAGCAGGGTCGTGTATAAAAACTACATAGTCCATGATTCTCTGCTGGTCTTCGGGGCACCTCCATACTGCAGGGAGGGCTCCATCTGGCGGCCTGGGGGTATTGGCCGGGATGACAAGCCGGCCATATACCACAGTACTCCTTCCCCTGCGAAAAACCCTGGTTTGGAGCATCCTGTCCTGTGAGGGACATCTTCCCCCAAGGTGATCCAAAGGTCGGACCTCGGCGATGCAGCTGACACTCCCGTGCAAACCTAGGAGGAACAGTGTAAGAATAAATATTTTGATCTCCTGTCCTCCTAGGACAACCTCTCCACTCGTGGCCCGGCCTGCGGCATTCGTAGCACAGCCGCGGTCCCCTTGGTAGTCTCTCTCGGCAGTACTTGAAGCACCTGGGTACTTCTGGCTCCGCCCCTTTCTCCGCTGAGAAGAATTCCCTGGCCGCCTTTATGTTTTTATGGCCCTTTTCCAACTTGTCAGGAGACCCCTATTGTATTTTAGAGATCTCCTGTTTCATCTGGGGCTTGTCCACAGTCTGGGTCTCTCTATTAAATTAAGTGAGCCCTTTTACTGTCTGAACCCCTTTTGATTTATTTTTTACATGGCTCGGGGTCTTTAGGACTGACTCGCTCCGAAAGTCAGCACCATTCAGCTGCTCCGGATTGATGGGCCCTTCCCCCGACCCCTTGGTTAACGTTTCGGCCTCTCTTGAAGGGCATGCTGTGTTTTGGCACCCGTTATTCATTAAAAGCGGGCCCGGATCACACTGCTTCCCTATTTCATTATTTACGGTACTGGCTTTACTCACCTGTATTGCCACATCATGTACTATGGAAGGCTCCCGTCCGATTCTTTGTAAATATTCCGTTACCTTCCGGATGGGTGCCTCCGCCATTTCTCCCAGATCCCGGACAATCTTCTCAGTTGCCGCCAGCACCTGGAAAATACCTCGTATGGGCTCGATTAATTTCTCAAGTTCCCGCACGTCAAAAGATTTAATTAATTCAGCCGGAGGTATACTCACTTCCTTGTTCGTCATACCTACCGACCGGGAGCCAATGAGCCCGTCTGCTGTCGGCACGTGCTCTGACGGGTCTCGCGAAGACTTCTGGGAATTGGAGTTCTTTTTGGCCGAGGGCCAGGTCGCCTTCTTCGGCGAACTGCGGTCTGTCTTTATTAAATTTTCGACATCCCGATCAGCCATTTCCCGGCCCTCCTTACCTTCTCGCGGGGTGAGCGGTGCTTCGCTCGCCTCCCCCTTCCCCTTCGGAAAGTCCAAGTCCATATCTTCTAGTTTGAAGACGCAAACAGCGGGACGTGGACCTCCTCCTTCTCAGAAAGCACCGGGGTTGCTGCCGTGTCCCTCGCCGGCCCCCGACATGCAGAAGTCTTCTCCCATGTGCTCTGGCTCGAAATGAAGCGTGCCATCGTCTTTGGGGCAGTCTACTTCTTCCCGCGGAGCCTCCAGGTGATCATCTCCGAGGTACATGCACAGGACAAAGTGTGTTATTTTAAACGGGTTATCGATAACGTTCCAGGCATGTACCTCAGAGTGATCGTTGGTTCCTGGAGGTTTCTCCGGACTTGTAAGGCCACTCCGTGACTCCTCCCGAGCGTCGGCCATTGCAGACATGGCTCTCCCGCTGGCGATACCGCTCTGTTTGCCCTTCTTTCTTCCCATTCCGGACTTGGTGAAGGTAGGTTTTGGCAATGTTGTGGTGAGTCTGTATGCTGTCTTCTCAGGGTTCTCTGCCCACACAAATTTTTGATACAGGTCCTCCGCAATAGACGCTGGAGTATCCTGTCGATTACGCCACTGTGACAGATAGGAGGCGCTATCTCTCCCTTGAACTCCTGTCTACGACTAAAGACACCAAGTAAAAGTCCAAATATTGACTTTATTTTTAAACCACAGTGCACAAAGCAGCCTTTCCTCCGCTATACTCATATAAATTCACAACACAATCACAATAAACAATCCCTCCATTCCCAGACGCGTTGCCACCCTTCCACCCTTCTCAGCTCCCACAGTCCTTTTATTCTCCCTGACCCGGAAGTGTTCCCAATCCCCAGTCCATGTGATTCTTTATCACTTCCAGGTCAGGTACCAGTCCTTTTCTTCACCCTGGAAGTACGTCATTTCTGTCGTCGCTCCTCCTATGATGCACTTCCGGGTTATAGGGCACATATGACTCTTCGGTCCTCCCTGCAGCTCCCTCTTGTGGCCCCTGTGGTATCCAGCAGGGCCGTGTATAAAAATTACATAATCCATGATTCCCTGCTGGTCTTCGGGGCACCTCCATACTGCAGGGAGGGCTCCATCTGGCGGCCTGGGGGTATTGGCCGGGATGACAAGCCGGCCATATACCACAGTACTCCTCCCCCAGCGAAAAACCCTGGTTTGGAGTGTCCTGTCCTGTGAGGGACATCTTCCCCCAAGGTGATCCAAAGGTCGGACCTCGGCGATGCAGCTGACACTCCCGTGCAAACCTAGGAGGAACAGTGTAAGAATAAATATTTTGATCTCCTGTCCTCCTAGGACAACCTCTCCACTCGTGGCCCGGCATGCGGCATTCGTAGCACAGCCGCGGTCCCCTTGGTAGTCTCTCTCGATAGATAGATAGATAGATAGATAGATAGATAGATAGATAGATAGATAGATAGATACTTTATTAATCCCAAGGGGAAATTCACATAATCCAGCAGCAGTATGCTGATACAAAAAAAAAATAAGTTAGGGCAGTGGAGGGTAGCCTGCAAACTACTAGCAGTGTGGGCTACTCATGTAGTGTCTTTCTTTTTCTCACTCTCTTTGTCTTTCTCACTTACATGATTGGCATACAGAAAGAAATAGACAGTGGCCCACCTGGAATTGACTTAGTTATCCTAATGACCGGTTCAAATCTCTGCCTCATTCCTATTAATGTTCAATAGTTGTGAAACATTCAACAATTAATTTGAGCCATTTAATCAACAGGTGATTCTAGTGGTAATATGCTGGTAAGCAACATCACTTGTTTGACGTAAGGCCAACAGTCAAGCAAATCAGCGCTCACCTGATTGTTCTGTCTAAAGTACTGTAACAGGTTATGTTGGTGAACCAATTGCTAGAACACTGAACTGCAAAACAATGGCTGAATTATGGATCCATGTAGGCCAAAACACAGCTAAAAGAGTAAGAACTTGGAACAGTAAGACCAACTTCAATATTATAACACATCTTATTTAGAAGGACAAAACCTAATTAGGGTTTCACAAGAAACACTCTTACTTTTAAAAAGATGTGGGCGGCATGGTGGCGCAGTAGTAGCCCTGACCCTGTGTTAGGATATAGCGGGTTGGGCAATGATGGTTGACTGACTCTTAAAAAGAATATTGGTAGTGACTTATCATTGTAGACTCGAGGAACACCCCAACTATTAAAAAAGAAGGAAGGTCATTAACAGGAACAAGTGACACTCCGTGGGTAATACAGTCATATCAGATAGCTTGTGCTAATCACATTCCATCTGTCCATTATCCAACCCGCTATATCCTAACAGGGACATGGGGTTTGCTGGAACCAATTCTTTGGACTGTGGGAGGAAACCCACACAGACACAGGGAGAACACAGGGAGGACCCAGGAAGTGAACTCAGGTCTCCTAACTGCGAGGCAGCAGCACTACCTACTGCACCACCGAGCTGCTCCTAATCACATTCCACTACTCATGAATTTGCACCTTGAGGAGCCTACCCCTGAAAACAGTCCTGTTTCAGCAGTTACTCTTGTGGTAACATATAAAATTGTCATTTTGTCAGCAGTTTCCAAGCAATAAGGAGGGGCAAGAGGGCCGCTTCAATGATCAAGAAAAAAGCTAAGCAATACAACTCACAAGAAAAGAGTAAAGAATTAGGAAACCATAAGAACCAGAGGCATCATCAAAACTGAACAAGATTTGACTGGAGTGGAGAATTTTCCATAAAATAGTATGAAAATTACTATTGGGAATCAGGTGAGTAAACTACAATAGTTGATCAATAAATTGCATGATATAAATGAGGCTACTTTCTCACTAATAAGAAACGTTCAGGACCGGTGACAGGATGCTAATTTTACAGCACTGGACTGGTAGCCAATTGGAAGTAGATATGAGCCCTTCAGCGGACACACAAAGGCATAAAGCACATTTATTGTGTAAGTGTGGAGAAAGTATCAGACAGAATGGTTGAATATGCAAAGGAATCTCTTCAAAATTTGTGATAGCCTTCTGGGTAGAGTAATTTTTAATTGCCATATATACTCACGTATAAGTCGGGTCTTTAAACCCAAAAAATCAATCATAAAATGAGGCCCCGACTTATATGCCCGTTCAAAAATGCAATACTTAATCTTCTTGCTTCCTCCAATCTCACATCAGTTTCTCAGACACATAGAATTTTGTTGCAGCAGTACAGTTACCAATTTCTTTCGCAACTTCAACGACTTAATTTAAAACCAGCTTCATTTTTCTTCTGATCGAACGCTCCATCGCAGATAAGGGATGCTCTTACGATAAAGGTGTATGATAGTGTGTGATACAAAAAACACAAAACAGTGCAACGTTGCTTCACAATATTTCGGATATTATCGTGTGGTCACGTAGTCACAATACATAGAACAAAAAGGCAATGTGTTCCGTGGTTACTCTCTCAGGTGGGCGTTAGCATATCATAATCTCTTGGACCAATAGTGTGAATTTTCCTCATTCAACTTATACAACCGACATTATAAAATACTGGAAATTATATGGTAAAATCAAGCCCTGACTTATCTGTGGGAGAACTTAAACGTGAGTATATACGGTAGTTGATACATTTGGGGACTATCGATTCATAAACAATTTCTGTGAACTTCTCAAAATCTTTCTAGCATGAACAATAAGAACTTTTTCTGTCTTTCTGGTGTAGCACTCATGTTAACTATGGTTGGTATAAGTTTTATTTTGATTTGAGAATTCATACACCAAAAAAGCTCTACATACAAAATGAATACTTATTGAATATCTTTAAGTTAAAATCAGAACTAATCAAAATACTGTATTTTTTCTAGACATACTCGTATCAATACTGAACAGCCACTGACAAAGGAGAGGAAAGATGCTTTAAGAAGCAGGTAATAAATTTATTATGTCATTAATCAACAGTGGAATTTTTTGTAGAGATAATACTTAATTACATTAGTTATGTATAACACTGTGTACACACGAATAATGTGTAAGATTTGCAGTAAAATGTGTTAGGCAGAGTCAGGGAAAGAGAATCTAGTAAAAAAAGTGTAACTCTGCTTCAGCATAATATAGAGAAATATTAGCAATTTCTACAAAATATTTTATGTAAAATTGGTACAGGACTTTTTTTCCTCAAAAACAGAGTTCCGGTATGCAAAAAACACTCACATGTTGTTATTCTCTCAAAGATAGGTTAATTGGTAACTCAAAATTGAGCGAGTGACTGTTTGAATATGGACTGTATCCTGCCTTGTGCCCTGTACTACCTGGATACACGCTGGATAAGTAGGTCAGAAAATTAATGAAAGGATAATAAAACTACTGTCTTATGGCTCAGTGAACCTCAAGTTAGTTAGCATAGCTGAAAATGTGCTAGTATCCTACTGTTTTATTGAATTACACACTTGTTTGAGAACTAACATTATTTGTGACTTAGGCTGGTTGCTGTCTTGCACCCAGCAATACTAGACCCCTGTGACCTTAAACTGGTTTTAGGTGGTTCAGTAAGGCTGCATGGATTAACACAATTATTTGGAACAAGAAAAACATGAAAGCCATTTTAGTAGAACTATTATGTAACAAGAAAGCTCTACTGTAGTGCTTTGATGCCAAAAGAAAGACATGATTAACTGCTTTTTAAACAAATTAAATTTAAATTGAATTAACAAACTTAACTAAAAAGGGAAATCTTTGCCCCTCACTCTGTTGTTTTAATAGATACAAATTTTCAGTAGTTCTGAATCATTCTTTAATTATTTCAATCACTCACACCACTAGTGATCACAAGCTCTGGGCTTCTGTACCCACCAAGAGGCAGTGCTGTAGCACCTGCGGTAGCTGAAACCCTCACCTCCACCCAACAACATTGCCTTTTGACATCTATGGCCACTGAAACTTGGTGTGAGTGATGTGACTATTTATTAGAGAACTTGATATGAATGGAAGCTTTCTTGGTAGGCTTTCTCTAGGTCTTCCACTTTACTACAAACATCCCAAAGATAGTGATTTAATTAGCCTTTTGTGAATGACTGTGATTTTGGGTATAAGTGTGCCCTGTGATGGACTGCTCAGTGCTGCTGAGATAGACTGTGCCTTCCTGTATCTCAGGAAAACAAAGGGAGTCAGAAAATTAACAGACAAATTATCTTAATTAGAACTAAATGTAAATAAATAACTAAAAGACAGAAACATGGGTAGGAGTTATACTGATTATTTTCTATCTAAATATTAAGTGAGTCTTGAAAGGTTTGGGACATCTTATGTTCTTCCATGCTCTGGTCATGCTTTCATATCATGTTTAAGTGTCTGATGATTTATTTTCAGGAACTGCATGCTTTTGCTGCGGTATTGTTAGAGCTGAGGGAAAAAGAACATTTTATTAGTTGCATATATTAAAATAACATCTGGAAACCAATGTGATAACACCTTTGTCCATTAGTTTACAATGTATCCAGGACTGTCATTTAATGGACTGCTGTATATCGTGAGATGAGGAACTGAGTGAACTAATATCATTTATAATACAATACTAGTAATATTAAGTTTTCCACAGCTTCTACATCAGTTGTTGCGTCAGGGAATGTGTCAGACCCTCACCTAAGTGGGATGAGTATGCTGGCATGAGTCATGGGAGCTAAGATGCAATGTTGGCGTAGGAGGAGAGGCACCCTGCTCAAGATTAAAAAGCGTGCCGTGTGGGCTGAAAGAGATGGAACCCAGGCACAGAGAAGCAGACACCACCTCAAGAGAATGAAAAACAGTCAGCTGAATGGCAGGCGGTGTGAAGGGCAGAGCTCACTTGGGCTTGCAAGTGGAAGTAACACAAACAGTTAAAATGTAGTAGCAATTAGGAATAAAATGTTACTAAGTGATATTGGAAACACTCACACTTAATAATTACAAGCAGAGTTGCAATGGGTACTTCTAGCCTTGAGTTATTGAATGAGTCATTAATCGAACACCATGCACAGTGAGCATGATCATAAAAATGTGCTACAAATGCATAAAAAAAATAAACGGAGGAGGAAAGTACAATACATTACAAGGCTAAACTGCAAATAATGTGGAGGAAATGCTGAGAGTACAAGCAAAAGCCACAGACAGCTGTGGGTTTGAAAAAGCAAAACCTATAAAGCTGACATGCACTGGAACAAAAAAGAAGGTGTCAGAAAATAGCAAATGGTTCATTTAGAAGGTCAGTATTAATCTATATTCTGTCCTATTATCATTGATTTGGGATAAAGCATAGCATAATAATCCATATGATATTGTTTTTCTACCTTTTCCTTTTGAAAGCACCATGTAGTTTGTGGGCAGATCTCATTGTCAAGGATGCGTTATTTTGTCTGCCTTGTCCACAATCCCCAGTGTCACTGCCACCTTTATACCTTTGGGAATTTAACACATCTTCATTTTCCATTGTGACAGATAGGGGGCGCTATTGTCCCCTTGAACCCTCAGACCACACGTCAGAAACCAAGTAAAAGTCCAAGAAATCAATTTATTATAAAAAAAAGTGCACCGAGCACCTCCACCTCCACTATATTACAATAATAATAATAAATACAATAATAAATCCTCCACTCCACCCAGCAGCTCCGTCACACTTCCTCCCAACTCCGGCTCAAACTGCTGGGACTTCCCAGAGTCCTTTTAAAGTCCATGACCTGGAAGTATTTCTTCTCCAGGTCAATACCACATCTTCTTTCTTCAGGTGCCCCGGAAGTACTGCAGGCTTCCGTCCTTGTGATCCTGAAGTACTTCCGGAGTGGCGTAATTGTAAAAGCCCCCGGGTTCTTGGTGAGCTCCCCCTGGCGGCACCCATGGCACCCAATAGAGCTGAAGAGATGGACTCCATGTCCCATGCTGCCCTGCGGAAATGCGAGGAACCATTTCCAGCCCAGGGAGCTGCCATCTAGTGTCCCGGGGGATGTAAAGCCCTGAAACGGCTGCTTTCTTCTGTAGAGGGACGTCCTGGCCGGCTGTCCATCACACCATTCATAAGACTTTCGATGCGAAAAGCCATTCAACATTGGACTAAACGTAAGACTAGACAGAACTGCCAAGGAAACCCAAGTACCTGATACAAATTCACATAGGTACACGGAGAGCAGGCCCATTCCAAAAAAATAGGAACTCAACCCAGATTCCTGGAACTGCGGGGCAGTAGTGCTAACCATTGTGCCTACATGTATTAGAAAAAGGTCATTATGCTATTTGTTTAATGGGATTATGCACCTGTGAATTTCAACATTGACAAACACTTTAAGCAAGTATAACTTTAATTTTTCTGAAGCATAACTGCTCAGTAAAATTTGCATAACTGAGAGATCATATAAAGTTTAATGGCATGGATATGACTGCATTTGCATTATGAAAAATTATACAAAACATTATTTTATAGTGAAAATCTATTACCTTGAATGAAAGGATCACAAATTGGTTTCCTTTTGATATTTTAAAGTCATGTTTGCCATCCCCGAGATTCTTAATAACAGAAAATTGCTTTAAAAACCACAAGTTCCAAATTCTAGAAGGCTTGAGGCAATGTAGAGAATCAAAATGAAAGCAGTTAAAGGGCGACTGGTTTAAAGCTAAATTCAAGACTCCACAGTCTACTTTATTATGTGCACCACAGCTGGGGGTGTCATTCATGCTTTTGAAAAGGGAAGAGATTCTCAAATGTATTATTTCATTTTTACAGACTTTAAAAATGCTGCATGAATTCATTTGTTCAGGTTGAGCAACAGGAATGTGGACTTTTGTGGAGGAAATATCATATCTAGCAAACATAACCTGTACCTGTAAATCATGACCTCTTAATTTTGCCTCAAAAAGCACCCGTTACAGTGACAATACAGCTTTCTAAACACATAGACATGTGGAACATTTCCATATTGTTAAGTTACAATCTGGAATCTTAACATTTTTATTCATGATTTATGCCTTAAATTTACAAAAATATCTACAGTCCCAAAGGATAATTTAGATCATGAGTTTCTAACTTATAATTAAGTCACACAAATAATTTTCCTAATGTGCCTGCTTAGTTTAAACACATATTATATGAACAATTATGCCTGATGTGCGACACTTGACTTCCTATTCTTAATTGTTGTATATCTGATCAGCAGCACCACCTGTAAGAGTGGACATTTAAAAAGCAAGCTCCAAAAGAGCTATTTCTGTAAATTCAGTTTCAAGCTATTTTTTCTAATTCAGAAGAGAGGAGGGCCAGAGATCTCACCAACCACACGACATGAGGAGGAATAGACAAACATCACCATCCACACTGGACCAAAGTACAAGGGCCAGTTAACAACGCAGGTGGAAGATTGGCATCAGGTAGGCCATAAAAATCGATGCTGAAATGTATAAATGAGTAGTACTTGAGATGTCTAATTAAAAATAGCGACCCCATACAGTATATAAATGGGACTAGCTAAGGAAGAAGAAGTTAACACAGCATGTCCATCTTTGGCATGTGGGAGGAAAAAAAGGGAACATGCCCACTTCATACAGTCAGCAACTGGGAGGAGGATTTAAATTCAGGATGTTGGGTCTGTGATGCCATGTCACCTTGTTTCAATGAACGGATTTTTTAAAAATTAATTTTTCCATCATTTTCTTAGCTCCACACACTCTCCTTCAATTCAAAACTAATCGCGGTTGCTTTTATAAAGAATACATGAATTTTGATCGCCTGTAGTTCTTTAGCACAGAATTGCCTGTGTTGGCCAAATGGACACAGATAGATGAGAAGTCGGATGCACACTTTATTTTTTTCTAAGAAAAAGAAATAGCACAGAATTGTGATATTGTTTACTTTGTAAAATCACTTTCAGATGACAATGAAGGGTTCTTCATAAAAGTAAAGATTCATTGACTGAACAGCAGACAGACTTTTCTTTACTGCAAGAAGAAGACAAATGAGATCTCCCCTCTGCTCTCAGATAATAGAAATAGCTCTCTTCTTTGATTGCAGTATAAGGCCGCAAGGTATTGAAATTGTCATCACTAAGGGGCCCTCGTAAAACCGAGATGTAAAGCCATTAAATAGACTTGTGATTCCAGCCATACTGAAGGTCTTTAATGTTTAAACATTTTAATTATATAGCAAGTCCTCATTTATATTTTTACTTGTGCAAGTTGCACCAGCCTATTTACAGAATAGTGCAATGGCAGACAAACATGTCTGAGAATGAGACAATTGTTTAGAGTTCATGGGGTTATTGAGAAGGGATAAGCCCAGCACTGAGGCAATTTACCTGTAACTGGGCTCTTGTGCACTGTGACCCTGAATTATTTAATTAAGTATGTATATTTGTGAATGTTACAGTTTTACCAAAGGATAAAAACTTGTAGGCAACACGGCAACAGACAAGGACCAGGGGCCTCATGCATAACACCGTGCATAGAATTCGCACTAAAACATGATGTAAGCACAAAAGCTGAAATGTGCTTACGCACAGAAAAATCCAGATGCAGGAATCAGTGCACACTCCAACTTTCGCGTTCTTCCGCTACATAAATCCCGGTCAGCGTGAAAAGTAACTCTCGTGCACACGTGTGCTGTCCCACCCCAGTTCCTCCCAGAATTATGCCTCTTTGAATATGCAAATCAATATAAATAGCCAGTAAGTGCAGCCTTCTGTGAAAAGACAATGGGAAAAGCACGGGGGAAAATATAAGAATTTCAGCGAATACCAAGTGGAGGCAAAGGAAAAACATACAATTTGTTGATTCAAACCATGACATAATCAACAAAAGGAAGTTGATCGAGTGACATAGCGTGTTGGAGAAACTTGAAAGCTCAAGTCACACAGTGCCAGAAATAAAAAAGAAGTTGTCAGATATCAAAGTCGCTGTGAAAAGGCGAGTCGTAGCCCACCATCTAAGTGTCATATGAAAGCTTATTAGAGTACAGAGAAAGAAAAGGCACACAGTGAGGAAAAAGCACAAAATGTCAACTTCAATCTCGAAATTTCCACTTTAATCATGTAGTTTATTTTGTCATTAAAGTAGAACATCATAACCTTCATTTTAAAATTGTTTTAATTAACCAGTTTCTCAAATCACATCATAATTAAAGTAGCACGTTAAATGCTTTGTTTTGTATGTGATCTTCTATGTGCTCTATGTGTGTGAATCACTACGTGCTTCTTAAACCAGCTCCCTTCCTCCGACTGGACACAGAATCCATTACATTCGTGATATTACAACTCTCTGAATAACTAAAATACTGAGATGTATACGTGATATCATTTTCATGATGATAAGAGTTAAAACACGTTATTAAACATGGGTTTCATGGCGCAGTGATTGTGCGCGACCTTTGATGAAATTATTTATTGCAGCAGTACTCATGGGCGGCTCTAGGCTCGTGGCAGCCCTGGGCAGAGAAAGAATCGGTGGCCCCTTTGCCCGCCAATGTCAGTAAGGTATCTTATGCACGGTGGATGGCCACGTCCGTTGCAGACACTGCATAGCCGCCTCGTGCTCATGACACAAGCGTTTAACTTTTGTCGAAATTTGCCGCTGTGTTTTTAGCTGTGTCGTTATTTTCTCTTTCTGTTTTATATTCAATATATATTGGCGTGGCCGCCCCTGCAGTCCTTGCTTTTCTTTCTCCAAGTAACCGTTCGCCACACAATCAGCTCTGTAATAGATGTTAAGCCATCTGTAAGCTTAGAGCACCGATTCTTCAAAACGTTTAAGGAACATTGAAATATCTTCGTAGTACATGTTTAATTATTGTATCCTTCACGCCAGTCCCAGTGAAGAATATAGATTATTTAAATGAAGTTAAAGTTTTATCTGTATAATATAATAAACATATTTTGCAGCATTTTATCTTTAAAATGATATCGTCATCATATGTAAATATGCGCTTTATAAAGTGGCTCAGGTTGTGGAATATTATAACTGTAGTGCAAGTTTACAGTGAGATAATTCTACTTATAAGTACAGATAGTTCTACAAGGAGCACTTGATTGAGTGCTTTATAGTTCTTGGGATGAAACTGTTTCTGAACCGCAAGGTCCGTACAGGAAAGGCTTTGATTTGCTTGATGTGCTTGATGCTGTCAATTCTCTTTCCAATCAGCTGCTGCTGTGATTCACACTCAGATACAGTGATTTAAATACTCCGAGTGGTGCAGTGAGAGTAATATGGAAAAAGATGATCCGCTGTGGCAACTCCAAACGAGAGCAGCTGAAAGAAGAAGAAGAAAAAGAAGGTGCAATGAGAGTAACAATGCTAAAGCAGTTATTTGGAATACTATGGCTATTCCCTGTGCCATTATATTGTTACAGGTTAATTACAATCAGATGCATTACACTAATAAACAATATGTGATTAATTTCAGTGTATTTATAAAGCTGCGCCAGGAAAGTAAAGGATAACCACACAGGAACAGTAGCACTGCTTTGACGCTGGGTGCCGCCAGTCTGCAAAACCGAGCGGAGAACTTGTGTACAACAGGGTCTGAGGTACCGTGGAAATGTGCGTGGCTTTATGCCAAGTGTAGGTTTTATACATCGCAATTTGAACGTGGAAATGTTCTTACACAACATTTCTGTGCATATGCACCGTTTATACATGAGGCCCCAGGAGATGAAAATGTTAACTAAAATGCAACCAGGGTTGTAGCCAGAAAGACAGAATGATCCTATTTAAGAACTCAATGCAGGAAGTAAAATTAAAATCTAAAGCAGCTGTGTCAGACTTGCTGACTGCCATTGCTAATCTTGTCACCAGATCATCTCAATTTACTGTACATGACAGAAAAAATCACTGGGCATGTCAAATTTTCATACTGCAAAAAAAAAGAAAGTAAGAGAGCTGAAATATTGTCTCTTTCCAACATGGGAATAACCTTTACTTTTGTGATGTACAGATGGGCCGATCAAGAATGTTGGAAACCAAAAGTGATGATAATAATAATAATAATACATTTTATTTATTTGTAGGCACCTTTCTAAACACTCAAGGACATGGAACAATAGATAAAACACAGATTATAAACAAAACTAAAATACAAAAAGTAAAATCAGACAGAGCAAATTGTAATCAAAGAGAAGAAGCAGTCTTAAACAAATGATATTTAAGTTTAGATTTGAAAAGTGAAAATGATTCAATATTTCTAAGCTCAGATGGTAGTGAGTTCCAGAGCTTGGGAGCAGAGCAACTGAATGCTCTGCTCCCCATAGTGGTAAGATAGACAATGGGGACAGTCAAGTGGATGGAGGAAGAGGATCTAAGGGTATGGGAGGAAATGGCAACATGGAGGAGGTCAGACAGATATGGAGGGGCAAGGTTGTGGATAGCCTTAAAAGTTAACAGAAGAATTTTGAACTGAATGCAGACCTTAATTGGAAGCCAATGAAGCTGCTGCAAAACAGGAGTGATATGGTGAATAGAGGGGGTTCTAGTAATGATGCGGGCAGATGAATTCTGGACCAGTTGAAGCTTATAAAGAGATTTGCAAGAAAGACCAAAGAAAAGGGAATTACAATAATCCAGAGGAGAAGTGACAAGGCAATGAGCAAGGATAGCAGTGGTGTGGGGAGTGAGGGAGGGGCGAATATGATTAATGTTACGCAAGTGGAAATATACAGACCGGGAAATGTTATTGATGTGGGACTGAAAAGATAAAGTACTGTCAAGGATGACACCCAGACTCTTACCCTGTGGGGAAGGGGAGACAGGGGAATTATCAATAACAAATGAAAAATGATCAGTTTTGGATAATGTTGATTTTGTACCATTGAGGAGAACCTCAGTTTTGTCACTATTTAATTTAAGAAAATTTGAAGAAAGCCAGGATCTGATTTCTGCTATGCAATCAATAAGCGAGGAGGGTGGAAAGGAAACAGAAGGTTTGCTAGTGAGATAGAGCTGGGTGTCATCAGTATAACAGTGGAAGATAATGTTATATTTACGAAAGATATTACCAAGGGGAAGGAGGTAAATAATGAAAAGAAGGGGCTCCAGGACAGAGCCCTGGGGCACACCTAAAGTAACAGTGGTGGGTTGGGATGTGAAAGTTTTAAGCTGAACAAGCTGAGTGCGGCCTGAGAGGTAGGATCTGAACTAATCTAGTGGAGTGTAGGTAATGCCAATCGAAGATAATCTATTGAGAAGAGTAGTGTGACAAACAGTGTCAAAGGCTGCACTCAGATCAAGGAGGATGAGAATATTAATTAAACCAGAATCATCTGCCATAAGGAGGTCATTAGTCATTTTTATAAGTGCTATTTCTGTACTGTGGAGGGGACAAAAACAAGACTGGAACTGTTCATACAGATTATTTTGAGATAAATGAGAATGAAGTTAAATAGCCACCATTTTTCCAAGGATTTTGGAAATGAAGGGTAGATTAGAAATAGGATGAAAATTACTGAATCTTCTGAATTTTTTCAATTAAAAAGGACATAAGGGAATTGCAAAAATCAGTTGAGTAAAGGTGAGAAGGTAAAGAATCCGGGGGTTGTGTGATATTATTAAACAGTGAAAACAATGACTTGGTGTTGCCTTCATTGGAAGAAATAATGTGAGTATAATAGTTAGATTTAGTTTGGTCAATAAAGTCCTTGTAATAAAGTATATGGTCTTTGTACATCTCTTTGTGAACAAAGAGTCCAGTTTTTTTATATAGCTGTTCAAGTTGCCGGCCTTTGGCTTTCAAAAGCTGAAGTTCAGGCTTGAACCAGGGAGCAGAAAAGGAGAAAGAAACAGATCTAGATTTTAATGGAGCAAGAGAGTTAAGAATACCATTAAGTCCAGTGTTATAGTGTGAAACCAGCTCTTCAGGAGTGGATAAATTATGAATATCCATAAGGGAATCAATATTAGAGGAAAGAGAGTCTAAGTTAATATTCTTAATATTACGGAAAGACATGAGACGGGAAAGCTTAGTATTGGAAAGCGCAAGTTTAACATTAAATGAAATAAGAAAATTATCAGTTATGGGAAGTTCATCCGCAGTACAATCAAGCGGGGTAACTCCACAACAGCAAATCAAGTCCAAGATATGTCCTTTGGAATGAGTGGGAACATTAGTATGCTGCTGGAATGTAAAACTCTCAAGGCAGAGTTCTTTTGGCTGGTAGTCTACCAATCTGCAGAGGGAGAAAGAGTAGAGACAGTTAGATACAGCGATACACCGTGGCTCAGAGTAAAATTACCATTTGATAAGCCATGAAGTTGTTCCACATATATATTTAAATATATATATATATATATAGTTTACTGTCAAATAATGCAAAGAGTACGCAACACATGTTTCGCCCTTATTTGGGCTCATCAAACGTACACACTCCACTGCACCCCTCGCGGGAATTGAACTGTGGACGTCAGCGATGAAGTCCCTTTGCGCTGCTCACATTGTGTGGTTCGTTTATTTGACAGCCTGGAGATCGGAGTAATTATATTCATAGCATCCATAGTCTGAGTCTCGATCTGATTGTATGGGTGGTTACCTACCAGGTAACGCATGTGTTTGGTCTGCCATTCGGCAAACATCCGCCACAGACCCTCTCAGTTGTGAGAAGCAGATCATAGAATGGTACATAGTTTACTGTCAAATAATGCAATGAGTACGCAACACGTGTTTCGCCCTTATTTGTGCTCATCAGTAGTACACACTCCACTGCACCCCTCATGGGAATCGAACCTTGGATGTCACCATCAGAGATGTGTATATATATTGGCACACATGTGCGAATAGGAGACAGCTAAAGGGCCTGAGTAATGATAATACCATATCAGACCAGGGAACGGCATTGTGTGCTGACTGTCTTTCTCAGTTCCTTGCAGATCATTCCCAGGAAATCCCACCAGGTTCCAGTGCCTTGGATGACGTCACTTCCGGTTTTGGTGCTTTGGATGACAACATGTCCGGTTCTGACGCGTTGGATGATGTCATTTCTGTCTCCGGCCACGATGACATCACTTCCTCTCCGGTCCTTTAACACCACCATCTTACCACCGATCTGGCAGTTCAGTCTTGTGAACATCTCTGTTCAATTATTTTTAAACTGTTGCAGCCAGGATATCATATATGGGTGGCTGCCCCAAACCTTTATAATGTCTGGAGAGTATTTATTCTCACTATATATATATATATATATATATATATATATATATATATATATATATATATGCTACTCTGTGTATATAATAACCATAAGGAGATCCTTAAAATTAAATCCATTAAATAAAAATCTCATTCTAGCCATGCAAGTACATACATTTTTAATCAGGTGCCAAATCCTCTCTTCCAAGCTAGCAGAGTTTGCTCTAGTGTTGAAGGAAAATATTTATTTAGAAGGCACTTCCAAGTATATAGAATCCAGCTAAAGTTTTCTTAGTGGAGTCGTCTTAAATTAAAAAATTTAGTCTTGTGCAACTTCTCTAGCAGAATTCAGAAGCCTTTAAACTTCATGAAGCAAACTGCCTTTTTGTTTGATGCCTTTTTGTATTTCTTTGAGGTCGCCTGACTGAATGGAACAGTCTTCTTTTTCATCTTCTGTTGGGTTGACTTGATTATTATTATTATTATTATTATTATTATTATTATTATTAACAGTTATCTTGCCTGACAATACATACAAGTACTTTATTTTACTCATATCAGATACCCACATGTCTACATGTTGTGGACTATGACCCAGACACAGACAGGCAGACATCATGTTGTCACCCAACACACATTTATTTTCCCTAATATTTACACAGTTCAGTGCTCACAAACCCCTAGAGTCCCCAAAGTCCTGGACAACACCACACAATGCCTTCACTCTTCAGGCCGCCTCCATGTCTCCTTCCAGACCTTGTCTCCTTCTCCTCCCGACTCCAGCCCCGAATGAAGGGAGGCGGCCCCTTTTAGCCACACCCAGATGAGCTCCAGGTGCTTCCCGGCAATCTCCCGCCAACACACTCCTGTGTGCTGGAAGTGCTGGCTGTATCCCCGGAAGCATTCCGGGTGTCCCTGCTCCTCTTCCCCCCAGCACTTCCTGGTGTGGCGGAAGTGCTGAGGTCCAGGGCTCTCCAAGGCATCCCGGCCGGGTTGTCCCCCCAGCCATCTGCGACAATGTCTAGAAAGAAAAAAAGGAAGTTTTATTACGTACAGTAGCAATCAATAATGAATAAAGATGACACAGTATCCTAAGGTATTCTAAGGAAAACATTAATATGTATCTAATTCTAAAAAAATGTTTGGATTATTCTTTGAAAACTGAATTGAATTTGGTTAAATAGGGCATACATTTCCCACAGTGCTATAGTAAATTGGATATTTTTCAGATGATTAAAATAAAGGGGCATGCTAGCAGAATAGAGTAAGTTATTGTTCACTAAGTAGTTATCAGGAGTTAACGTAAAGAAAGCTGCCTGAGGCTATGAGATAACTGTGATCCCAAGACTGTGTGACAAATCTGAGAAATAATCTAAGATGTTATTCTGTCTGGGTCCGAGCTAAAGGTGCTCTCAAATTATATGGACCAGTGAAGCAGGAGCACAATAGCAATTAGGCTCTTGACTTGGGTACAGTTTAAATAATCCTAATTGATGTGTCTGGTCTTAGCACTTCTAGTCCTCTCCTAAAAATGAGATCAGAAGAATCCCTTATGCCTCATGATGCCTCATGTAAAGCTGGTAAAGCTGAGAGTCTATACTAGCTGTATCTGTATTAGAAGGGCAACTGCTTTTTTACTTTACTGTATGTATATGTGTAAGTGGTAGCCAAATTCCCTGTTAGCATTCCCCTCCATTCCCCAAGTGGGATGCAATCAGGTATTTGTAGCCTCAGATCAAACAGCACCCAAAACATCTAAGCTACATTTGAACCTCTGAAGATGGACTGCTTTTTGCAAAACCTGTGTGGTCGGTGCTATCACTAAACTATAACAGACTTGCACAGTTAAAGCATTATGTTCAATTCTTGAATTGATATTTAACACTTAAAGAACTGGATCAAAATAAAACACGAATGCACCTATGAAATGTTTAGTGTATAAAAATGCTTTGAAATTCTTCATTTTTTAAATATTAATAGTAAACCAGAGATGGAGTGAGAGAGATAAAAAAAAAAAAAAACAACGACCAATAGAATGCACCTAATACATCCAAACCATCTCCATCCTTGAGTCTCAATTTTCTCAGCAGGAAGGGCTTTATTGTCTTTTTATTTTTCTTCAGATCTGTCTCCATTTAATGAGTTGGAAAATTGATCATTTACTCTGAAGACAGATTAAAGTGTCCCTGGCAAACTGCACCCCTGGGTCCCAGACACTCACTGAGAAAATCATGTAGTGAAAGGATAGCATTTAAAATCCTAGATAGTATTCTTAAGATAAAAAATGATGAAAGAAAAAAACACTAATTTGTTTTTGGGATGCAATGAGAGAGTAGACGTTGTCATGTAATTTCTGTTTTAAAAACTAAATGGCATTTGTGTTGTGCAGTTATGAAATTTTGTGCATGATTTTGCAAACACCGGCATAATTACAAGATTTATAAGGCCTGCAAAACTCATGTCACCTATGATGGGTCACCAGCACTTTTACCAAATTCTTGTATAATTATGAAAGGTACATATGAATTTGATAAAAGTGCTCATGGCTTGAGTCTCTTGGAACTTATATTAGATAGAAAATTGATTTTTCCTTGGGTGGCACAGCAGTTGGCATTACTTTCAGACAACTGCAGAGAACAAGATTCAATTGCCAGCCTGCCCACTATCTGTGTGAAGTTTTCATGTTCTTCCATATCCATGAACATTTTCTCCTGGTTATTCTGGTATGCTTTCACTTCACATAGACATGTTTTAAGGTTGATTGGAGTCCACAAATAGGGTGAGACTTGGGAGGGAATGGAATCTTTTTCTTGGTTGATACTGGCTTACAGCAGATCTGCAATTTTGAAACAATATACTGTACCTGTTAGTGATTATGGGTAGACAAAGTATGAAGTAATTCTTTCCACTAGTAAAACTCCAATTACATTACATGACTTTTCCAGTGATTTTCACTTGCATCTTACTGAGTTGTTGGTAATCACGGTGCACTTCTGTGACTGTAAATCATGTAGTTTAACATACCCAGTGACTCAGTCCAATCAATCTGCAACCGAGTCCAACAAAATGAAACAGGTTTGAGTTTGTCTTAAATCACAGAGGCGGGCAAAGTGTGTGGCAGATTCTAGAGTGAATCAGCGCTCAGCCATATGTAAATAAAACAGTGTCGGGGAAAACCTTCTGTGTGAGTTTGTGAGTGCTTTTGAGTGTGGATTTCCTGTGCAGCTGAGACTTTCTGTACCATCTATTTCCTGCACATTTACCATGGAGCTGTGTCAATTATCCTTCTAACTGAGGTATTATATGTAAGAAGTTCCTACTTAATGAGAAGATGTTTACTAAATATGTTTATTCTACCTAAGTATTTTGAGACCTTTAGATCTGCAACGATAGAGCGCGTGTTACGGATTATACTATTTAGCTAAATGTTGATTGGTACAAACTAATGTTGTTCTTAACTGTGTTATACAAATTATCCTGGATTAATAAACACTCTCAAAACCTTACTCAAATTTGTATAATGAACTGAGATGTTCATATTCAGGCTTGTTGTAATAAAGGACATCTATCTTGCAAACATTAGAATAATGATCTTGACTGTTACTTAAAAGAATTTCTGCAACAGCAGCTATGAGGAATAAGAATAGTGGCTGTTTTGAAACATGGAAACATGTCTGTGTGGAAAAAAATTAGATTTGGTGGTCATGCTTTGCACATGAAAATATAGCATCTATTTTAGAAGTAGTATAAAGGGTTAAAAGGTATAGTCTAAGTATATCAGGAAACCAGTTAAAGGACAATTGAACCACAAAGAACAAGAAGGTCCTACTGAGATGGTTCAAGAAGTTATCTGAGTACCCAGTAAGCATTGACAGGTCACGTACACAGGAACTCAAGTAGTATTGGAAAGTATTGTAAGGACCAAGAATACAGTAAAAATAAGACTTTTATTCTGAGATATGAAAACTGGTCATAAAACACCTAATGTCTTTTGAACCAATCAGAGTATATGCATGCAAATTCAGTTGTTTATAAAGTGGACCTCTGACCTTATTATTTTGAACATTCTGATCATATTGGTACAGACTTCTGTGAGGAAAGCTCCCTCTTCAAGAATTTGCTAAAGAGTGAATAAAGGATGCAATGGACAAGTTTTCTCCTGTCTTGTTTCTGACTCGAAGAGGTTTTATTAGACATGTCCTAGTAGAGGAGAAGTTTCTTTCTTGAATTAATTAATTTGTTAATTTCTACCATATCTCATGTTTTACATACCATGACAGAATGAAAAAAGAGAAAAAAAGGTATAAGATTACAGCTGAACTTACCATACCTGTAAAGTATTTGTACAACTCTGTCAGGCAGCAAGATATTCACTTTCAGAAAAAGAGATGAGTTTGTGATACTTTGGAAATGTGAAACTGGAAAATCATCAACAAGTTGTGTAATTTCTCATGCCCTACAATTTCTCGCTTTGTGATCCAACGCTCTCAGCAACTGAAGTAATGAACTTTGACATTACTGAAGAAGTTAAAGAGGTGTGCTTGGCCCAGAAACTGTTGGCAGCAGACTATGTAAGGCTGGAATAAGAACTTATGGGGTAACAAATTAAAATTTTAAATCTTTGATTCATTACATAGTTTTTTTTTTGTGCACTGTTGAGTGAACAAAAAGATTACTCCTTGGTGTGTGACACCAACTGTGGAAGATGGAGGAGGAAGCATGATTGTCCTGGGATCTTTTGCTTGATCAGAGTGATGAGCACCCTTAATCTAAAGACCTACCACAGCATTTTGCAGCAACATGCAATACCCTCTGGTCTACACCTAATGAACCAAAGTACACCTCCTGACTATGTCAAGACTACTGTACCTTAGAAGAAAAGAACAAGACAGTAGGCTTCAAATCATGGAATGACCAGCACAGTCTCCACACTATGCAATATATATATGTATATGTATATATATATACTGTATATTTTGTAATATATATAAAGTACACTGTAAACTAGCTATGTTGCCAGTATTTCCTTGTGTCTTATTCTTTCTTGACCAGCATTCCCTCTCTCGTCTGCGTTCCCATAAAAGGTACTTCTCAGATTCTGCCATATTGAGGCACCTTACTTACTCTCAATGTACCCCTATGTCTTTAATCCTACTCGGGTATCTCATGTTCTCTTGCAAATTTCATTCAGGGATTAGGGGCAAGACTACTTTTCAACAGGACACAGGTCCCTGGAGCAGCCCTGGTGTCTCTTTGGCCTTAAGCTTTCAACTGTTTTTAAAGTGTCAGCTGTTCAAGGCAGCTCCCTTACTGCTTGTCTTATCAATGGGGATTCGTCTGTCATACCTCAGGTGTTTCCTTCCTTGCCCAACTTTCTAACCTAACGATGGTTGGACAATCCAAGGATTTTCAGTCAAAGCCTTCTTTTGCATAGCCTTTGCAAACTGGAGGCAGTTGGAAGCATGCTGTCGTATTGTTTAGTCGTGTGATGTGATATGCCCAGCAACTTCAACTACTCACTCCATTCAAATTTTGTCTTTAGCCATAGGGACAGGCTGTGTATGTATGAGAGCTGAGAACCAATGCATGCTCATTTGGAAGTACAATTCATCGAATGCAGAGGAATGAGGAATGCAGGTGTTTTGCACCTCACAAATAAAACCGAAGATTTCCTGTTTGATATCTCATGTTTTATGTACCACAACAAAATTGAATAAAGAAAAAAAGAAAGCAGAGACAGTGGATGAATTTACCATAGCTGTTAATCTTTTGTATGGCGCCAGATCCATCAGGCAGCACGCTATTGGCTGTAAGAAAAAGGGTTGAGCTCAAGTGTCCTAGAAGATAAGCACTTAGTTGGTAAATGTGACATTGGCAACAATATTCAATCCTTTAAACTGACATGGTGTAGTGACGAAATTGACAACTGGAGTCTGCAAATCCGACATACCTTGCAACTAGAAGTTGTGTAATTTGGCTACAGTGTCCTGGGAAAAAAAAGTCTATTGGCCTCTGTCTCTTGCTTTCTTTTATGCTGGCGCTACTGCCTAATGGCTTCCCCAGGACAACTAGCATACCCTGAAAGAACACTACTCCAGTAATACATTTCTCCCTAGTTTGCCAAGACAGCAAAAGTTATCCTTGACAAGACTTCCCTCAATCTTTTAGTTTGTGGACTTGCTTCATACTATGTTTGCCCTCTGCCACCCTGCCTCAATATCTTAACATGATGTTCTAAATTTAAAATGTCTATCAAAACATGCATATCTTTAAAGAAAATGGGGGCTTATGTAATGGGCTGTACTTATCACAGAGTCATTTCTGCTAACTTGAACCTCATACTGGATTTACCGTATTGTAATACAAAACCAGGCTATTGTCTGGCCAGGATAATCTCATCCACATCTGCTTCTTTCCATCGGAGCACAGTTTTCTATAATATTTGTAAAAATAATTTTAAAAATGCATTTCAAGCTTACAAATATTGCAGGAGATTTTTTTTAATGTTTTGTCTCTTCCTTAACAGAAATTGCAAGACAGAGCAGCCACAGAAAAGCCTGTCTGGGTTGGGATGTGTTTGTACAAAGTCTGTACAACTTCAAAATGTCTGGTATTATTTTCACAATATTGTGTCTTTAACTTATATAGCCTACATTTTACTGGGTCTATTTCTATTGCCTTTGAGCCTTTTGCCCGTGCCTTTTGGTGATATGTGATCTCTTTTATGGGAAACCAAATAAGAGTCTTTGTTTTGCCTACTAATCTTGCAGTGGCTTTTATGTGGTTAAAAGTCTAAGCACATTTTATTCAAAGTCACTATGGGGGCATCATCTTTGTGGGAAGCTCAGGGAAAGTAAATCCAACTAAGGAAAACAGTGACCTGAAAAATTTAATATGTTACATTTTATTGGCTCTTTTTTTATAAGTACAACCACTCCCCTTGTGTTGTGAGATAATACAAGACTTTACAGCTTTCATAAAGTCTCTCGACTCCATTGAGATTTTAGGCACTGCTTAGTAACATCCAGTCCGACAACTTTTTATCCATTGTTTTAATTTATTACGGAAAAAGCATTAGGGAAGCGCAGATGAGGTTATTACTTTAAACATGTAGCAAGTCCCAGAAAGGCAGCTTTGTTCTTTTCCCTGCTGACTAGATGAAACTTTTGATGCTTTTTGTTCATTTTTTTTTTTGAAGACTTAATGCTTGAACCTAGGCAGGAGGACCACTTGGCAGCTGTTAATATCCCTTAAAGTTTACCATAGCCATGCAGAGCTGGAGTGCATTTTAATGAAAAATGTTCCAGTGTTGCCAGCCAGTTCTGATGAGCCTTGCTCAGGTTAATTCTTTCAGAAGGGCTTTGTATCTATGCTCTAAAATGCAGACCACATAATCCCTCAAAAAGCCTGCATAGTAAAAATAGTACAAAGATTTATGCTACTGCCATCTAAAGACAAGAAAAAGTGAAAGCTTTTCAAAGGTGGTATTCATAGCATGCTGAATGATTTCTATTCAATTTCTGAATTGTTTTAGTTAAGGCTACAGGGACCAGACGCTCGTCATTCAGGACTACTCTTAGAGGGGGAGCTGATCTTTATATTGGTAATTAGGAGTGAACTTGATTATACTGAACTCTTATTTTTACATGTCTTCTTAAGCGGTGCAATCATCCCATCCTATTTTAACAGAAAATTGTCTGTTGAAGTGTTCAGTTAAGAGCTCAGAATGTAAGAAGTGCAGTAGCTTGTAATTCCATGTAATTTTATTTATATTACAAACTGAGGAGGGGTGTTAAACAAATACAATATACGTCAAGCAGAGTGTTATTTTGTTCAAACTAGAAGCTCTGTCCTGTTTTTCCCCAATGACAATGTATACATTTTCTATCACCATGTCAACCTCTGATGATCCCTTATTATCTTTATAATGTTACAATTGAAGTGGTTCAGTGGTTGGTGCTGCGGCCTCCCTGCTCCAAGGTCCAAGGTTTTCTGTGGGGATGAAAATTTTTGCCATTTGAAAAAATAAATTCTATATTAGGATAATTTTTTTGTTAGGTGAGTGAATACATGTTCCATTCAGTTATGTATGATCTTTTGTCTGATGCTGATAAGACCCCACAATTAGCAAGATAGTTTCACAAGAAGGATGGATTGATTTTTTTTCTTTAAGACAGCATAACAAATAAAGGCTGTCAAGCACTTGAGATTGGGTTGCGTCTAACTAGGATGGGTTGTTCGAATATTGTGGGAAAGAATTTGAAGGTGACACCACTAACTCAAGTTCTGTTTTCCCTAGAGTATAGGAGGACAATACAGAGGACCGCTGACATCATTACTATTAGGAGCTGTGACCTCATCTGCCACTTTTGCTCGAATACATAAAGCTGCCAACTGCAAGAAGACCTTGTCATTTTTGACCTGATCTTACCTCAGGTTACCTCCCAGAGCAGTGAATTATATATCAGTGATTATTTCGGTGATGTCATCAGCGAAGTATAGACTAACCTGTTTTGCTTTCAAACTTTTTACTACCGGGATATTGGGATACCTGATGATACCTCAACACTTTGTCATTTTTTTTTTTTTTTGCTTTATTTATTGTCACATTTGTGTTCATGAGAGGCAGCTAAAGGGCCCGGATGAGGGTAATTCCATGCCGGACTAAGGGTTGGCGGACTGCACTAACTTTTTCTCTCTTTCCTCTACAGACCAGTTATGGGAAATTCTTCCTGGCCCTGATGATGCCACTTCCGGTTCCAGGTCTGATAATGTGACTTCCAGTTCTGGAGATGTCACTTCCAGTCCCGGTCCTGATGACCTCACTTCCAGTTCCGACCCTGATGACCTCACGTCCTCTGCCTGACTTTAAAAGCAACATTTTGTCTTTCATTCTGTCTTAGACTCAGTTCTGAAAAAATTTCACTGCTTTGTTTTTTGAACCAAACTTCTATTATACGGGGTGGCCAAACCTTTTTGTGGCGTTTGTCCTTTATTTGACAACATAAAGAGTTACAATGGAACTTCTTCTGTCTGTAGAACAACATGTATCCATTCCTTTGCACATCTTTATGTGATTTCAGATCTGAAGGTAATAAATGAAGATGAATGAAGGGGTGTCTATTCTACTAATATAGATTTCTCTTGAGATCAGCTTGTTAGGTTAACCTGGTGATGGTTGTTACGCCTTGCACTAAGAAAGCCAAATGGAATGAATTGAAGTGACTGGGAGAGGAAACCCATTAAGAGTTTTAATTTAGTTATCTACAAAACTCAGATGTTGATGCGTTTAATGTGCCGATTTTTATAGCCGTGTTCTAATTACAATAATTGTGCAATCTCTGTGACCATGGTCTTACAGCAATAGTTGCTGTCTCTTGATGACAGCAGCAAAAAAATGTTGCAGCCCAGTATAATTAAAATTGTGATGAAAACTTTTCCTTATAAATGAGTGTGAAGTACAGATTACAAAGTAAATGTTAAAAAGTGGACCTGTTCCACTAAAAAACTCATAATGGAACTTCAAAATTGAGAGGAGAGCTACAGACAACCACTTAAAAAAATCTGAAATACCCGAATCATGACACTGGTAAATTGGCCGTTACTGCGCCTTGTGAGGAACTTAGGGCTGGTTCAGACCATTCTCAAGACATTGTTGCCCATGTGACTCTGAGCTGTATGAATTCAGTTAATCTGATATATAGTTGAGTTAAGAGGACAAATCATTAATGACCAGGCAGATGGAGAGTGAATTGAATAATTTGTATATATGTGTTTTATTTCCCTGTGCACAGTATGTGAAAAACTTCAGAATGGATTGTGGAAGTAGCAGAACATTTACACTAATATATAACACGTAGGAATTAATAAAAAGGTTGATTCTCAAGATCCTTTATAATTTTGAAACTTGTTAAAGGCTAAGTAGTACGGTAGAGAGTGGGACTTTAGGGGCCTTCAAATCTCGACTACATGTAGTTTTGGAAAATCTAGGTGAATCGATTTGGTAAACTTGTTGGAGTGAATGGTCTTATCTCATTAACGTTGTTCTGTTTTTCTAGTTACTACAGAGAGTGGCCATCTCTGAACAGGACACTAGCCCATTTCAAGTCCACTCATACATATAACATTATCACAGGGCCACTAACCTCATGTGTCTTTGTCCAGTTAGATAAAAACTAAACAAGTAATTGTCAACATTCACCCAAGATGCTTCAGCTATTTGGGGTTACAAAAAGAGGTTATATATATATATATATAAAAAATTACAAAATGTTTGGTGTCCACAAGAGGGTGGGAATGTCCAATGAAAAAAGGCAAGAAGAAACAGAAAGATGTATGGAAGTAAGAGCTACAATGTAAAATGAACAAAGGCAACAAGACACGCAAAGTTAGAGGGGCATAAGGGCTAGGAATTCCAGTGAACAGAGGTTCCTAAATGCACAACATGTTTAAGACAGATGGACTTACCTTTATACCATTGTGACCATTTTACTCTGCTAGTAATAAAATAATACAGATAGAGTTATTGTCCTGTGATTGACTGGCATCTAGTATTGAGTTTAATACTGTTCAAATAGTCTCTGCACCCTTTGACCATGAAACAGATTAAAAAGGTTAAATAATGACTGAACTGGTGGATGGATAGTTAAGTTAAAGGAAGCACTGTCAGTGCTTCTATGCCTATGGCAGTGCAGGTGTAGATATTAAGCATTTTTATATTGGCCTGACAAACCAGATGGCAAATACAGTAGAATTTTTATATTAAGTGAAATTAGCCATTCATATTATATGACAAACATAAAACAATTTATGAAGTAATTTGTGGTTCTCAGACCTGCAGGGCTATGAAGGCAGTAGGTTTTTTATTGAACCAGTTTCTTAATTAGAGGGCAATTTATGTCTTTCTGTGAATTAGACATATTGCTTTTCCATCTCTGAAACTAAAAATGAAAAAAAAAAAAAAACCTGTGGTCCAGGCAGCACTCAGTAATCTTACATGAATTTTAGTCCGCAGTTTGGGGCAATGGCAATACAGCTGAAACATGTAGGTCTTATGTATAGCTCTTTCAGTCTTGTTGCTTAATTTTGTATACATTTTTGCGCAGTCTGTCCAAATAATGTGTGAAGCTCTCAGTTGTGATCTCCATATTGTAATTGATATGGTACACAGAATCTTGAAATTTAACATCCATTTAACCATCCTTTATACTCGCTTATCAAGTTCATGTTTGTGGGAAACTAATGCCCATTTCAGCAACATATTGCCATTGTTTGTTTAATTCAAGACGGGAATTATTAGACTAGTCAGGTTATAACAATCACATATTTTGATTGTCAGTATACTACTGATGTCTCTGTAAATAGATGTGCAGGTTAACTGTAATAAATGAACAGACCTTTCCCATGAAGTCTGTATCCAAAATGATGTGTGATCTTAAATGAGTCTTGACTGATGTGTGGATGTTTAAATTGGAGACAGGAGCTGGCAGGAGGAGAACTTGCACCTTTTCTAGTGAAACTCAATTTTTTTGAGGTATACAGTAGCTGGCATGAAGTGAGGGACAGCATTATATGAGGTTTATTGCAGACAGTGAATTGCTAGTCTTGGATACAGCTGCGTCGATGTGCAGAACAAATATTATTTTTCATTGTTGTACTATTATTGGTATGATTTCAGAATCACACAAAATATTTATACCTTTCCTACTGTATACGTCATCCAGCCTGTTTCAAACCTTGACTCTAAATATTTGAAGTATTATTGATTTTCTGTTGTAGTCTGCGTTTTATGTATTGGTGTGAACATGTCACAAGGTTAGGCAATGATCACACATCATAAACACTAAACAAGAACAAAACGAGTTCATAAAAATTAGATCATAGGTTGAATATGTAGAGTGAACAGGAACCTGGAAACAGAGATCTAAATGTTATGTTAGAGATAAATGGCTGACAAAAGAAGAGACATAAGACAACAAAGATGGAGTCGAAAACAGGGCAGTCGAAATAAATGTCATCAAGGCAAAAATGTTAAACAAAAATCAAAGGGAGGTTTAAGAGTAAAAAAAAAAAACAACAAAAAAAAATACTTTCAGGTAGAATTTTGTAGCAAAGAGTCATGTTATTTGGTGTCTTAGACTGGGAAAAGTTGTTGCCACCAACCTTATAAACTATCGTGTTACTGACTTCAGAAATGGTGGCCTCAGAGACCATGACCTTAGCAACCAGGAACTGCATCCTAGCCATGGGATCCAAAAATTGACCACCTCCTATTTAAAAAAAGTGGTGTCTGAAACTTTTCAAAATAATTTCCATAACTTTAAATAGGCTCATAACCTCAAAATGGTCTTCAAATATACATAGACTCCACATACCGGTACTTGAAAATCCCATATAGGCACCAGACCTTCATAAAAAACATGATCCAAAGTAATGCAAAAATGTAATAATGAGTACAATCACAATACTTGTTATGATGTGCGTTTCTTTTTATTTTTTCTTGGTTTATCCTGATGCTAGAAAATTAATCTTGGTATTATTTTCTGGCCTTTAATACTCAAGGTACTCAATTCTGCAGTCAGAATTCCTTAGAGCTTCCATTTTGAAATAGGCTATTTTTTACCATCTTTTCCAATGTTGTTTTGTTGATGTTGATGATGTAAGTTACTATTTTGTGGCTTTTGCATTGTCCATATCCATGGGTATTTTCCCATAATGCACCTGGGCTGCACCAGTTGTGATGTCATTGGTGCACTGGTATAAAGATTTACAAAATTCAGTAATTTGTATCCAAGATTAGACCAAACTAGCAACTTAGTTTCCTTGATATTCTAGTTAATGGTTACTGAAACAAAACCCTGCCTTTTGACTCAGGTTTTGCTTTAGTTTTGATGTTGCTTAGTTTTTAACTCAATTCTTTTTCCTGCTTTTATTATATAAAATAGTTTTTCATTGTGTGCCAGTCTTCCAAATAAGAAAAGAAAAAGTCACCCTTTAAACTTAGATCAGAAGGACGAAAACCACTTTTTACTCCTGAAGTTAAAAATATCTTCAATAGCATAAAGTGCCACACTTTGTATAATATAATTGCACTTCCTATATTCATTTCAGTTTTTTTTTTTAATTTTCAACTAATTTTTATTGCTTTTTAATCTGTTACTGAGTAAATATGAAGCTTGGTGCAGGTTTTTTGAATTAATTTTACAACCATTGTTTTAATTGATTTATATAAATTAATATACATTTTCAATAAATTTACTTTACAGAAGAAGTTTTATAATATGACAAATGAGTATACATTTCAGCATTACAAAAATACAAGATTATCTCTTTGGAGGCTTCATTTGTTTGTTTCGTCAGACTCCCTTTAATCACCTAGAATGTGAAAAACATAAAACTAACAAAGCAGCACTTTCACTGTCACTCTCTTCTGACAGCTCAAAATCCTCATCTGACAGTGCAGAATCCGAGTCATCGACAATACATATCACATCTCTGGCAGAGGATTTCATTTGACGAGAGCGGTTGCCAGTATTTGACGCCATGCTGTAACGAAAATGAATGGTGATTTATCTTTATCTCATTGTCTTTGCTGCCATCTAGTCAATAAAACTATATATTACATTCTAGGTGATTTGTCTTGGCGGTTATGTGTCAACTGTTGTCGACACCTGTCTTTAAAGTGTAAAAAGAAGCCTGTTCAAATAGAAATGCAATCAATCCAATATACCACAGAAACAAATAAGATTTGTAATCATAAACCACACTATACATCCAGAAAATGGGGAAAATTACCAATAAAAAGAGTGTTATGCAGTCTCTTAATAATTCAAGGACCATTTTAAACATTTCTCTTAGTAATGTTTCATTGCATAAGAAGTATATCCCATTTCCATCTCCTTCCAATTCAATACTTTATATTCCTACTGATTTCCATCTGTTAAACACAGCCTTATACCTTCCCAACTCCCTAGCCTATTTACACAAAGAAATAAATTCTAGTTTCTATCAAGTATATAAAAATATGCAACTGACTTTAAAACTGACAAAAAATAAAACTCATCTCACTAGCAAAATGTGCCATGCATCAAACAAAAATCCATCAAGATAAAGATGGTGTAACCTAAAGAAGCAAGTCACAATTTCATTTGATTTCATTGAATACAAGGAGATACTGGAAGGAGCCTTTGGAAAGGGCTTTAACTCATTGCAAAACTGCTGTACATCTGTTCTTGAAATTTATTTTTATCTCCACACGCGCACACACTCATCTGAACCACACACACTATAAATCACATATTGATACAATGTAAGATAAATCACTAGAAGTGTTTCAGCCATCCCCAATTGGATCTGCCACCTTCAGAATGAGAGTTTCTGCATGCAAGTTTGGCTACAGCAGATGTGGGTCCAATAGTGAACACTGACTTCAAGTTGTCTTGTTCCTTATACAGGGGAGGGATTGGAAGGGGCTGGACTTCCAGAATGGTCTGGTGTTGAGGTCAGTGCTGTGTAATTATTAACTCTCGGTCTGGAGGAGGATGAGAGTTTAGTAACTGTGCTTCAGCATAGCCTCTCCCCTGTCTCAACTCTTCCACAAGCCCCGAGTGCACTTCCACAGTGCATATGTGTGACGTTGATACAGCGAAACAGTGTCATCTGGTGGGTGCAGCCCACTGTCTCTGGTATGGCTACTTAATTTGCTGTTGTCAATGTATTGTTTGTTTAGGTATCTTATGAATCAGTTACTGTAACACTTCATAAATATTATAAACGTTACTTAAACTATAAAAGGATTTCTCTTTTAGTTTTCGTATATTTCAGTGTTCTAGGTCAGCTGCATTCTGCAATGGACAACAGCACAGGCAGCAGTGGCAACTACCCTGGTAACTAGACAAATGGTCCATCACTGGCACATACACCAGGTGACACAAAGAATTGAAAGAAAACAAGAGGACAGCTTGATTGTTAAACACAAACAAGCACTGCACTTACTGTATTAAAATGTCATATGAACAGCATCAGCTGCATTAATAATTACACAAAATGTTAACATAATGGGTCTTCAGTTTTACATTAGGTGCTGAGGGTAAAGAAGCATACAGCATTTGGGGGCTTTATAGCTAAAGATTCTGCCTTTGAAATACATTTGTCTTAACACTTTTTTTTAATTTGTTAAACTTTGTAATTTGTTAGCTGTCCTAAGAACAATTATTTGTCTCTACATAAAAACATTGTGGGCCATCATGCCGGATATCTTCTTTGTTTTAATTTTACTGGTTCTATAATTCGTAATAAAATGATTCAGATACGGATCAGTCAAGCATACGTTTAATACTGCAGCCCACAAATTTGTGCCACATCAGTTTCATCACCTTTTCCCTACCCAGGTCAGAGAGCTGCATAATTAATATAAAGTATCCTCGCATATAAAGTATATTGAGACACTAAAAAAGATTAACAGAGGCCAGGCTTTGGATTAGTCTCTATGGAGAAAAATATATATTTTTTAATTTTGAGTCAAATAAGGCATCCTTTTCCTGCTTAAATTGTTCCACATGACGACAAGCAACTACTGTTAAGCAGGATGTCACAATACATTTTTTGCCAGAATGTTGTCCCACCACATGTTGCTCTAAATAATACTATTTATATTTGGAGTAATTGTAAATCCCTAACCATCTGACAAGCACACAAACTATTTTTCCCAATATCATATGTGTGTAGGGCACTCCCAAAACATATGAATTAGTGAGGCAGATGCACATTGCCATTACTTAAAATTATTTATTTTGGACAAAATTTGGATAATCTCATTCG
>JANRMT010062790.1:25304092-25330625 GCA_026402145.1 Polypterus bichir lapradei | reverse complement strand
AATATTTGGAAGGAAACTGAACAGAAAAGAGTGAAGGACTGAGAGTTACTGATCAGCTACAAATCATTTGAAATGGAAAAAAAATATGATATAAGAAAAACTTAACATGGTAAAATGAAAACACTAAAAAGCCATAAAATGAAAAAAGATCTGTTATTGGCAAGGATTAGTTTCTGATTAAGCAATCAGGTTGGAGCAGAACCCTAGACTAGGGAGTCACCTCAATAGCATCTTCAATTCGCAGAACTGTTGTTTTCAGTGTATACATTTAAAAATGTTTCAACTTAGCCAGATACTCTTAACACTAGAATTACCAAAGCCTACGAAAGAACTCATAAACTTGGCCCACCTTAAATCCATTCACATCTCTCCTTTCAGCGTTTTCCATTCATCATCCAACCCACTATATCCTAACTACAGGGTCACAGAGGTCTGCTGAAGCCAATCCCAGCCAACACAAGGCAGGAAACAAACCCCAGGCAGGGCACCAGCACCGTAGGGCACCTGCACACCCCCACACCAAGCACGACTTAGGATCACCAATGCACCTAACCTGCATGTCTTTGGACTGTGGGAGGAAACCCACACAGGCACGGGGAGAACATGCAAACTCCATGCACAGAGGACCCGGGAAGTGAACCCAGGTCTCCTTACTCCGAGGCAGCAGCGCTACCCACTGCGCCACCTTGCCACCCTCATTCAGTGTCTTTTATTTTGTAAATGTGTCAATAAGCTCAAGCAGTTGTATTGTATTGAGGATTACTGTGTTCTGTTCTGTGTATTGTATTGTATTTATCCCCTTATTTTGACACCCACTGGACACCTAATCTACCTGGAAAGGAATCTCTCTCTGAATTGCCTTTCCCAAGGTTTCTTTGATTTTTTTCCTTGGAAGTGCTGTTTTTTTTGGGAGTTTTTACTTGTCTTCTTAGAGAGTTAAGGCTGGGGGGGTGTTAAAGGACCTGTTAAAGCCCATTGTGGCACTCCTTGTGTGATTTTGGGCTACACAAAAATAAATTGTATTGTATTATTGTATTATATCACTTGCCTATATAACACATAGCATCATAGTAACCAGACACCCAAAATGATGGAATTGTTGGAACAAATATTTAAAAAGGCAACACTAAAAGGGCAAAAGTAATCATACAAAATGACATCATCATTATAATATTAAAATTATAACACACAATTAATCTAATATGAAAAATGTAAATGTTCCTGGCACACAGAAGGGCCAGATGACTTTGAAATTGCACAGAAAATGATAATAAGATTACGGTTACAACTCTAGAAACATTTTCATAGTGTCAAAAAGCAGACTGTTTTACTGACCCAGGTGGCCATCTGGGATAACTCTGAGCACAGATGTGAGTATGATAAACAAAGGAGCTACCTCAATGGATTGTTTTCCTAGTTAATAATCCAGTTTTCACAATAGGTGAGCGATTGTATTTCAACAGAGATGAAATTAATTCAACTTGCTGACGCTGCAACATCTGTGAGCTCACATCATTGATCCTGACTGCTGTACTGCTGTACCTCAGTGATGAGAACTATGGCCTAATATAGACTGATAGATCAACAGGATGAACACGTTTATTAAAAATTCTTGCATGGCAAAGGAAAATGAATAAACATTCTGCGACAGAGTGACTCCAGCCCCCACAATCTAAATGTAATTACTATACATCCTGCCGGTGGCTTGTGCTTTCAACAAGCTACCAAACCTTTAAGTTTAAAATGCATTAGATGATTCAGTTAAAAAGAGTAGTGGTGTGTGTGAGGGGGTGCGTATTTGAAATTACTCACAACACATGTAAAGTGGCAATGGGCAGGAAGCTCAGGCTGAGCTGGAAATTACACCTGCAGTAATTTACGCTAAATGCATAACTTGATATTGATTTTGGATGCTGTAACACGCACATACATTATGCATGTGCTTTTTATGAGAAGTAGAAACTCTAATTATCTACTGATAATGAAACAGCCTGCAGAGGGGGTGCAGGAACTACCCTTTAACAAAATGACATACTGTTTTATAATTATTCACGATATTGATATTGGAAAGGCCCAGTGGTTATGGGGCTGGCAATCTCACTAAATCCTTAAGGCCCGATACAGAAAAAGAAATTAAAAATCCACATCTGCTGCACGCCACTATAAATAATTTCTTTTAGAATGCATATCAGATTCACAATGCAGATAAGGTGTGTCACCCAGCATCATTATTATGTTGAATTGAGTATTTATTTTCAGAAATTGTAGCTCAGACCTCTCAACTTTGCCGTGCTAACTTTGAAGAACTTTCTCTTTGTACTTTTTATGAGACTCAACACTCAGAGAGTAGCTGAAGGTGACACACCTTACCTCATATGACCTTCTGATCAATAACATTTTAAGATGGACGTCGTCCCACTTGTTAATCCCTTAATGTTAGCTTGCCAGCTTTGTTCTTTTCCTTAATCTCTTCATTTATCTATATTGCAGAACACAGCTGAGCTTCATTCACATCTAATCTTTTTTACTCCATAACTTAACGAGAATATCCCATTCTTCTCCCGTATGGTATTTAAATTGTTGCTACAGACCCTTCGAATAATACTTACTGTGAATAGGGCAGTGTGCAAAAATTCATTTAAGGACTGATTTTAATAAGGTTTACTTTTAATTTTATTTGAGCCCTGTAATACTGACACCTTCCCTGGTTCTGATTCTGGTTCCTACTTTGCACCCGATGCTGCTGGATTACGCTTCTGCCCCCTTTCAATCCTGAACTGGATTAATAAAATGTTATACCAAAAATAATGCTAAGAAATGTAGTCACTAACATTGACAGAGATGTGTTTCAGTTTATATAAGCATTCCTCAGAAGAGATTCCATACATTTGGTTCCCTGTGGATCAAAACAAACGAAAGAACTACAGTGAAAGGCAAAATCTTCTTATAAAATTGCGCCTTTTAAAAAAATAAAACACCACAACGCATTCAAGATGCTATTGATCACCATGACTGTGCTTAAAGCAGCACAAGCCTAATCACCGTGACTTATTGCCACCTCTTTCCTTTGCCTGTGTATATATCAGCTATTTTTTTGACCTGCATGGGTAATGAACTGCAGCAGAGCACTTGATTTAACGCAGTGTCTAATCAACACAGGGAGGACCTCCATCCAAACCTACATTATCAAGATCATTGAAACCTGCTGTACTGCTTCAATGAAAAAACTGGGCAATTACAATTACAGTATTTCTTTTTACATTTAACCGATGGCTTTATCCATGGCTACTTACAAGATTAGGATATGTTACAATGTTTTACGGATTTTTTTTACAGCTGGAGCAGTAGGATTTGTTTGGGGTCAAATAGTCAGGTAGATGTGGAAATTGAACTGGCAACTTTGTGGTTTAAAATCAGATTATCTTAAGTATTATACGAAGCAACCTACCAAATTAGCTGGTGTTTAAAATAGCAAAACCTGGCCTTAGGTGTTTGGATATTACCTTTGCTCACATTTCTACATTTATTTCCTAAATTTAAGCTTGAGGACCATAAATAAAATTTTAATGTTAAATTGACCCTTTTAAGGTAGCATTACTCAATGGTACTCACTGAAGATGCCAGTTACAGCATTTGATTCCAGGTAGTGGAATAGTAATAAGCAAAAAGATTTGTGTGAAATTGAATCAGAAAAAAAATAAATTGTAAAATTAGTGTGATTCACACAAGAAGAAAGATGCTTACTTCTGTCTGGAAGCATTTTCATGCATGAATTCTACATGCATCTGCCTGACATTTAGTGTTCAAATAAAGATCTCCTTTTACTATCATCCCGAGATATCCTCTATTTAAAAAAGAATGAGCAGCAAATATATGGTTCAGAAAGAAAAGGATAAGGATAAGGCAACTAAACTTTCTTCAAAGTCAAACCCGACTTTAAGTTGATGGTATGGCCTACCAGAGACTGACCTGGAATAGACGGGCAAAGGAAAAGATCTGCCAGGACCAGACGCATTGCCTCCAACCGAAACCTAAAGTGGAAGCAAAACTACGAGCAAGGCAGGCAAGGAGAATCTGTCAATTCCAGGAAGATTATTACACATTTAAGTACTAAGTTTACTACAGCCTTTACAGAAATTCTAAAAAAAAGTATTGAAAAAATACAGGAAAATATGAGTATGTTAGAGAGTAAAATTAAAATACTCTCAGTTCAGCTTGAAGATGTTAAGCAAATATTTATAACTCATATTGAAATAGCTGAACAATCAACATCTACCTCTGACAAATAGGCAACATCAGAATGCAAAGTGCTCACTGACAAATTGGCTGCGCTGGAAGATAGACATAAAAGGAACAACATCAGAATTGAAGGTCTTCCTGAATAATGTGAAAAACCAAATCCGTGAAATTCATAGCAGAACTATTCTCTAAAATAATTAGAGAGGACTTCTAATTGGACACCAGGATCTCAGCAGCCTTCTGTATATGTGGATCGAATGCCTCAAAACCGAGAAGCCTTATTGTCTGTTTCAACAAACTACAGGCCAAAGAAAACTTCATTTCCATTCTCAGACTGAAAGAGGAGATTATATTTGAAAATAACTGAATTTGTATTTTCCCAGATTTCTCCCCTGCAACAGCTGCTAAACGTGCTGTATACTACAGCATTAAAGTAACTAGCTATTTACTTTGTGTTTTTTTTTTCACTTCATATCCTTGATTTATTGTATTGGGAATGTTCTATCATGTGTTATCTCAGTTTCCATGGGAACTGTTTAACATCATTCCCTAGGTTTATTGTATTTGGACTGTACTTTAAAACAATATCTCAATTTTAACCTTTTCTGTACCACTGCTTGGCGGTTTGTTTCGTTCTGGACATGCTCTGTCTCTTCTTTCTATCCCACATACACAAAAACTGCCGTTGTAGCCATAACGCCTGACAATAATATAAAATATAGGTCAAAGTTATCATATGTAAAAATGTACTACCTTAACTGAAGACTACAAAATGTCAACAAAAGTTCTGAAGCAATGTTTTTATGACCAAACAGTGAACTTTGTGAGCTGGAATGTTAAAGGTCTTAATCAAGAATTATAGAGAAAGAAAGTATTCACTCACCTTATATGTCTAAACGCTAAAATAGGAGCTTAACTAACTGTGCCTGTCATACTCATCTGGTATCTGGCGTCTTAACCCCCATTCATTATCTGATGAGAATTGTACAGAATTCACATCCAAGCAATTTGATTATTTTCTGAAGACAAGTGCATTTCCAGAGGTCTCTGCAGGAATACTCTGGGAAACCCTGAAGGCATTGTAAGAGGACAGATTATTTCATATCTTTCTTGCAAAAATTCAGAGTTCATCAGTGAAATTACCAGAATAGATCTAGAATGCACCAGATCTGCAAATGAGGCACTTTATAGAAAAAGACGAATTTTGCAATCAGAATTTAACCTCTTGACTACAAAAAAATGGAACAGCTCATCTTTAAATCGTGACATCATTATTATGAACATGGAGAGAAGGCCAATAAAATTTTAGCTCAACAAATTCACAAGCAGAAAGTCCACAATGCCATAACAACAATTACCTGGTCAGTCTAAAGAAGATAAAACACAATCTAATGAGTTCTTTGACTCATTAGAGATACCACAGCTAGATACTTAGTGTTATGGAACTGAATAAACCTCTGACACTCTCAGAATTACAAGACACTATAAACTTAGTTCAAAGTAGGAAAGCAGCTGACCCTGATAGCTACCCAGTGGAATTTTATAAAAATAATTCAAATAAGTTAGCTCCACTATTATTAGCAGTGTTTATAGAAGCTAAAGACACAAACGTTTCGCAAAGCATTAATTCCTGTCTTTCCTAAGAAAAATAAGGACTTACTACAACGTGCATCATACAAACCAATCTCACTCCTGAATAATGATGTTAAGATATTCTTCAAAGTTAGGATTGCGAAAATGCTTCCATCTGTAATATCACAAGACTAAACTGGATTTACTTTAGGCAGACATTTAGCTTCTAATCTTCAACGTTTGTTTAATTAATTATATTCACCCATTAAATCTAACACCCCAGGGATCTATCTTTGGATGTAGAAAAAGCCTTTGACATGGTTGAATGGGACTACCTATTCACCATAATGCAAAAATTTGGGTTTGGCCCAAACAAATGTGCATGGTTTAAACTACTCAATACTAGTCCTGAAGCCTCATTTTGTATTAACAACGTTATTTTAGACTACTTCAAACCAGAATGCAGTACTCCACAAGGATTCCCCCTATCACCATTGCTCTTTGAAATCGGCATTGACCCATTGGCTGTTTACTTTTGAATCTGAGATAAAGGGGATTTCCTGAGGAGGACTTGAACATAAAATATGTAGCACTATATGCAGATAATATGGTACTGTATATATCTGACCCACAAAATTCCTTGTCAGCACTCCTAAAAGCACTAACAGATATCTGGACTCAAAAGTAAATTGAGTAAAAGTGTGCTTTTTCCAGTGAACTTTCTAGCACACATTTCTAGACTGAACACATTCCCATTTATCTTAGCAGATCAATTTAAATATCTAAGGGTAAATATCACAAGTAAATATAAAGCTCTTTTTCAACAAAATGTTTCTGTCTTAATGGAATAAATTTAACAAGATGTGAACAGATGGTCCACTCTCCATCTCATATTAGCAGGGAGAATCAACACTGTCAAGATGAACATCCTTACCAAGCTTCTTTTTCTATTTCAGACCATCCCCATATACATTATCAAATCTTTTTTTAAGAAATTAGATTCAATCATATCTTTATTTATTTGGAATTGGAAACATCCACGCATCCAAAGAGACAGCAACCTAAAGCAGTAGGGTGCATGGCACTACCTATCAATTTTATTGTTGGGCGGCAAATATATGGGCCATAAAGACCTGCACATCAACACAAACTGATGAACATACCCTACATGCCTGGTATGTATTAGAATTTAAATCTTGCAGTACTTCTGTATATTCGCTGCTCTTTGCTCCAATAAATACAAACTATTTTCAATATACTAATAATCCAATTGCCCTCTATTCACTCAGAATATGGAACCAATGTAGGAAGTACTTTAAGAGAGAGAAACCTCTACATGACAACCACTTATTTTTCCACCCTAACACATACACAATATTTGGGAAATGTCTGGGATTAAAACATTTAGAGACTTGTACATAGGTAATGTTTTTGCATCCTATGAGCAATTATGCTTCAAATTTAACTTTTCATCAACACAATTTTTCAACTACTTTGAAGCTAGAAACTTTGCTAAACAGAACTTGCCCAACTTTCCTCAATCTATTTCTATTCCAGAAGAAATATTGATTGGTCTTGAAGACTCAGATAGCATCTCCACAATTTATAAAAAACATTTTAAAGTCCCTTCCTTCCAAAGATCCCAGGGGAAAGGGTCTTTAACTTAACATTTCAGAAAAGGAGTGGAAGGCTGCCTTACACAGAATACATCTAGCTCTATATGCGCAAAACACTCATTTATTCAACTTAAAATCTTCTGTCAAGCGCATTTATCTCGATTAAAACTTTCCAAAATGTTTCCAGGACAAGATTGTGAACATTGAAATCTAACTCCAGCCTCACTAGACCACGTGTTTTGGGCATGCACAAAATTAAAATTGCTTTGGACAAAAATCTTTGAATGCCTATCAGATAGTCTTGGTGTTACAATCACTCCTAACCCATCAACAGCTGTGTTTGGTGTACTCCCAGATGGAGTGGAGTGGAGAAGGACAAACAAAGCATGATTGCCTTTACCACACTACTTGCATGTACACTTATCTCACTCATCTAGAAGAATGTCAGTCCGCCACTTTTAAGTCAGTAACTTATTTCCTTTACTATTTGAAATTAGAAAAAATCAAATTCTGTTTCACAGGCTCCATGGATAACAATGGCAAAAGTGGAACTGCCTAAAACAATAAGGCAATCCACAGCAAATTAGATCCCAAAACAGATATCAAAAGACAGAGCAAGGTTCAAAAATCTAGGTAATCACAATAAGCACAATAGAAACACACTTCCACTCTCTAGCTCATTTGAAATTAACCACCAGGAACTATATGAATCCTCTATATTTATAGGGCAGAAGGAAGTTCCTGGTGGTAAGTGGGAGGTGGTCCACATCCCTCTGGGAACCACCCACAAAACACAAGGAACATAACACAGGCTTTGGCAAAAAATAGATAATAAACAAAAGTAACATTAACATAGATAAATGGTTCAAAAAATGAACAAAAAAGACAGGAAACATAACATTGAACTCCAGCCAGGTGAGATACCCTGGCTAAAACATGGTGCTTCCTCTGTGAATGAACGAGAGGCGAAAGAACACAGGCAAAGAGTGATGTGAGAAAATGGCTTTAGGAAGCTATATCCCTTGTTTTCCACTCAAACATAACATAATTGCTTTGTAATTGAAAACTACCTATGAAACTAATTTTAATGTATTGTCACGCATGCGCGAATAGGAGGCCGCGGACGGATCTTAAACCGATTCGAAAGACATTCGCCGGCAGGGAGTGGCGGGGTACTAACCTTTCTCCTTTGTCTTCCAGAAAAAGAGACGCTCCGCCATCATAGCCTGCCCGCAGTACGTCTACTTCCGCCCTTCCTCCGCCATCTTTCCTGATGTCAGCAGTCCCATCCTCCCTCACGGTTCCTTCCCAGCATTCCTCCACTTCCGGCTCCTCCTCTATAAAATGGCTGCCGACGCCTCTGAAGGGCGTCGCGCATATGAACTGTTTTGTTTATATTTTGACCTGTTTCTTTTAGAAATATTGTGGATTGTCTGCAATATACGGGGCCAGAAAACCCCAAACCTTTATGTTGTCTATTGCTTCATCTTTTACAGTACAGTATATTTCATGAAACTAAGCAAATCGAAACTTGCCTTTTTTGCTCATCACTAGTAGCAACCAGTTCTTCTCAAATCAGATGAAAATATCAAGGTAATTGCACAAAGAACAATCTGTAAAGGATGTGTTCTCACCTTCTTTATGACTGCATATCAAGGACTGGAAAACAGTATGGATATGGCAGTTGCTTAAGCTATTTGTCATGTCTCTTTCTAATGTGCACTGTTCTAGAGAAGTCACTAACACTTAACATATGAATGAAACATCACTCACATTTCCTCTCAATCCTCTATTTCAGAGATAATTATGAATTTCAATTTATTTGTTTCATACTATGAGGTAGTTCCTGGCTGGATAGTGAGTGCCAGGAGCAAGAGCACCACTAGGATGGAACATGACTGATAAACTCCTTCAGGAAACAGCCAGAAGAGAGGGAGAGCCGAATAGGGTGGTATGCTATCCATGTGCTAGTATGTCCTGGAAGGCATTAGGCAGGTGCATCAACATGAGACAAAAAGTGTTGTAGCCTTGACAACAACAGGGTATTTTTTCCAGGGAACTGTCATCTCTGCCAATAACACTAAATCCCTCCTTTCAAAAGAATGAGGCCAAGGAAGAAATGACAATGGTGGCAACACCTCCTGACCACTGGAGTTCACATGGTCCCAGAAGATAGGGGGATGTGCTGTTCCTCTGATAAAACAGGCAGGTAGGAAGGTGTGATGAACGCTATAGGGCTTGGGAATGCAGAGGTACTAGCTTTGTTTCTCTGAAACAAATTAGACTCTTGGATTGAAGTGATATACAGCAGGAGTTTAAAGCTTTGCTCTTGCCAAGAGGATATATGAGTGCAGAACAGGAGGATAGTGGAACAAGTGCTTGAGGGGAAAAAATAGAGAGGGTTGGGAGAAAGAAGGGTGAGAACAGACTATTTAAGTTCTATTTATACTTACCATGTTAAGCTTCCACACAATTAGTGAATCAAAGCCTGCGCTGTCAGCGACTTAAATGCATTTATGTTTGTGACAGCCCGTTCATTCGGCATGTCAATATTCTCCTAGTTAGTAGGTGGCAGTGTTTGGTCAATGTCACATACCTAACAATTTCATAGCAGAGAAAGTGAATTATTTATATGATTGTTCAGCAAAATATGCTCAATGAGACTCTGCTGATGGAAGAAAAGTTCTGCCTGATATCATTGGATTTAAGTGAAAGACAAAAGGAGAAGATTGAGTGTTAGATGCATTAACCAACAGTAGTGAAGGAAGGATAAACACAATGTTCTTGTCAAGACAATGTGTGACCTACATAATGAAGAGATGTATTTCAAATATATTCGCATGTCTCCCTTGTGCTTGTATGACTTGTTGCATCATATTCAGCCTGTGTTCATCATTCTGGCACCCACTCAATTGACTGGGTCCAATTGTCTCAGAAGCTGGCAGTCACAGTTCACATTTTAGCTTCCAGGGCTATACAGCAAAGTGTAGCCATGAGCTACAAACTTGGATCTTCCCATGTGTCTGCGGTTTTTTCAAAAGTTTGCCAACCATTATAGGAGGCACTGAGCAAGGACCTGGTAGTGTTTCCGAGTGGTGAGGATGGGAAAACAATTCCCTTGAATTCAGGAGGCTGAGAAACTTTTTCAACTGCTTAGATTGTAAAGATGGCAAACATGTTCAAGTTAAAGCACCACCATTCATGGGGAGTGACTTCTTTATGGTCTTGTAGAAAACAATTACAAAGTATATGTTTGTCTATTTTGCTGCACTTTTGCCACCATCCTCACATCAAAATTCAACATTTTCAGTCAGGGAAATTTCTATGCTCAGCACACAGTGAAAACCCATCAGGGGGCATGTTGTCATGTCTGACACCATATTTGCTGTGAGGACATCATGATCTGTGAGGATACATCAAGTATAAACCAGGTTTCAGGTCTGCCACTCTGGTGAGTAAGTGGACAAGACATTCCCTGTACAGGCAGCAGTTCAAGACCCAATTAGTTAGGCCCAGAGAAGATGCAAGGCTTTGTTTAGCATGTTTTTCATTTGCATTGTGAGTGTTCTTCTTTATATGTTCCTCCCCATGATTATTGCACCTTTTTAACATTTTGCCATTTTTCAAGGTGAAGATGTCTCTCACAAAGATCACTCTCATACAATACAACACTAATAATAATATTAATAAACATTAATAAACTGCATTCACATGTCATCTCAGCATTGACTTACTATGGGCCTTTTAAATAGTAACAGTCTTCTTGACCACCACCTATGAGGACAGCTTGAGATACAAGAATTAATCAGTAGTTAACATAAAGACCATTTGGCATTTCACAGTTGGTTTCTTGGATTAGTCCTTCATTTGGACAGGCATCTGCATATCAACTGTTGTCTTGTCCAGGACTGATTTCTGTTTTGCTTATAATTACTGTATGTCTGAAAATCTGATGATTTTTTTAAGGTTGTGTATATTTTTTTGTTGGTGCCCTATACTACATTACCATAATCTTGCTGAAGCCATGCATATTATATGTCTTGAGACAAGCAATTGAGTTTTGCTTAAAACTGGATGGGAACAATTAGACGACTCACTGAGTGTCAGATTTCTAAACCAATCCAATGCCTCATGAAGTCAATGCTCAAAATAGAGGTGGTGATTTTGAACTGCAAAGATCAGAGGTGCTTTCGTTACCCTGGTCCAGCAGAGAGGAAGCTTTTGGTTTCGATGAACTGTCTACAATTGAAAAGTCTCCTACAAAATCAATTAAGCAAATAAATGTGTGTTGCTTGTGCAGAGAGCACATTGCACATGTTTAAAGTAAATATAGCCTGTTGCAAAGAAAAAACCTTTCAGTAACATCAGATTATATGTTGGCATTTGAAAACATCAATAGATGAGTGGCAAAAGTGAATGGTACGTTGTCATAGGTGCTGTGTGTGCTCAATGTTGTTCAGCGTTACAGCAATAGTGTAGGAATCAATGTAAGCTTGAAAGAATTGCCAACCATATTCTTGTAAATATGAACTGCAAAACATGCATTTAAAGTAAACAATTTGTCACACCCCATTAAAAATACTGCTGTTAAGAGAGTTGATGATGAACAGCCCCAGGAGTTGCAGATTTCAGTGCTCAAAACATCTAAATCAACAAATCTGACTAACAACACTAGTAAAGCATGGACAAAGCTGCACAGCATCCGCCTTCTGACTACACATCTAAACTAATAACTAAAGGAAGTTAACATTACTGTTTAATTAGAAATGCAAACATGCCATGCCAAAATATAGCCGTAGCCATTTTAACGTGTAGTATATCCATAGACCACAATACTTATCTAAACGCTATTTGCTGTTGCTATGACATATAGTGATGCAATAGTCAAATTAGCACAAAGATGTCGTAGCAGACAGAAGTACTTCTCAAACACAAAGCCAAGTAGTTGTGGTGGTCTTCATGAGTGTGTCTTTTATGTGCGTCTGTCTTCTCTGCTCTTTACAATGTGCTAATTAATTGTTAAGCTTCAGTTACCTTGAAGGGTTAACAGCAATTTTAACTTTTATTTTCTCTTGGAGTCATCTTTTGTTCAGTTTGTTTTTCCTGCTTCCCTGAAGCCCCAATGGTTTAAAATGTGCGGACTGGAGAATCTGGGGGCAGGTTTTTAGGAACAGTCTCTGTGGGTATAGCCTTTGCAGCAGCAGATTTTTCCACTCTTCACTATACACTTTTTAGTGGGTTGCCTCAAATGAGAATGCATGTCTGGTGCTGAAAGACTAGTAAACAGTAAACTTGGAAAAGCTTGCCTCTGTGTAGCTGTAGTATGGTAGATTTCTTAGTAACAGCAAGAGAGCAATTATGTTTTAAACACACTACATCTGATTTGATTGGTTAATGTTAAGATTAATTCATTTTTTGTACATTACTTTGAACCTATCTTGCACTTCTTGTTATGTAAATATATGCTCTTGGGTGTGCAGAATTCAGTTGCATTATAGTTTTCTTGCTAAAAAGCCATTCTAAGAGTGTTGTGAAATTTTCTGTCACTTCTGACACCATCTTGGTTTAATGCATGATGGCAATTTGTGGAGTAGTTAGTGTCATGACCTAGAAGTACATGACTGATTATGTCTGGGGTTTTGTGGTATACTGTTCATGACAAACACTCACTTCCTACTAATCTAAATTTGTAGATAATTCCAAAGAAATCTCTATGTGGCAGTTGCTTGTGCTCCTCAATAACCCTATTTCCCTTTCATGGCTTTGACTTTGATTTTTGGTTTTCTGATAGGTTTTGAAAAAGATAAAACAGATTCTCAATATAATTTTGCTAGCCCTTTTGACAGACGTTTCTTCTCCCCTTTATTCTCAAGTTTTCTGCTTTTTGGCCACCTATAACAGTTTTCAAGCATTCCAACAGGTTGTTGAGACTATCTGCTGCTGCGCTGCATACATCATTTATTAGTGCAAAGATGAGAGTGCAGCCCTTCAGAGATTCCAACAAAGTCCTATTTTAAGTAAAATTTCTTGTCACAGATTATATAAGCAAACAAAGATTTAAATGATAATCAGATTATACGAGTAATACATTTTATGGACTGTTACATTTGCAACATTTTTATTTACTTGATGTGGATAGGCAAATAAGGCAATCTAATTGGGAGCCTGGACGCATATAAGCCATGGAAATATCATTGTTTACCTTGAAATGGATAAGGATATGTAAGTATATGCACTGTATTCAATGTATGTTTCCTCATCCGGGGTTTCAGGTGTCAAGATTTTAATTTCTGTCAAACTAATTTCAGTTTTTTGTTGTAAAATAGAACATGAGTGACATTAAACTCAAGTTAGGATAGTGTTCAATTAGAGCTGTTTACTCTACTGTACTTCACCAATCACCAACACAAATCTCACAGCCTTGATATCTTGAGCATCATCTCCTGGTACACATGCACACTGGGTCTTTTGAATGCTGACAGTTTTTCCTTAAAAAACAGTTGATCAATATAATGTCTTCTTTTTTATTTTCTCAAAACATTGCTGGTATGCATCCAGGTGCATTTGGGATTATTTGAGATAAGTGCATACCAATGACTTCGCCTCTACCACCTTCAATTAGTGAATGGTGCAAAATATCCAAAACTGAATATGGGAATATAACCTTTTTTTCCCAAATGTATGATAGGTAAATTTCATTCTTATTTTGTCCTTTTGTCCTTCATTTTGTTCACTGTTATTGATGGGCAATAAAATTTTATGTCTACAGTATACATAAATATTGCCAACACCTACACAACAAACTCTCACTGTTCTACAGCACAAATGGATTCGACAGACTTGAATAATTTTGTTAATTACATCAACCATACCCTCTAAATGCATATTAAGAAGCTATTGAAGGGCAGCATAAAAAGAAGATAAGGTGCATCCACTTCCATTTATCAAGTGTTGTCTAGGTTTGTTCCAGCAATTAGTGTTGATGCGCAGTTAACAAGCTTCAGACCCCGTGCTGTCATCCATCATACTTACTTTGGCTTTACAGCTGTAAAAGGTCACAGAGGAAAAAGAAAAAGTGTGCTGCAAAGAAAACAGGAAGAAAATGTCTGAAAGCCAACTAGTGAAACAGAAAGAATTGGTTCTGCAACATTAAACAAAGTCAACACCAAATAGGTTACACAGTTTTAGTGGGCTGTGGGTCGTGAAGCTAGATATCCATGGTCTGCTGTGTTTAGCGAATTTTATGCACTTCCAAAAAGACAGACACAGATAATACAGTTTAAAACTAAAGATAATTAATCTTAAATCAAATGTAAATGGTTCTATTATTTCTTCATATTTGTTTATGTCATTATTATTATTTTTATTTGTTTCAATCTCTTACCTTTCTAAACTCCATGTATGTGTGCCTAATTCTTTTCCTTCTTCTATGCAATGCATCCTTCCCATGTGCTTTAATGATTGTCTTGACAATTTGGGTAACTTTCAAAATATGTACAGTCATTAAGAACTCTGTATTTTACTCAGGTTCTGAGTCTGTGACACCGACAATCAAAATATCAGTGTCAGAGATCCATTCCGTGTAATTTAGTCTTCTTTTACTTTCTTTTGAAGTGAGCCAGCGTTTGACAGAGGGTTCAGGAAACTGCTCAAGTGATGGGGCCTTCTGTGCTAATTGTGACTATATCCTTCAGTTTGAGACATTGAATGAGTTTTGCACTTTTGATTTAATTCTGTTCTGTACTGAAAAACCACTTTCACAGTGAGCTGCTGAAATAGGCAGAGCAAATATGAACTGAACAAGATGTACAATATTGTGGAGTTCTGAGTAATAAAGCAAGCCCTTTTGTCAGTAAGACTTCTCACAAACTGTTGTAAGATGTGTCTGAGAATTGGCCTTTAATCAGAATTTTTAACAATCTCAATTCTGTTTGTACAGCCTTAAAATCACATTCTTCTACAAGACTTCTTGATACCAGTTAATTAACCTCTTTAGCATTACACTTTTTCTCAAAAAACATGTAAAAAGCATTTCATTTTTTGGCGTGAAAAATTATATTTTTTTAAAATTTCATCTTTCGACTATAAAACGTGCAAAACACTAAAAGTACAAAGTCAGAAGTGAATGTACAATAATGATATAGATAATAATAATGAATAATAATAACAATAATAATAATATGAACAGCACACTGCACATGTTTGAGGTACACAAGTGTCACTTTCAGTTTCACTGACAGTTTCAATTTCACAGCGTGAAGACAGATTCAATTCATCATCACTACTGATGAGAGGTGTTTCTTATGAGACGCTATTATGAGGCTAGCAGAAAATGCGTCTACACTGTTGCCTGGATAACGCTTGGGTCTGACGTTTACGCAAGACAAGCCTATACTATTGCCCAAGTAAAGCCCAGTACTAATGCTGTTGGTACTTTTATTGTCCGAGTAAACCTTGGGTCTAATGCTAAGGAGATTAAAGTGTCAGTCTCATTTTCTCGAAAAGTGGTTAAATCATCTGGCTATGAATCATGATAGAATATTGAGAAGCAATGAATGAGGTCAGACCCATGTGAGCTTCATTGCTGTATATTACCCCTCATCTTTTCATACTGGCTTTCCAGTTAATTGACTGTAACCTCAACCGTTTTCTCAACATGCAATTGAAGGTTATCTCTAAAGTTGGTGAGACTTGTGCCTTTGAGTTGGATATTCTGTAAGATAATGCCTGTATTGGTACTACTCCCTGACTTTCTCTGCTTTTTAGTTTCAAGTCTGTCTGAGATCTGTGTGTTATCATGGGGCACCAGTAGTTAAAAAGACAGATACTCTAAAACGGATGATTGATGACCTTAAGCCCCGCCCCAAATATGATTGATGACTTTAAGCCCTGCCCCAAATATGAAAATATGATTTATGAAAATATGCAAAATATGATTTATGAAAATATGAACACATAAAAATATGAAAATATAATTTATAAAAATATGCTTTATGGAAATATAAAAATATAAACATATGAAAATATTATTTATGAAAATATAAATATATGCAAATATGAAACTATAAAAGAATGAAAATATATTTATGTTAATATGATTTATAAGCTATAAACTTACGACATGTGGCTTTATTTTATAAATATTAGATTCAAAATTAATATTAAGAAATTAAATATACACTTATCTTGCCGTCATAGCTATGCCTATGTGTAACTTTCTGAAAATATTCACACACCCGCACTTATAAACTAACGACACACACGACCTCATTTTATAAACACTAGATTCAAAACTAATATTAAGAAATTAAATATACACTTATCCTGCATGCAAAGCCACGCATATGTGTGACTTTCTAAAAACAAACGTGAAGCCTGGCATTCACACCAAAGAGTTCAATCTTTGTCTCATCAGACCAGAGAAATTTGTTTCTTATGGTCTGAGAGTCCTTCAGGTGCCTTTTGGCAAACTCCAGGCGGGCTGCCATGTGCCTTTTACTAAGGAGTAGCTTCCGTCTGGCCACTCTACCATACAGGCCAGATTGGTGGATTGCTGCACAGATGGTTATCCTTCTGGAAGGTTCTCCTCACTCCACAGAGGACCTTTGGAGCTCTGACAGAGTGACCATTGGGTTCTTGGTCACCTCCCTGACTAAGGCCCTTCTCCCCCAATCGCTAGATGGCTGGCCAGCTCTAGGAAGAGTCCTAGTTGTTTTGAACTTCTTCCTCTTACAGATGATGGAGGCCACTGTGCTCATTAGCACCTTCAAAACAGCAGAAATTTTTCTGTAACCTTCCCCAGATTTCTGCCTCGAGACAATCCTGTCTCGGAGGTCTACAGACAATTCTTTTGACTTCATGCTTGGTTTGTGCTCTGACATGAACTGTCAACAGTGGGACCTTATATACACAGGTGTGTGCCTTTCCAAATCCTGTCCAATCAACTGAATTTACCACAGGTGGACTCCAATTAAGATGCAGAAACATCTCAAGGATGATCAGGGGAAACAGGATGCACCTCAGCTCAGTTTTGAGCTTCATGGCAAAGGCTGTGAATACTTATGTACATGTGATTTCTCAGTTTATTTATTTTTAATAAATTTGCAAAAACCTCAAGTAACCTTTTTCACATTGTCATTATGGGGTATTGTGTGTAGAATTCTGAGGAAAAAAATGAATTTAATCCATTAACATAACAAAATAGCCATTTTACGTTTGGCTGCTCTGTGAACAATATTATTAGATGAAAAATTTTCCACTAATGACTCTCTCTTATATACCAAAATACATAACGAACTTTAAAAGCTCGCGAGAAAAGTTATTAAAAACCTCCGCATTGAGCACAATGCTCAGCGGATTCTCGCAGTCTGTGGTACTTTATCAAAAGTTGTTTATATTACGAGTACAAACTCGGCTCTTTCCGATACTGTATTTTAACTGTGTTAATCGGGTAAATGTCAACATTGATCTCATTATATATGGTTTGCATGTATCCCCATTTATATCAACTTTAAAATACAGTGAATCCCCGAGTATCTGAGTCAATAATCTTGGCGACGCGGGTTCTGAAAAAACATGCAACACTAAGTTTTCTTTAAAAATAAACATTTGTGGCACACTCGCACAATTAGCTCAACTTACCGGGCTGCATGAAAGAGATGTTCAATAATACGTAGACTGTCCGAGGGCCCTTGTGTCGATTCTAGAGGCTGACTGGAGCCTTCGGAAGAATAACCACTCTTCGGAAGCGTCGAGTTTTCTGTTAAACATTATATATTCAACTCCAGGCTCCTTATTTTCCATACACACGATCCTTCAGGTGAAAGTAATACTTACGGGGCTCTGGGGACTCTTTAGTTTTTTTGTCTGAGGCAGGATTTTTAGTCTCAAAAAGACAATCTGTGGTAGCTATTAATTCTTCCAATTGCGTGCTCGTTAGGTGTAAAGAAGAATACAGGTCCCCTCTGATTCTTCTACAATTAAAATATAAAGACCTAAGTTTGTACGTACTTAAAGACGTTTAAGTTAAAAAGTAACTAGCCTGAACATTCTTGTAAGTTTGTACATTACTATTAAAAAGTAATCAGCATGAAAAATACATTATCATTAAAAAGTAATAAGTTAGTACATACTTAAAGACATTAAAAGTATTAAATCTATGCGGTCTTATAAACACCATTTTGATTTAAAAGTACGGCCGAAAGAAGAATTGACTCACTTTTTGAGCAAGCAACCGGCCATAAACTACAGCCTTCTGAAATAAGAAAAATAATTCATTTATAAACTCTGAGCGTTACGACTAGGTACAGTTTTTTCATTTAAAAATCAGAAAACCTACCTCCGGGTGAGAGGTGGCTTGGAGATTGCTCTTCGTCGCTGGAACTATCTGATTTCAAAACGGATTTATAAAAGAATTTCATCGGTTTGAAGAGAGAGAGACAATCATTAACAGCACATATTTTGATAATCTACACTTACCAACAATCACAAAAATATTTTTTCCATTGTCTGCCATTGTGGAAGAAAAGCGAAATGGCCTACCTTTTAAAAAGATTGCAGAGAAACTTGGAATGCTAGAAAAGTTAGCGTGGTGATAGACAGCAAAGCAAAGCGTTATATTTAGCCGAGTCATGCTCCGTACCGCCTTGGAAGGGCAGAGCGAAACACCCGGGACATTTGGTAGAAAGCTAATAGGTGCAGTGTTGTTGATGTTCCTCCTCTAAGGGGCGGGGGCCCTTTGTAGCGGCAAAGGAGCCTCATTGAAACGCTAACTGCTGTAAAGGTAACATTTAAGCAATAGGATAAAGTGCCCCGTTATGTTTTACCGAGAGCTCATTCTGCTAAATGCCGACATCTTATATGTGAAGCCATTTCTTAGATTGCCACATATATTTTCATAAATCATATTTTGCATAGTTTCATATTTTTGGGCGGGGCTTAAAGTCATCAAGCATATTTGGGGCGGGGCTTAAGGTCATCAATCATCCATTTGACAGTATCTGTCTAGTTAACTACTAACTCACCACATTTTTATGCTGAGCAAGTGATTCTAGCCCAGTGTGTTGCAGAAACTCTGCAACTTTCAATTCCTTAATGGTCTGTCTGATATCCCCTTAATTGTGAGAATACAACTGTCAATAGCTGCTACAGTTTGAGGCAAAATCAAAGAAGGCAAGGAAACACATTTCTAAACCTCTGCTGCAGCCATGGAAATGAGTGCCTTCCCCCTAAGTCGATGAGACAGAAGGCCACAGTAAGTATGAAAAGTGATAAAGAAGACTTTCTAAAATCTTTTAAAATACATTTTGAAGAATTTTAGCTGTCCAGTGTACATTCTGTAAGCAGTAGACAGGGGGCACACATTTTTACAGCTCTGCTCCAGCTGGGGCAATAAGTGTCACTTCCAGTGGATAGGATAAAAGGGCACAGAAGAGAAAAAAGTGACAAATGACTTCCTAGATTCTTCTAAATAGATTTAGCTCAATTTTAGCTGTCCAGTGTTCATTTTGTAAACAGAACAGCATTTCAATGACAGTGGCTCAGCTGTGGAAATGAGTGTCCCCTATATAGTGGATGGCATGGGGAGGCACATTTAATATGAAATTGATATAGAAGAATGTCTACAGTCTTTTAGAATACATTTTGAACAATTTTAGCCATACAGTGTTCATTTTGCAAATAGCTTACAGGGGCACACATTTCTACAGCAAAGGCTCCGCTGTGGACATTAGTGTCTCCTCTGGTGGAAGGGATGCAGGGGTATATTAGATATGAATGTGAAATAGAAGGCTGTCTGATGGGTTTATTAAAGACAGTGTGTAGAATTTTAACTACACAGTATTCACAGTTTTATCAGTTTTAATCTGCCAAGATCAACTGTGCATGTAACATACAGGAAAAAGCGTTTTATAGGATAATGATGCCTGCTGTGAAAATGAAATTCTCCCCCTGGTGGTCAAGACAGGCATGGGATTTTTTTTTAATTTCATTCACATGGTTTTAATCACTCATATGACAGAGGTGAAGTTTGAGTTCCAAAACAGAGCCCCTTTTCTCTTTATTTTCCCAGAAAAAAACTACCTGAGAAAAACAAGTATGGCGTGAAAGTGGATTAGTACATTGATTTTTAACAACTTTTCTTTAAAATGTCTTTGTACAGAGTTCTTGGGTGTCAAGAAATGAATTATTAATTATAAATATCACTAGCACTAAATCTTATTTTCCATATTTCTTTGTTGATGAGCTCAAATTAAAGAATTCATTGGTAACATAACACCCAGTTTACACATCCAAATGACTAAATTAACAACTAACAAAGTTGCATTTGTTGATATTGCTTTAGTTTACCGTCTGCTGTTAATAATAGAGCCCTCCAGTAAAACAACAATCACATGTAATACACCTGCAGCCTTAAAACGCAGACTTCATTACATCGTTGTGCATGAGGAAATAGCGGGCAGGCGGCTGTGCATGCATGTTTACTGATGGACAAGCTGGCATTTTGCACAGAGCATGCATGAACTCAAAAGAGAGATTGCATGCAAAGATGCATAAACACAAGGAGATCAATGACAATCACACCTTAGTGTGCCTGCTCCAAATCAGAAGGAACAACTGAATTCCAGGGCACACATATCTTCATAGTAGGGGATCTACATCATGGTCAGATGAATTTCAAATGTTTTGCATGCCTTCTTTTTGTTTTGATGACCGGTTGCATCATATTCATCCCCTTTGTTCATTATTCTGGCACAAGCGTAAACAGCCACCAATTGGAAAACACAGTCGCTGCGTCGATGTACCACGTACTTAGAAATAGTTTTGCATGCATGTCTCCAAGTCTGACGCCATTTTCACAACAAGTCCCTTGCACCCAGTGTGGACGCATGAATTGTATAAACAAGCCTTTATGTGGCTCACGGATATCCAACGGGGATCGCATACCAACACATATGTTAATTGCTCATATGCTCAACAATAAAAAATTACATTTTGTATCTGTTACAATATAATCAGTATAAACTTTCAATTACTTCATTCGCCACTGGTGAACTAAGCAGAAATGATAATCGCCAAAGACTATTTTTGGTCACATTTGCAACAACAACATTTATTTATATAGCACATTTTTATACAAAATAATGTAGCTCAAAGTGCTTTGCAAAATGAAGAATAGAAAAATAAAAGACACAGTAAGAAAACAAAATAAGTCAACATTAATTAACATAGAATAAGAGTAAGGTCCGATGGCCAGGGTGGACAGAAAAAACAAAAAAAAAAACTCCAGACGGCTGGAGAAAAAAAATAAAATCTGCAGGGATTCCAGACCATGAGACCGCCCAGTCCCCTCTGGGCAACCATTTTAGTTGCAGAATGGAGCTATGGCGGGACCATGGGCTGGACCACTCTGAGGTGCTTCTGGGCCATGATTTGAATTGGCCAGCCATACATTAAAGATGTCAGGTTTTTTGTATATTTTAGGAAGTTTTTCAAAGCACAAAGAATCAACTTTGTTTGCAAAAAATGATCCCCACAATGAAATTGTGCTTTGTCAAGCAATAGAGCAACAAGGGGCCACAACCCAAAAAAGAACCATAAAGTCAGTCAGTCAGTCAGTCATTTTACAACCTGCTATATCCTAACACAGGGTTACCGGGTTCCGCTGGAGCCAATCCCAGCCAGCACAGGGCGCAAGGCAGGAACAAACCCCGTGCAGGGCACCAGCCCACCGCAGGACACACCCACACACACACACACACTCACACACACAAGCACCATTAAAAAAAAAAACATTATGTGCATACTGTAATACTCATACAAAGCCATCTCAGCATTGGTAGATGTGTGCAGTTTAAAGAAGAAAACTCTGAACGTGTGTGTAATGTTTGAATTGTTTTTTAGCAAGCAAGAATGCTTTCTCCTGACACCAGCAAGGAGGTGCATTTGGTAGCATAGCAATTGGTGTAGTGACACACTTACACCCAATCCTTCCTCATTAAATAAGGCAGTATTGAAGCAGAGCTCTTTATTCACCTATACTCAGTCTTGATGGTTTAGCATATTTAGGTTCACAGTGTTTCTTTTCTTTCATGGTTCATTTCTTCTGTTTATTGGCTCTCTGCCTTAACCCTTTTGCTGACAAATTTTATTTTAGTTATTCTGTCTTCTGTTTGTTCCCAGGTGCATTTGTTTATCTGTCTCTGGAGTGTTTGTTTAATAACTGATCTGTTTTACTTATTCAACCTTCACTGTTCATTTCATACATCCAAACTCAGCACTTACTGAGAATCTGTGTCTCAAATTGATGGTATCTGATTAGGTAATTTACCATTCATCTACAAGTGAATAATGGGCTGTCTGACTGCAGGCGTGACAATAGACAGAGCATACAAACTCTGTGCTGAATGTACACTTGTCCAAAGTTTAACCTGCAGCCTGTCAAACAAAAAAATAAAGTGCTTAAGTTATCTGTTACAGTGACAACTAATATGGATGATACAATAAGGTTAACAGTGGCATGATTCAGCAAATGGAGAAGGATATTGTTGTTCCATAAACTGCATAAAAATTGCATTGAAAGCAACAGGTGAGAGGAGGGATGAAGAAAAGAGAGGATTTTGTATTGGTTATTTTGCTTTATAACTACTTTTTAGCCTCCAGTCCTCTCCCTTCCAAGGTTCCAATATAATTGTGCTGTTGCGATTGATGTCATTTTTGTGAGCACAGTTTTTGGTCACAAGCATAAAAGTGATGTTAGGACCTACATGTTTTTCTAGAAAGATAGGCTTTTTATTTGTGACAGAAAGCTGGAGCTCACCCTAGTAACATTTTCCTACGTCTGTTCTTTACATTTTTATAGAGCTTTTCTCGCTACTCACAGTGCTTTACATAGTGAGTGGGGAGTAACTTTAACCACAACAAGTGTAGGATCCACTGGACGATGCAACAGTAGCCATTACTGTGCCATAATGCTCACCTCACATTACCTGTTATGCGGTGAAGGGTATCAGATAGCCACTTACAGACAGGGGAAAGAATGACCAGATTGTGGTGGCCAGTTTAACCAGGGCATGAGAATACACCCTACTCGTTATGAAGGATGTCCACAGAGGGTGAGGGCCTTGGTTTTATGTCTCCCCTGAAGGATCATGTCACTGCACTGGAGCATTGGGATCCACATTCAGACCTAAGGGTGAGTGCCTACTGCTGGCTTTGCCAACACCTCTTCCAGCAGCAAATTAAGTATATAGTATATATTAGTTATATCAAACAAGACTCTTATTTCCAGTCATGTACAGTCAGGGGAGCAAAAAAAAAAAAAAAAAAACTCCTTGCAGGATCCTAAACAAGAACTTCTTTAAGGCTTTATTTGAAGTCTGCTGGAGTTTTACACAATTCAGTGTATTTATAAAATGTGAAATGTTTGAAGGGAAGTTGTTTCTGCATTTTTTTCTGCATTATAAGAGACAGAGGGATACTTGTTATGCTTAGAGACTGGTGGTGAGGGGGTCCCTGATAGATTCACAGCTTCCAAGCTACATGAAATTAAGGTGCAAGGACCATCCCATTGAGGGGATATAGTGAGACAAAAAGGCTGAATACAAACATTGCCAGTATGCATTGAAAACCCCTGGTACTTCAGAAGTGCCAGTAGGTCAAGCACTGGTCATATCAGCAGTCTCAGCAACCGAGTTGTAGATTCTGCATCTATTGAAAGTTTATGGTTTGTGTGTCATGGTAGTTGGTCAAGCCTGACTGAATCATTGCACCAAAGTCCCCAATGAACCTGACACTGAGAGTTCTCTTAAAATAACAACACTGCAAAGACAAAAAAATTTGAACTGTAAAATAAAACAAGGCCTGTGAGGAGTTCTTCAGAAGAACATCTTCTGTCAGGACTCTAGCATTAGAATTTTAAATTAGTATATGTTTATGAGTGTTTTATTGAAAAAATGTATTAACCAATTGGGAGGTATTGCAATTAAGATTTAAATTAAGAGCAAAATATTATTGGGATGGAAAATTGATACAGGAGATGTTGTTTACATAATAAGATAAAATTTAACTTTCTGAGGAATGTGACTAGCAACCATTTCATATCAGTATCTGGATGTAATTTAATCATAAGCCTGTTGAAAAGAAAATTACTAAAAAGCATCAAAGGTTACAGGAGAAAAATAAAACTCGAATATCTTGAAATTCTTCAAGATGTAATTCATTTTTACTGGCGTTCAGTTGAAGAGCTTTTGTAGACATATAGATGTCACTGAAGCAGATTCTGACCTTCTTCAGTAGTAAAGTACTTGCATGAATGAACATCACATAAAGAGGAATCCTAGGAATAGCATAAAGGCTGTATCCACCCAACGAGTGTTCCTTGTGTCTTTGCTGAAACTTAAAGTGTCTGAAATTAGGCAATAATGCAAAACTAAAAATTATTTTCAGCATCTAGTTTTAATAAGACTGTAAGGGTAATCTGTACAGTCCATTTATTTTGATTTTTCTTTGAATCTACTAGTAAAGAACAGCACATTCTTACATAGAAATATATTTAGCTCACCATACACAGTTAACACATCCAAATACTATTTACAGTATCTTCTGTTAAGACTGTTACCCACCTTGTTCTTCAGATATTCTTTATTCCTTTTCTTGAAATACTGCAGTGCGTTCTGTAATGTTTAACATGTTACATTTAGAAAAGAAGTTAGTTGAGCCAGACAATAGTTGTATACACTGTACTTGTTCAGTATTAGCATTCCTATTGTCCTTGTGGCTGAAGTAGACAGTAACAGAACTTCAGTAAGCCGGGGTCTGTTAAGTTGTGTATTCTCATATGTTTCATTCTCTACAAACGGCTGTTGTACCTGTAGCCTCACTATATGTAAGACATGGTGTTTCATCCATCAGACCATAAGACGGTTTCTTACTTCAACCTACGCTTTTCAAGCCCAAGGCTGCCATTGGATGGATGCCAATGTTAAGTGATTATTGACTCACTCCAGGGAATCTTGTGCTGAGTGTCAATCTACAAGATGCTTCTACCTGCTCACTTTAGTATTAATTGACCTCACTCAAGGCCTGATCCACTGAATGAACTAAATGGCTGTACCTAATACACTATACACTCAGGAGAATTCAATTGTGAAAAGTACTTAATGGATAATTGGCACGTTCTACAACAAGAATTATATCTGTTACAGAAAATGTACACAATATTACCTAAATTGGTTCTTTTGGACAAAAATCTTGGAAGATAGAGAAGTTGGTCAGTTTTATAGTGTAATGAATGAATAAAAATCTTTGGGTCTTCACAATGATGTTTTAAAACTGAACAAATAGTCTCAGCCTGGCTGCCTAAAATGATATATATAAGTGAATGCTGGGGTAAAATTCACATTCAAAGTAACTGAATCAATGTATGTTTATGTAATAAGAAAATAGTTTAATGGATTTGGACCACCTTTCACCAAGAGCTTCCACCCCTGAACTTGGATCAGAAAGACTTTCACATGTAACAGAGCATCCGAATGTGAAATTGTATGTCCCCTTTAAACTAATTAAATGACTCTAATACAATTGGTAAACCTAATGTTTGATATATTAGAAAAGTTGGAATGTTTTATAATTTTGCTTAAATAGATTGTAATTTAAATTGTCAGAAATCATCTTGGAGAGCAGTTCTGCACTGGAGACAAACTGGCACCACCTCTTGAATGTGTTGGTGTTACTGGAAAGATTCATTTCTACAGATGTTCATTGACAATGTGCTCACATATTTAGTGCATTTCAGTAACCATAAAATGCCCCAGCTAACTAGGGAGACCATTGTGTTAAATGATATTAAATCACAGGCTCAGTTATAGATGGTATAAATATTGGACTGCAAATAAGGTAACATAAAGTTTAATTATTGATTATATGTAGCTGTCAGGTATTTAATGGTCTGACATACTCTCAGAGGTGGATACATTTACTTTCACAGCCCCTTAGCACTGGCTTTGCCTTATGTGAATTTCCCCTTGGGATTAATAAAGTATCTATCTATCTATCTATCTATCTATCTATCTATCTATCTATCTATCTATCTATCTATCTATCTATCT
>JANRMT010062790.1:25238163-25304082 GCA_026402145.1 Polypterus bichir lapradei | reverse complement strand
TCTATCTATCTATCTATCTATCTATCTATCTATCTATCTATCTATCTTATTGAAAACCTAAAGCTCGGCCCCCATAAAGTACACCATCCATTCATTTATTTTCTAAAAACACTAATCATGAGCTGGACTATGGGGAAGCTGGAGCCTGTCCCAGCAAGCATAGGGCACAAAGCAGAAACAATCCCCTGGACAGAACGCCAGTACACTGCAGTGTGAACACACACACACACACACAAACAGAAACACACACACAAGGGCCAGTTTACCATCGCCAATCCACCTAACCTGCATGACTCTGTTAGGAAACCAGAGCACCTAAAGGAAACCCATGTGGACAAAGGAGACCATGCAAACTCCATACAGGTAGGACCCAGCACGTGAACCCCAGCTTCCTTGTTTTGAGGCAGCAGTGCTACCACTGTACCACCATGCTGGTGGCAGGGCTGGTAGTACGTATTTTTCACTGTCTATTCCTGACAGTATACTAGCTAGTAAAGAGAAGCATATACTCAGACTCTAATACATAATTCAGAGACTTAATTTCTAGATAATCTTAGGCAATGATGGTAATGGGACCTATTTAAATTTGAATCACAGAGAAGTAGTGGAATTTTGTCATTCTTTTTTCTTAAATATGTGCAAAGTATACTGCTTTCAGCCAAAACTTGTGCATCGTTGCATTGTGTAAAAAGACAAATTTCACCAAATGCTTGTCTTGGTAAATCATTATGTTTTATGAATGCCCCACACTCAGACCATTTTAGCGGAAAAAATATTTGCATATTTGTTTGATAATTTTGGAGTTACAATTGCTACCAATCCTTTAACAGAATTATCTAGAGCAATGTTATCTTTATATATAATACGTTACCGTGGCTGTTCGTTTGTCCAGGATTTCAAATCACCTGTAGCTCGCAAACCGTTTTACCTATTGACCTGAAATTTGGTACACATGTACTACGTGATGTCTACTATCTGCTTTCGGGGTGATGATTGACCTCCAAGGTTATTACTTTTTTTATTTTTATTTTATTTTATTGTATAACCAACTCTCGGCAGTGGCCAGCAGGGTGGCCGTGTGGTGCATGCGTACGGGTGGCATTCTCATCCCTACCACCTTTGCCGTCACTTCCCCTACCTCTTCATATCTTAAATCAGTCTTGAGACAGATTGAAGATTTAAGTGCCAGCTTAAGTGAAAAATGAAAGAAAACACACTAGGTAATTGCAACACAAAAACTGACTTAATCAGTTTTAACGCAAAAAGATGTCGATGGAAGAAGCGAAGAAGCGGGCCGCAAGGGTGGAATAAAGAAGAGCTGCTCAGGAAGCATCAACCTCTGATCAAATGAATGGTAAATGTACAGAGAAAGAAAGAGAGTATTCAAACTATAAATGTTCAAGTCAAGTGTATTCATTGCACATTATCGTGCAGTGCCCTGTTAACTGGTATGATATAATATTATGCAAAGAAAAAGTTATTGTAACATCCAACACTACATTGCTAATGTGTTGACTTATTTTACTTAACTAGAAGAATCCTAACCTGCACTCCATAACTCAATTGGAAAGTCATGCAGAGAGGACGGAGGACTTGAACCCCAGCCTGCTTGTTGTGAGGCGGCATAATAGGCTTCTATTACTTAAAAATAAAAATGTATATATTTTAAAAGATTTTTCAGAATCTGGCAAAAATTCACAGTGTTGTTCTAAAAACATGCCAGATCTCTACTTTATGTTTTATGATGTCTAATATACATGTGGAAATATCTCTTATTTAGTAGTTTATTTACTTGGCTCTCTGAATTGCATATGGGAGGAGTGCTGAGTCTTGAGTTTGACCTGATTTCTTTACATTTTAATCATAAATGTTTGCAATGTTTTACTGGTTTCATTCTTCACTGAATTGTGTTTTACTTTTTGTTATCTAAATTAAATTCTAAAACAAAAATAGTAATCAGAAACAGGCACAGGGATATATTTTTATATGCTTATGTATAACCATAGCCACCCTATTTACATATCATGTGTGTATATGTGCCTTTTTTTAATGTGAAGGTGGATTCAACCTGAAGAAAGAAGCTTTATCCCAAATATGTCTGCAATACGAATTTCATGCTGTTTCTAAGATGGTGACTTGTAGACTAAGATTAAATTGAACTGACATTATTGATTATTTACAAGTATGAACACTTTGTGGACACCCTTTTATTTATTTTGTTAAAATGATTTTATAATAAATCTCTTTTATGTGTAAGAGCCATTTTTCTAGTTCTATAAGATTCATGAATATTTTACTAGATGACAATGCATAATCTATGGGAGGTTCCTAAAACCCCCCATAAGCAGAATTGTATTGGTATATTCTTGGCATTTCTAACAGCTTTGAGTAAACATTATTCTTCAGTTAGTGACAGCCTTGCCATGTGTAAGGTGTAGAGGCATACGGTTTTAAACCGTGCTTGTGCTTACGCACATGACCTTGCCTGGGCACATGCTCGTGCCCGTGCCTATGGGCTTTTTGAGTGTGTAAAGTAAATTGTAAAACAGCACATATTTAAGTGTTGAACTGTATGCTTAAGGCGTACAGAAAAAGAAATTTAAGACCTTTAAGTATAGAAAGAAGAAGTAAGGAACTTTTAAGTACAGAAGTAACTAAAGTTTCTCAAGAAAAGCTAAGTTTGGAGAAGATACAATTTTCCTTTTTATTCTACGTGTGTAACTATTTTTTCTTTTATTTTTGCGTGGATTATTTGCTTTTAACTTTCACTAAATATTTTTAAAACAAACTTTTAGACTGAGAGACTTCTTTTGACATACGTTTTACCCATGCTTGACCTAGCCTTACACTTCGGCGGCTACAACAACCTTTTAACTTTCACTAAATATTTTTAAAACAAACTTTTGGACTGAGAGATTTCTTTCAACACGCGTTTTACCTGTGCTTGACTTCGCCTTACACTTCGGTGGCTGCAACAAGTATGAACACTTTGTGGACACCCTTTTATTTCTTTTGTTAAAATGATTTTATAATAAATCACTTTTTAAAAACCTCTTCAATAGTATGCTTATTGTTCTTATCTCAATAAACATTTATGGACTTTAAATATTGATGAACTGTCCTCAGTGATGCTTAACTGAATCATATAGCACTTTATCTTCCTTTACAATTTTGATGGTTATCTTTCTGCTTCCCAGACATTATGCCACTGATCATATCTATATCTTTAAAGATGCCTGGCAATAACAAAAATAAGGAAATTATTTGATGCATATATTGAAGATGACTACTGGCACTGTCTTTGCTCTTAGTTGATGAGCCTGATGGGTTTTTTGTCTTTATTTATGTTCTTTTTATATGACATCACTAGTTTTTGGGGTCTTGACTCATGTTTTTGTCAATGCATCTGTCAATCAGCTTAGATTTGACTTTTAGCTTGCTTTTTGACTACTGCTCCCTTTTAATAGATTTATCTCTTTTGCTGCTAGTTTTGGACATTTTACCTCCTTCCTGCTTCTTGATTACAATGTCATGAATTACCGTTATGGTCCACAATCCTCCTTGTGTTGTCTATTAAATTTGAACTCAGTACCTGTGGTATAGTGGGTCCACGGCTCAGAATGAATGCCCATTTTAGTAAATAATCTATTGGCCGGCTCATTCTCCATGGGCACGCTCATGTAGCTGTGGGGAGTTGGTGGAGTAATTGGGGTGAGACACACCTGGACGTGAAGGTGTGGTCCTTCTAAATTGCTTCATCGTCTTCCTGCAGTGTGCAATTAAGACGCTGCAATCACAGAGCATTATAAGAACAAGCAGCACAAGAGAAAGGGGGGCAGAATGTAAGAAAAGAGAACGGAAGTTAAAGGACAGGAGACGGAAAGAGAGAAAACAAGCCGTTGTAGCAAACTGAAGCATGTGGACGGGAGTGAAGCTCCAAAGGGGAGTGTGTGGCCATCGCATAAGAGGGGGCTGTGGGTCACTCCTGTTGAGCATATTTGGGAGCAGGAGCGTACTTACACTGGGTAGAGCCAGTGGTAGTGCTGGAAGTACAGGAGGTAGGATCACCAAGAGTTTGGTTAGAGCAGAGCTCGGGGTTGCCTGTGGACCCTGTGGGATTGGGAGTGGGGACATGGGCCCAATGAAATGGGTGTCTGCACCTCTTGGTCAATGTCTATCCAGGCAGTGATGTCTGAATAGGATAAGCCAGAAAGACGTCACTTTTAAAGGAAGGCTGTACGGTTTGTGGGATTTTAAATGAGTTTTCTGTACTGTGCTGTTTTAACCTCGTTTTATTGGATTTATTTTTGGAATTTTAGCCTAACCCAGCCACAGGGGATGCAAAAACCAGTGTGTTTCTTCGTGCCGGTCCCAAGCCCAGATAAATGGGGAGGGTTACATCAGGAAGGGCATCAAGTGTAAAATTTTGCCAGATCAATATGTGGACAACAATCCAAATTTCCACACCGGATTGGTCAAGGCCCGGGTTAACAATGGCCACCACCAGTACTGTTAGCCAACAGGGTGCTTGCGGAAATTGGGCTACTGTTGGCTGAATAAGGAAAAGAAGAGGGGGGAGATGTGTCCGGAGGCAAAAGGACAGGAGGAAAGTAAAGAGAGTGGAACTGAGGGTAGGAACTTTGAATGTTGGCAGTATGACTGGTAAGGGAAGAGAGTTAGCCGATATGATGGAGAGAAGGAAGGTTTATATATTGTGTGTGCAAGAAACAAAATGGAAGGGGAGTAAGGCCAGGTGGATCGGAAGTAGATTCAAATTGTTCTATCATGGTGTAGATCGGAGAAGAAATTGGGTAGGGATTATTCTAAAGGAGCAGTATGTCAAGAATGTTTTGGAGGTAAAAAGATTGTCAGACAGAGTAATGATTTTGAAGCTGGAAAGTGAAGGTTTGATGATGAATGTTGTCAGTGCATATGCCCCACAAGTTGGGTGTTCGATGAATAAGAAAGAAGATTTCTGGAGTGAGTTGGATGAGGTGATGAACAGTGTACCCAAGGGACAAAAAGTGGTGATTGGAGCAGATTTCAATGGGCATGTTGGTGAAGGGAAAAGAGGAGATGAGGAGGTGTTGGGTAGGTATGGTGTCAAGGAGAGGAATGAAGAAGGTCAAAGTATAGTGGATTTTGCAAAAAGGATGGGAATGGCTGTGGTGAATATGTATTTTAAGAAGAGGGAGAAACATAGGGTGATATACAAGAGTGGAGGAAGATGCACACAGGTAGATTATATCCTATGCAGAAGAGTCAATCTGAAGGAGATTAAAGACTGCAAAGTGGTGGCAGGAGAAATTGTAGTTAGGCAGCATAGGATGTTGGTCTGTTGGATGACGCTGGAGATCAAGAAGAAGAGGAGTAGAGGGAGTGCAGAGCAAAGGATCAAATGGTGGAAGCTGAAAAAGGAACACTGCAAGTTTGAGTTTAGGAAGGAGGAGGTAAGACAGGCACTGGGTGGCAGTGAAGAGTTACCAGACTGCTGGGCAACTTCAGCAGAAGTAGTAAGAGTGATAGCAAGAAGGGTGCTTGGCATGAGATCTGGACAGGAAGGAGGAAAAGGAAACCTGGTGGTGGAATGGGGAAGTACAGAAGAGTTTGTAGAGGAAGAGGATGGTGAAGAAGAACTGGGATAGTCAGAGAGATGCAGAAAGTATACAAGAGTACAAGCAGATAAGGCGCAAGGTGAAGAGAGAGGTGGCAAAGGCTAAAGAAAAGGCGTATGATGAGTTGTATGAGAGGCTGGACACTAAGGAGGGAGAAAAGGACCTGTACCAATTGGCTAGACAGAGAGACTGAGCTGGGAAAGATGTGCAGCAGGTTAAGGTGATAAAGGATAAAGATGGAAACATACTCACAAGTGAGGAGAGTGTGTTGAGACGATGGAACGAGTACTTTGAGAGGCTGATGAATGAAGAGAATGAGAGAGAGAAGGCTGGATGATGTGGAGATAGTAAATCAGGAAGTGCAATGGATTAGCAAGGAAGAAGTAAGGGCTGCTATGAAAGGGATGAAGAATGGTAAAGCATGGAGGTGTTTAGGAGAGATGGAAGTGGAGCTTTTAACCAGATTGTTTAATGGAATCTTGGAAATTGAGAGGATGCCTGAGGAGTGGAGAAGAAGTGTACTGGTACCGATTTTTAAAAATAATGGGGATGTGCAGAGCTGTAGTAACTACAGGGGGATAAATTTTTGAGCCAAAGCATGAAGCTATGGGAAAGAGTAGTGGAAGCCAAGTTAAGAAGGGAGGTGATGACTAGTGAGCAGCAGTATGGTTTCATGCCAGGAAAGAGCACCACAGATACAATGTTTGTTCTGAGGGTGTCAATGGAGAAGTATAGAGAAGCCCAGAAGGAGTTGCATTGCATCTTTGTGGACCTGGAGAAAGTATATGACAGGGTGCCTCAAGAGAAGTTGTGGTATGTATGAGGCAGTCAGGAGTGGCAGAGAAGTATGCAAGAGTTGTACAGGATATGTATGAGGGAAGTGTGACTGTGGTGAAAACTGCAGTAGGAGTGATGGATGCATTCAACGTGGAGGTGGGATTACATCAGGGATCGGCTCTGAGCCCTTTCTTATTTGCAATGGTGATGGACAGGTTGACAGACAAGATTAGACAGGAGTCGTCGTGGACTATGATGTTTGCTGATGACATTGTGATCTGTAGCAACAGTAGGGAGCAGGTTTAGGAGACCCAGGAGAGTTGGAGGTTTGCTGTAGAGAGGAGAGGAATGAAGGTCAGTAAGAACAAGACAGAATACGTGTGTGAAAAAAAAAAAAAAAATAAGTAAGGCTTCCTTTAAGAACACAATATAAATTGTTAAACATGATCTCATTTTCTAATTTAAATTTACTGGTACAAATGAAGCCAGGATGTCTTAGTAATAATAATAACAATAATAATAATAATAATAATAAGAAGAAGAATAACACATTTTATGTATATAGTGCCTTTCCCATGCTCAAAGAAGTTTAGTTTCACAGACAGACAGTTTCAATCATCTTTTTCTTTTCCCTTACAGCTGCTAAACTGAAAATGTGAGGAAAGATTTGCAGATGAGTTTACTGCTTGAGAAGCCATGTTTATTAGGGATATGAATAAGTAGGTCTACCTGTTTTGAAGAGAAAAAGCGTTTTCAGCCCAACAAGTCAATAAAATGGCTGCCAATGTGCACAGCAGCAAAGCTAAAAAAAAAAAAAAAAAAAAGAATACGTGTGTGAATGAGAGGGAAGTCAGAGGAGTGGTGTGGATGCAGGGAGTACAGTTGGTGAAGGTGGATGAGTTTAAATGCTTGGGATCAACAATTCAGAGTAATGGGGATTGTGGAAGAGAGGTGAAAAAGAGAGTGCAAGCAGGGTGGAGTGGGTGGAGAAGAGTGTCAGGAGTGATTTGTGACAGATGGGTATCAGCAAGAGTGAAAGGGAAGGTCTGCAGGACAGTAGAGAGACCAGCTATGTTATATGGGTTAGAGATGGTGGCACAGAACAAAAAATAGGAGACAGAGCTGGAGGTGACAGAGTTAAAGATTTGCACTGGGTGTGACGAGGATGGACAGAATTAGAAATGAGTACATTAGAGGGTTAGCTCAATTTGGACAGTTGGAAGACAAAGTCAGAGAGTCGAGATTGTGTTGGTTTGGACATGTGCAGAGGAGAGATGCTGGATATATTGGGAGAAGGATGTTAAGGATAGAGCTGCCAGGCAACAGGAAAAGAGGAAGGCCGAAGAGAAGGTTTATGAATGTGGTGAGCGAGAACATGCAGGTGGTGAGTGTAACAGAGCAAGATGCAGAGGACAGAAAGGTATGGAAGAAGATGATCCGCTGTGGCAACCCCTAACAGAAGCAGCTGAAAGAAGAATTATTGGAATTTTAACTTCCACTAGACACCTTCATTGTATGGATTATCTATTTATTGACTGTTGGAGCACTGCATTTTGTGGACACCCTGTTTTATGAATTGATTTTTAATAAAAGCACTTGCACTTTTTCACCATCCTCTTGCTTAGTGTGTTTGTCCTCATCTGCCATGCCTATCCGTATACGTTATCGATAGTGTTGGGTTCAAGAAGCTCCCAAATATAAAGAGGGAGCCTGGAGCTAACCTGTACCATCAAAAGGCCATCGTACAAGTTTGCTTTTTTAAAGATGATGTAGACCTTTTTCCTTTATGAAGATCTGAAACAAATTTTAAGATTGTGTGTAGCAGTTTGAATATACTTAATGAAATGTCACTACCACCATGTATGTTATAGATGAGAAATCCCAAAAAATGAAATGTTACATGAAAGATAACAGTTAATGGGTAAGACCAGACAAGACAGCGTTTATGTATTCCTGCTAATGGCATTTGGCTTGTTTCATGGCATTATTACAAAGGCATAGAAAGTCAATTGCTGGGATCAAAAGCAAAACAAAAAGAAGCCAGGGTTATTCTGATAAACAGTTGTTAACACAAAATATCTCTTTTTGCCAAAGTGTGTTTGATTAAAAGTCAAATCCTATGACTTATTCATGAGCATGGGTGAAGCATTTCTTCCTCCAATTAAAGGATAGAAATGCCCCGACACACACTGAATCACAGCATTCATGTAAAGCCGCTTCCTTATTTGTGTTTGTTAACTTTTCGTCTTTCAAAGATCTTAACATCAAGACTCAAGGGGAAATCTTCAAGCAGCAAATCTGTGGCCCGCCGTTGGCAGGTATTGACTAAGGACCAAATTAAATGGCTTCATAAATTCATGGCTTGGACCTTTTGTATTTAAAATTCTCATTATGTGGCAGCAATGTCACGGCTGCCAGCAAGCATCTAATGAAAACATCATTAAACAAGAGCTCAAAGGAGACAGATTTTAAACTCCACGGCAGTCAACTTTAACAAAAGTGCAGACTTATTTTTTATTCATAAAGACAAAGACAAATGAATGTCCTTCTACAACCCTGCCACTGGTAATAACTGGAGAGATTTAGCTTTTGTAAGTAGAAATACAGCATTATGTTTACTTTGACAATAAATGGTTAGCATGAAGGTCCATTGCCCTCAGCATCTTTTCACATTTGTATTCTTCATTCCACAAGGAATCTTAAAAGAGGTTTGTTGCTCATCAAAAACACCATGGAAGCAAGAAAGACATATATTTTTTGAAATGTGCAGTGTCCTAACACTACTTGTAATAGACTTGAATGAACTAAATCTTGCAAGAAGCATTTAGCACTGACGTATTCTGCACCTGCTTCAGCAGGATACCAACATTTTCCCACACTCCTAAAACACTTTACTTTGAATCAGTAATCAATAATGTGCTTGTGGGGATTTAGGAAATGAATAATAAGGGAAGATGACAATAATATAAGGCAGTTAATGGTGCAGTCATGGATATAAATGCTGTGCCCAGTTGTTGTCTGTGTATACATGTAATAGTTCTAAAATGGCCTCGTTTGAGTATTAGTGTGGTTGTGTTCCGTGATTAGCCTTTTGAAGCACTAGGATCATGTTCAGGGCAGATTGTGCCCAGTGCTAAAAGGATTAGCTTCATCCACCAGCAAAAAATAAATTAGACTGCAAAAGTTTGAGAAATTTTATGTGGAAACAGCTTTCAGAATCAATATATGACAAGCAATATAAGCTAAATAAAACAGAGGTCCTCATGGAAATGTTTTGCATATTGTTTAGGGTTATAGTGGTCCAGGGCATATACTATCCAGGAATCAATCTGGATAGGTCACTAGCCTACACACTTTTGCACTTTTCCAATTTAAATTCATAATATCATGTAATTCAGCACACACCTCTTGGGAGAGGGATGCTAGACAAAGCTCCACTCATTCATAGTCTGAACATACAAACTCAACATAGACAGTATCTCTGCCAGGATTTGAACCAGGTCTACTGAATCTGTTAAGCAGCATCCTCAGAGGCAGTCAAAAATGACCACACATTTGATCTGGTGATGAAGGACTGTATTAGTTGATAGACTGATAAGTGGTAGAAAGGACATCCTGATCCTTTCAGATGAAGTCTTGCTGTAGCTGGGTTTGGCCAGGGACAGAGGACTGTGGGTGTTCCATCCAGAGCTCCCTATGGCTGACAGAGAGAGCTCAAGTTGAAGGGTCTACAAGACTTCCAAAGGACATTAATGAATTTTACAAAATTGATTCTGGGCAGTGATTTAAAGACTCCTTCTAGTCAATTAAGAGTTAAATGTAGAATCAGATCTGTAGACAGGCATTCATCTGAGTGTAGGAAAACAATCTAGATAGAGGAAAAGAAGACAAGGGAGTGTGTATTAGTAACAGAAATCTGGGCACATAGACAAGCCTAGCTAAAGAAAATCAGGAACAGAGGACCATTTTTAAGAGGTAGTAAGAATTTATTTATTTTCCTCCTGAACTGTAAACCTGATTACCCTTGTATAACTTTTTCTATATTTATTTATTTGATAACTCTGTTCATGAGTACTTAAGCCTGCTTGGGAGTATTCTGATTTGAACAAACAGTACAAGAGCATCCCCTATTTAAAGTTCCCCTATGTGAGGTTGTCATACGAGTACTACATAAGAGAATTAAAAACAAGGCACACTTCATACTGAAACTCTCAGAGCTTGTTGATGTATGGCACTAAGGGTGTCATAAGAATATTGCAAACACTTTGTAACAGACATCTCAAGTATAGGAATGAGATACACAGTAGATATTGACTACACGCCTTTCAGCTTTTGTTTATAAGATGATAAATACAAATATATGACTAAAATGTTGTTTATGTAATGACTGAAATCAAGATAAATCATGTCCAACTTTCTTTCACTTCTAATAAGATCTTGAATCTAATAATATGTTTGTGCTATATTGAACTTGCCAAAAGCATTCAAAAGAGCTGATTGAGTGAATAGGATGGAACATTTTATGTTTGTTGAGAATGAAGACTTATTAGGAAACAAATTCTGGAGAGCATTGTCCTTGGTTCCCAATTGCTTTCATTATGTATTCAGTAGTATGAAGGAATTAGGTCAAATTATTTGTTAAAGAAGGGGGCATGAGTGGCAGAGAAGTTAAAAGTTAAGGTACCCACCTAAAATGTCTGCACTGGGTCTAGAATTTTGCTCAGTGTTCGTAAGGGTGCATTCTAGTGTTCTTCTAGTTTGCTTTTCATCCCATTTCCCAAAGACGTATGGGTTAGGTTACCTGGCACATCTTACACAGCGTAGTTATGTATATGACTGCGCCCAACAGTAATGTGACATCCATTTCATGTCTAGTTCATGACTTATACCGAAGCTGGCCTAGATAGGCTCTGGTTCGCCATAACCTTAAACTTAGATTAAGCAATTCAAGAAAACAGATGGATCAATGAATATAAAGTTGAAAGATTGAAGGTTGTGATGTTGCTGTCACTGGTACAAGACATTCTGCAGAATTTTGTAAAAATGTCTATAACAAAAACAATGAACATTTCTAAGCTTCTGGATATTGTGAATGAATGAATAAATGATTGATTGATTTTTGGAAGGTGAACAGGAGTAATAGATTATAAAGATTTAAAGTTGATAGAAAATGGTAGGTAAAAAGGAAAGGAAATAGCACTGGTAATGGAAACTTTGAACAGGAGTAAAGAAGTATAGGTACACAATATAAGCAAGAATGAAAAAGAAATCATAGAGATGATGTTATTCAGGTTGTCAATTTAACGCTATGAGTTTGGAAGCATTAAAATGTGGCTATGTGGAAATAGCAAAGGTTACCTGGACAGGCAGGGAAAAAAATAAAAAGGGGCTACACAAGGGGAGTAAAAAGTCTTATTGTCTTAAAGCCTTCTGACATCAATCCTTAGTCAGAAGAAAAGCAGGGCTGGCCACAAGGTATGTAAAAACAGCTTGATGAAAGAGATGTTGGGAGGTAAACTTGAAAGAACACAGCAAAAGGAATGCAAAAGAAGAGCTGAAGAAGATATTTTAGTTGGATATGCATGTCAGTACAAATTGTTGAGATGCAAACAAAAAAAGAGCGAGAAAGCCTTCCCATTTCAGAAGGATTTTGTCTTACTAATAAAGATGGTAAAATGACATTCAAACTACCAGTATGTTCAATATAATTTCAGAATGAAATCTTTCACTGTTAGCACTTTAAAAGAGCGAATAGTCTTATAACCACGTAAAATGTAATTTGATTAGTATGGCTACAGTAAATGTGTCTTTGTTAAAATGGTTGTTTGAGAGCTTATGGGCTATAGCGACTGCTGTGGTCCTTATACTGCATACTCATTTTGGTGTATAATGAATATGAACCACACCAGATCAAATTCCATTTTGACTTACACGTTTATCACAATAAAATGAAGTAAACATAAGATACAAATTCATTGAGATCTATGCATGCATTAAACAGTTTATGATTGCCTGTTCATTTTTTCTACAAAGGATAAAGCTAATAATAACCTTTTCATTTGATCAACAACAAAACAGCACAATGGTGGTCTAACAGCCCCCAAGCCCCAATTGTAAATCCCAGCATTTACTCAGCTTAAGTTGTGCTTGCATATTCTCCAATGCCCATGTTGAGTATTTCCAATTACTGCAAATTCCATCCACATCCTTTAAACTTGTTTTTAGGTTTACCATCAACTCTTAACTGGACTGGTATGGGTGAGTGTGCACTGTGATAGACACATATACTCTCCAGGTGTGGATCTAGCTTCCCATGACCCACCAGTAACATAATTTATGAAATGATTTAAAAAATATCTTCCTTTACTAGTATAATGTAATGCAAACCTGTGGTCACATGAAAGGATAAGTTTGTAAATTTTCAAATCAGAGTTATTTGTTTTCAGTCAAGGTAAACATTTAAGTTGAAGTGAAATTGTGTTTTGAAGTAAAGCATTTTTTATGTGCGTTCACATATAATGTAAAAAGTACCTACTGCATTTACCATGTCTGTCTGCCTCTTTGTCCGTGTTAAATAAATTTGCTCCCAGTATACTGATTTTATTACATTTTTGCACATTTATTCATCAGGGAATTTTGCTGGAAAAGTTAAATTTTCATTTAAATATCTCAAATAGGGTACTGTAAACAATTTTTGAAATTAAAAAAATTCCCATTAAAAAGCCTTGGTGAATTTACAAACTCGTGTATTTTAAAACATTCTGTGTGACTTCAATTACTGATGATTTTACTGTTAAAAATACACATTAAGAGAGGTTACTTCAACTTGTATATTCTCCTCTTTCACACATCCAAAAGCAAAATGGATCTCCAGTTCAGGTTAGTCAAACACTGGGAGAGGCACACTTCTTCTGTTGCTTGAGGTAACTTAACTATAAAAATTAAAATAAGGAGAAAATTATATATCGAGCACATCTGTCTCGACTAAAACTCTCCAAAATGTTCCCAGGGCATGATCCAACCTGCGAACGTTGTAACCAAGTCCCAGCCTCACTGGGTCACATGTTCTGGTCCTGCACCAAATTAACATTATTCTGGACAAACATTTTTAATTACCTTTCAGATAGCCTTGGACTTACAATCCCTCCAAACCCATTAACAGCTGTGTTTGGTGTTCTTCCAGATGGGTTTAAAGCGGAGGAAGACAAACAAATTGTGATTGCATTCACTACACTTTTAGCACGTAGACTTATTCTCATAAACTGGAAGAACCCAAACTCTCCTCTTTTAAGTCAGTGGGAAACCGATGTGTTATATTATTTGAAGTTGGAAAAAATCAAATACTCAGTTAGAGGATCCGTACAGACTTTTTTCAAAACATGGCAGGATCTAATCAGTAATATTTTAAAATAAGTTCAAAAAGCACAGAGAATTTATTAATTTAGGTATGTCTCCAAGCCTTAAATTTAACGCCGTTTGGCTTGCTCTCTCTCTCTCAGGGGTGGGGATCGATCTGTTCTTAATTTTTCTCTTTGTAAAAACTTGATTGCTTTGTATGGATTGTAATAAAATTAATAAAAAGAAAAAGAAAAAAAAAATAAAATAAAAAAATAAAATAAGGAGAAAAAAAAAGGAATTATGTAAGCGTCACTCTGTTAGCACAGACTGAACAAATAGGTACTTAGTGTTTATGTTACACCAAAAAACAACCTCACGACTGCATTATCTGCACATTATAATGATTGAATATTTTTCTGATGCTGTAATTTATTGGCAAAGCTCAGAGCCTGCTCTCTATCATGGTCGGTCGAAACAGCAAACCAACCACAGATTAACCCCATCAGATACATCTTTCAAAAATGTTATGTATAAGAAATTTGAACTACAATTAGTCCTAGACAACAGCACATCGATTAATGCATCACTTCAACTGGAATCTGCTGTCTATGAATGCTATTGAGCCGCCACAAGTCTACTGAAGTTACATGTTTAACAACAAGACATTGTAAAGTAATGCTAAAAAAGCATGTACTTAATAGATGTAATCTACTAACCCATGTAAACTAATTCTATCATCACTGTTATTTTTGAATATGAATTAATGTTGCAACAATATATTAAGTGACTTTTTATGAGGTAATCAAAAATGTAAATGCCCCAGCTTTCAAATTAGTTAACTAGTTACCTTATTGGACCTGGATGTTATGCCATGAATATGCTTTCTATAAATTTTATACATTTTAAAATATAGTTGTGTTTATTAAAATGGTGTCTACAAGCAACAAATTCAAATGTGAAAACAAAAGACTTAAAAAACCTACCAAATATATCTATTTTCAAGCAAAGAAGATTCTTGAATATGGATCCATGTTTTGAGATTGCACACATACTGTATTATTAAAAAAACAAAAAGTTAGATTCTGCCATTTGTGCCCAAGTCCATTTGTGCCCTTATTCTCATTGCCTGTCTCCCTCATGACAACTTTTCATCCCCAGGGATCTGGTTTTCTGTAGCTTTCTTAGCAAACGTTGCAGTTACTGTTTTCAGAGTGCTTCAATTGCATAGAGTATGATTTTTGTCAAGATTTAGACAAATAAGCTGTCATTTCATGCCAGCAATATTTTCTACTATGAAAAAGTAGAATGTCAATGTTCTGCTAATCAGTTTCAGACACATGTGGGGTTTCATGCTATTTCACTTGCTTATTTCAATGAAGTCTCAACCTACAATAGTCATTTTGAACAGAAAATGTCTCCTTAAGGAAAATGGTGCCAAAACTCTGTGATAAAATATATTACTTCCAGTTTCCTTTTGTTGTCTGAACATACTTCAGAGACAGAAAAGGCATATTTTCTGAAATCTAAACCATTGCTGCTTCAGAGTGGACATATTCATGCCCCATAAAGGGTAAGATCAGGCACAGTATTTTATTAAAATTGATTAAAAAAAAGTTTCACTTAAGAATATAGTTTCTCATGAAAACTTAATGTATACCATAATTGTGGTAATGAAAAATACATTTTGATTCATAATGAACTTTCCTCTAATAAGAAGATTAATTATAGGATAAATTGATTGGGAACCTCCGCTGGACAGGCCCAATTATGGTAGTCCAGAACTTATTTTGTTCAAACAAAAGAAGCTGGCCGCAGTAATGTAAAATTACAGAAAGGAAATAATTTAGCAGACAGCTGGAAAAGCCATAATACAGGGTAAGTAGTCTTGGTCTATGTAAATCCTTGCCAACTGGGCACCATAAGAAGATAAATAAATACCAGGCACCTACCAAATTCACATTTACCTCCTCTGTTTTGATGCCTCCTAAGTGCTCAGTGCATCGTCTGACTCCAGCACTAAATTCCTTAAACTTCTGTTGAGAAGATATGTAGGCAAACATGCTGAGTGAGCTTGTTTTAGCTCCAGAATGAGGTTGCAGGTTAAACACACTGATTGGCACATAGTAAGCATCAATATTTAGAGAACGCCTCTACTGAATCTTGCAGATGAGCCCTGTGTCACATACAATCTAGTTAAATATTGGAAAGATTTATCACCATTAGAGTGTGAGGTGATCTGTAAACCCAGTCCTGTGCAATCATCAAGCTTTTGGCTCCTGCACTGAGCTTGCAAGACTAATTTATGTTCTCGAAAATGTCACGTTGTTAGACCTTTAGCTGAAAGGCAGATGTAGATGTATTCCAAGGTCTTTATGAACGGTGCTTTTATGCTGTAAAATAAAAAAATAAATAAATAAATAAAGCACTCATATACTGCATATACTGACACCATCTATTGATCAGCCTGCTGTGAGGCTTGCTGTCCAGAATACTAACAGACCTGCTCATAAAACCTCCACATATGAGCAACCATTACAGGTAAAACCACACAAGGAGGTCTTCTGCTTTTACAGCTGCGTTGTTGTGTGAAGCTCATTTAAATAATGGATTTTCATAAACTGCACTTAATGTTCGAATAGAGAAAGTCCATGACCTGTAGACAGAAGCTAGGTGTTTTTTCAGATAAGTTTTTGCCATTTACTCTTCTGTGAAATGAAATCATATTAGCAGGCTGGGACATTAGAAGGCATGTAAATTGACCTGGGAAATGTGGCAAATACAATTAAGAATTCAATTTACCCCCCTCCACCCATTTCAAATGAAAATGCAATTTAGATGATACAGTTGCCATCAATTATTTAGTGCTCTGCACAAAAGCTAACTCATAATTTGGAGAGTGCTGCTAGATTTATTTCACATGTTTAATGACCTTATATTTTTCTTGTGTTAGATGACCTGATTTTTTTTTTTTTTTTTTTTGCAAAACTAATTAATCTGTTATTTGTAACTTAAGCATATGTGCAAAATCAAAGAGACTGACTAGGCACTTTGCCTACTCTGTTGCCTGGTACTACCATATATAGAGCATAGAAATCCTATAATATTTATGTTTGCATTTTGGATTGAGCTGATGCTTTTATCCTAAGTAACTGAATATAATTGCTTGAATATTCCTACAGATGAGCCAGGCTGAGAGGCCTGTTTAGTTTCACACAGTGAGTCAGTCACAGGCTTTCAGCTGACACATAGCAGTTTACAGTCCAGCAATTTAGCCATTCAGCCACACAATCCACTAAATGAGCTACAGAATATAATTCAAGCGTATTGAGGCTAAGCGGAGATCCTGTAGACAAAACATTAAAAATTTTTGAAAGGAGTTAGTAATGCTGACATTTGTTACTTTAAGTTTCTGAGAACACAGAACCACGACACAAGTGTTTTAAATAGTGAAACATAAAGAAATGGAAACAGTTGCCTAGCAGTATAATGCAAAGTACTGCCCTTGAGTCTTTTAAAAGATGTTCTCTCAGTATTGTAATAGAATAACTAGGTGACACAACTGGCTATTCAATGCTGAATGGTCTATTATCAAAAAATGTTCTCTGTTTCCTAGAAAATCACAAATCATATAGAACACACATTGTGAATTTCTGAAATGTAAATAGTTTAAATACTTTTTAAGATATTTAAAAATAATTCAGAAAGACATGTGATACTAAGAGATGCTCCCTGGCGGCATCTGAAACTGTAAATCCTCAATGGGCAGATGCATGGCAATGTGCACACTTTGAAGTGTAAAACTGCTGTTAGACATGCTACTTGGGTGAAGCCAGTGGCACGCTGATGTTCAGTCCTCTGTAGACAACATCAGGAAAGCTACAGGGATACATCATGAAGTTAAGCAATAGTAATGAGCGAAAAATGTTGAGTTCACTTTGCCGTGAGTTCCCCAAAATCATGGGAATATTTACGATACTCGCTGTACTTGACGGACTGCATTAAAGTCAATGGAGAAGGACTAATTGACTAGATTTGAGTGGATTATAATGGTGCAGTCGTCTTTCAAGTGTCCCTGAGGGATAGGGAAATGTCTGCCAACTATACTTGTGGCTAAAAAGGTGACCTAAGCTGTGCGGCAGCAGTGCCAACCACTGCACCACCATGCCTCCGTGAGATCAAAGAAGAAAGGACGCAGTCAGAGTTATGCAATCATAGATTTCATCAAAACAAAATGCAGAAATACCAACATCATAGTCAAAAGTGAGAAAAATTGTGCAGATATTTTAAAGGCAGAAAATTCAAAGTGGCGTGTCATGATTGAAACCGCAGGTTCGTCTATTTTTTGAAGTCACACTGAAGGCTGTGCTAATGCTTTGCATTTTTTATTCTATCAAAAAGATAGAAGCGTTCTTGTAAATAGTTATAAATCTTTTGTTATTATTGTTATTTTGTAGAGTCTCCTCTGTGGTCGTTTGTGTCAGGCTCCTTCAAGGTTTGTTTTCACTTTTGCCATGCCACGTAGTTAATTATGCATGCAGAGGGCACAAGCCTCCTTCTCTTATGTTGACGTGGCTCTTGAAGATGAACCTGCATATTTGGCTACAAGTTCAGATAACTCCATCCCACAGAGTCTGTAATGCAAATAATCAGCATTTTATACCTGGGAGCGGTCCTATCAGTGTTGGCTGTTACAGTTCTGGAGGATGTCAAACTGCCCTTACAAAGCATTCTGGGAAACTGGTATTAAAAGAAAACATTTTCCCAAACTGACCAAAAAACATTTTCCCAAACTGACCAAATTATCAGTAAATAATTGACAAAGTAAATAATTGACGAACGCAGCAAATTCACTGTGAATAACGCTTTAGCAAAATTCACTCATCAACACAATTAAACAGCATTCAGTTGATCCTTTTCAACTCTGAACACACTTGATTGGGTAAAATGCTATCAGGGCAGTGCTATCCACTTGGTTAATATGCTACCAAGCCAAATAACCAAATTCTTTAATTTAATGCTTACATTATTAAAAATATTTCTTTCAAAAATATAAAAAGAATTATACTAACATAGAGTGTAATTTGCATTTTTTTAACTTAATGGAGGCAAACGTTCCAGAAGAAATGTTGCTTGTCCTACCCTCACCCTGACCTTAAACTGGCATTCTGGCCTCAGGTTCCCATTTTGTGGTCTCGTGGATTCTTTTCAATCTTAGATTAACTTCTGGCTCTTTCCATTAAGGCTGTCATTTACTGGGTCACCTGACCTAGCACCCACTTCCTCTGTCTTGTATTGGAGACACTTTCCATTGACCTTCATGGGAAATCCAGCATGATACGATCTATTACCTCCTAATCATACTAGTCTACTAGAGCCTGAGATAGTGTGACTGGGTATTAGTTTACCCTCAAGCAGGATTAGTGACCCCATTGAAACAGAGGCTTTGATTAGGAGATTGAGCACAGCGATGTATGAGGTTGGAGAGTTGTCCAACCAGGACAGACATTCCAAGAGAATACTTAAAACCTACAAGAGCTAGTAAGTGATCTGTTTCTGTCAGTGTGTTGTGGTTAGTGATAGGGTTATAAAATAGAAGTCTTCTTAAAGCTCTGCAAAAGTGGAAGAAGGTGATGCAGTGTTCTAGGATTAAGTTATCTGATTATTTACTGATGTGGAGGCAACAACCATGAGAAGGAAAAACACTGCAGTTGCTATTGGGAAATGTTTGAGTCTGCTTGTACACTTATGGCAGTCCCTGGTGAAGAAAGAAGGCATGGAAGTGCCTGCTGATTGATCTCCTCAGAAAGTCCTTAAAATAGAGGCAGTGTGATGAGTTAAGGGCACGTGATCGTAAGCTAGTCTTAACCTTTGGAGGAGCTCAGTAGAGTCTCTTGGCCTTGAGCAATTTTTGGGTAGGGTGAAAAGAGCCAGAACCTGACACTTTATTAATAGCTTAATGCATGTCACAAGACTGAATTGGGACACATAATAAACAGCTTTTGTATATTTTCCAAAGAGGCTTGTGTCTGTGTTTCTCTTATTGTGGTCACTCTGTTACGGCTATAGGTGCCTGTAGTCCAAACCATATGTGCAAAGCGCCATTGCATGGGGCATCACAGAGGCTAGAGTTGATGCCTCTCTCATCCTCTTCTGGAGGATGCCCTGAGCCATTTTGGTTGATCCTTTGATCAATTTTGGTTGATTCTTCACAAATGTACTGTAAGTTCAATTGTGTTGTTACAAATGCAGAGCTCAATAAAATTCTTGCTTGCATATCTGACGAACATGCAACATGCCAGAAAGTATTTTACTCCTTTGTATGGGTTGCATCATCTATTATTCCACTCCAGCGGAATATTTATGACCTAAAGCAAGTGATGAAATATTCTACATGCTATCAATTTTGAGACAAATCTGATGAAGGTGCTGCTTGAGAGTACCCATCCATATAATGGCATGCTGGAATATTTATCTTGTTGTTTTTTGCATAATCTAGCTACTAAAGAAATTTCTTGTCAAGCAGGCAGTTAGTGACACCCGACCTGCAGTAAAAATATTTATGATTAAGTGTTGGGAGTGCCTCCCCTGCTGTGTTGCATTAGTACACAACAACAGGGACTCTGTGGGTTTTAAATAGTTTAAGTAAGTAAATGAATTCAGAGTGAGCAAGCAAGCAGTCATATGAAAAGGAAGGTAATTTAGAGGTGTCAGAAAGACCGGCCTCTACCGAAAACAAAATGCCATCTGCATTTTTAAGAAAGCCAAAATAAATAAACTTAACTTATTGATCCAGGTGAGTCCCTCTGTTATTTCTTCATGTGTATTTTCCACTTGAATAAACACAAATGTAATTTCTATAGAAAGGAAGAATGTGAAATATGGACACATTTTTCTTGTTGGTAACATCAGTGGCAGAAGGATATCTTAACAATTTTTTAAAAGGTAAAAGCATTAAGAAATCAATAATGATAATAATAAACAACAAATGAACAGAACTCCAGCACCGTCCCTATGGGACTTATGAAACAAACAGATTTACAATATGGTATCAAATATATAAACTGTACAATATAACTAGAAAAGCAAATAGTGTGCAGGATGGACAATTCCAAGATGGAGCCTCGAAGCAAACATTGAAATATCACAAAGCCACAACAGCTTCACAGATCAAACAGAGCTGTAGAATACAACTAGAAAGACCAGTATGATAATAATGAATAAATTAAAAAGTATAAATTTCAAGATGAAATTATTCTAATTGGTTGTGATAGATCTGTCTCAGTCAACTGCAGGGGATCTTGAAACACATTAATAAATGGACAGAAACTAAAAGGACACAGAGAACAGCTAGGTCTTTAGTCAACACAGATGAAGCTTCACATACAAATCTAAGGAGACCATACTAAAAGCTAGCACCCAAAACTTCAAGTGATATTTTGTTGAGGGTTGCAAAACAACATCAACTTTCTGAATTAAGAAGAGCAATCTTGGGTGCTCTTTTATACATCTTCAAGTGATGAAGGCAAGTCGATATTTGACCAAATGCTAGAGTCAAAAACTCAACTGCATTGTAATGTGGTCAGAGAATTTTGTTTAGATCAGGACTCGGGGAGAAGAATTCTGTTGTAACCTAGTAATTTCCTTTGCAAGAAGAAACTGAAGAAAAATGATGGAATAGTTCAACCAAGAAATGATTAAAACATGGCAAAATACTTCATGATAAGATCTAATGAAATACAAAAGAAGAGTAAAATAGAATGCAGTTTTGTGCATTTTCAAGTGAATTCCAAGAAGTAATTCATGTTTTCTGTGTTTTTTTTTAACTGGTATTCCAGTACTGAAATCACTGAAGAAAGTATGCTTTTAATTATTGATGTTCAAATAGTCAAATATACATACGAATTGATGTGTTAAGCTTAGGAGAGCAGCACTAATCATACAAAAAGTCAGCAATTACATTCATTTGAAATGAATAATTTTCAAGGCTTTGTTTGTGCAGCTACTGGAACCAACATTACAGCTATTTTGACGCACAAATAAAGGGTAGCCAGCTGGCAAAGAATTGTCAGGGGTGAGGACATCACCATGGTTTCCCAGGATAGAAGAAAGTCCACCACAAAACCTTCAAAACAGAGACAGAGAAGAAGAGTGAAGCCCATGCTATCAGGGTGAGAGGATTATGGCATACTAGAACACAAAGGTAAGGGCAAACTGTGAAGGCTCACTGGTAGAGGAAAGAGTGGCAAAGACCATTAGAGATAGGAAAATGGGAGTGTGATTAAGTACCCCATTCTAACAGATAGGAGTAGCTGATTGTGTAGAAGGGCCAGAGTGGAAGCAGGGCTTATTTGACTTATTCTTGATAATGTGCTTGCTTTCAAGTCAGCAGTGTAATTCTCCATGAATTGGTTTTCACAGTAGAACATTGTGATATGCCACAAGGTGAGGGAAGTACTGGAATGGTTTTAAACCTGTGACCTACCCTGTTGCAAGATCTTAGTTCAGTCAAGCATATTTAGATTAATGGCAGGCAGGCAGTGTGGTGTAATTGTTAAGGATTTGGACTTCAGACCCTGAGGTTGTGCGTTCCTGCTGCTGATACTGTGTGACCATGAGCAAGTCATTTGACCTGTCTGTGCTCCAATTGGAAAACCAAAAAAGAGAAATGTAACCAAATGTATCATAAATATTGTAAGACACTTTGGATAAAGGCGTCAACCAAATTAGTAAATGTAATGTAATGATCTTTATGAATTAAAAATGTAAGCTACCTTAAGAAATGTAGAAAATTAAGAATTTAGAAATTTAACCTACCTTAAAAATCTTATGGGAGATACTAGAGATGAGATAAGTGATTATTCCTATGTTGTAATTTCCACTTGAGTTGAGTGGATGCTTTGACAAATTCTGACAGTTCTGACAGGGATGGCAGACCAATTTGGTATTAAGCCGGTGTACCAGATAAATTGCCCATGTGCTTTTTGGCAGTGTTGTTAACTGTGCATGCCACAAATACTCATTATTGAGGAAGCACATTCTAGAACTATTGTTGTGACATCGATCTGACCTATTACAAATGTAGACACAGAGGTTCCTAGGAAAGAAAATGCAGTACACCATCTTTTAGTGAGGTTTCTAGTGTTATATGACACAAAAATATAACTGCACTCAGCATGCCTGTGTTAAATGGATTATATTGTGTTTGGATGAAAGCAGGGAATTGTTTAAAGTGGCAGAGATGTAACAATATTGTTTTAGAAACAATCAATGAATAGTCAAATTCAGTAGTTAGAACATGATCGAAACACGGATGCGTAGAGTACCTATCATCAAAACCAAAGCAAATATCTGAAGTCGAAGTCAGAAAACTAATTGTTGTCAATACTAGAAAGTGCATTTAATTAATACTTTGTTTTCACTCGTTTGCTCTAGCAGTAGACTATTTCAAGTCTTTCCTTTGAGCATCCAGGAAAGAATACTAATGAGATCCTGACAATGTGTAACTGTGTGTTCATTCTTCAACTACATTTATTGTATTGCTAGAATCATAGAATGAGTAAGCAGACATTTCACATTATACAGTAATTCTATACGTGATTGCACACTTTACCGCAGTATAACAATATCCTGGTTCTTCAATACATACATACAAGCAATGAAAAGTAATACTTAGGCTAAGCAGGAAATGGCAGAATAATTATTTTAACATAAAAAGTAATTTACAGTGCCTATTAGCTTTACACATTTTATTATCATACAACAATTAATAATAGTTGATTTAAATTGACCTTTGTGAGACTGATCAACATGAATATGAAATACGAAAGTGAAAACAGATCTGTTCACCCCCTTCAAGTCAGTATATAGTAGATGCACCTATGATAGCCTTGTGCCTGTGTCCACAGGTCTTCATCTGCTTTGCACGTCTGAATACTGCAGTTTTTCCTCCATCTTTTTTGCAAATCTGCTCATTCTCTGTCAGGTTGCATGGGATATGATGGAATGTTGTATTCACTGTTGTGTAACAATATCTTCTGAACATTTACAAGGGTGTAAATACTGCTTAGAAGTACATATTGTGATATGTGGGATGGAAAACACTATGCCTTCACTTTCTAGACATGGTTTACTTTCAAAGAAAACAGACTTTCTTACAAACAGTAATGAGAGACATGCAGGATCAACTGCGCTGACACGCAATTCCTATATCTCATGGTAATAAATTGCATAAAACGTGTCTCCATTTCGCAAATGCCTTAGCTTTTCCCCAGCTATGTGGCTCCTGTCTTTCTGCTTAGTCTCATATTGTGGCATCCCCACCCTTCTCTAGTGGGGCAGCTTTGTGAAGATGATTTTGAATTTTGTTAAGTCTAAGTAGACTGTAACAGAGCAAAGTTTTACTGAAAATGAGTTAAGTTTTTTGTGTTTTATTTGTTGCTGAAACACTATACAATCTGCTTCTACTTCTTTGAGAATAAACTGTGCTTTTAGAAAGAACTACTAATTTCATTTATGCAAGTGAGAACCCAAAGTACAGTGATATTAGATTAGATTAGATAAACTTTATTAATCCCAGCAGCAGAAACATAAAAACAGGATACAGACTCACAGGACCAATAATACACCTAATCAATCAATCATTTGCTAAGTAAATAAATAAATAAAAATAAACTTGAGTACATCAGGTGGAAGTATTGAATTGCCTGATACCATGGTGGTATGAGCCTCTAACTCGAAGGTTGTCGGTTGAAATCCTGGTACTGAGAGAAGGAATGCTACTCTGTTGGCTCCTTGAGCAAGACTCTTAACCTGCAATTGCTCCAGGGATGCTGTAGATAGATAGATGACCCTGTGCTCTGACCTCAAAACTCTCTTAAAAGTAAGTTGGGGTATTCGAAAAATGTATATGGTGATTAAAAGGATTAAAAAAAAGGTACCTGTAGTTCTGCACCACTTCTACACACTCTCCCTAAATGGCGAATGGTCTCAGTGGCTTCTTTGCACACCAGAAGTACAATACCAGCTCTTTTGTCTTTGTCATTGTCCCTGCACCACAAGATGAAGTCTTCCACAAAATTCCTGTACTCTGATTATTAATTCACCCTATGAAGGACTAGTCATCTGAAAATTTCTGTAGATGGCAAGCACTGGTATTGTGCTAGAAGTCTGTTGTGTTAAGGGTAAAAAGGAAAGAAGATAGGACAATTCCCTGAGGTGCTCCAGTATTACACACTGCCATTACTGACAGACAGTCCCTCAGTCTCACAAACCGCTGTCTGTTGGTCAGATAGTCCATGATCCAGAAGATTGTGGGAGCAAGAAGCTTGGTCCTGCAGCCAAAGCTCAAATTGGTTTTGAATGTCTTGGCTCTTTTGTGGACTTTTGCAAACCTCAAGTTCGATATCTTGGTGTTATCTTTGAGAAAAATATTCATTCTGTTGTCAAGAGTTGCTTTTTCCAGCTTTGTCTTTTAGCCATGTTGAAGCCTTTTTATCTCCTAGGGATCTAGAGAAAGTTACTCATGCTTTTATTTTTTCTTGGCCTGATTACTGTAACTCATTGTATTCTGGGATCAACAAATCCCTGATATACAGGTTACAGCTGGTTCAGAATGCTGCTGCTCATTTTTTGGTTGGGGCAAAAAAAGTCTGCCTATGTATCTCCAGTTTTACCATCTTTGCACTGGCTGCCAGTTATTTTTAGAATTGATTTTAAAATTTTGCTGCCGGCTTTTAAATCATTACATGGGTATGCTCCTGACTCGTATTTATCTGAATTGTGTGTTATACCCCAGCTATACAGAGAGCTTAGATCTACTGGCCAGTTGTCTCCTGTGGTCCCTTGTACTAAGTGCAAAACTAAGGAGGACAGGGCTTTTGCAGCTGGTGCCCCTCCTCTGTGGAATTCTTTACCAAATTACATTAGGGAGTCACCTTCAATTGAGCTGTTTAAAACTAGCTTGAAGAGACATTTCTATTAACTCACTTTCCATGACCTTCAGTGATACTGATGACTCCCTCCTCTTACTCATTAGTTTGTTTCAATTTGCTGCTGGTTGTATTGTGTTTTATTGTATTTTACTCTATTTATTTTATGTTAATTTTACAATTTAATGTAAAGCACTTTGGCTACAGCATTACTGATTTTGTTTTAAATGTGCTCTGTAAATAAATTGACATTGACATATATATGTGTGTCTGTGTTACAAGATTTATATATAGCAACAGGAGAGGATCGGCATTTCTCCACACACAGAATGATCAAAGGAAGTAAAATGTACAAAACACTACATTTATCATAACACTTACACTTGATAGAGGGATCAGTAGTGAGAATATAAAGTACAAAAAAGTTGCTTTTTGGGGATGGCTTCCCTGCCCTCATTTATTTGACTGAAGCATGCTTCTGGTCTTCACCTCTTTTCCTCAGTTGGATGAACCTGGAGTTGCAAGTCTGTATGGTGAAAAAAAAAAAAAGTAATAAAAAGATACTCATTTGAAATTGAGCCTTGGCTTTATTAATTGTGTCTGTGGTTGAGGTGTAAGAGGTCATGTCTCATCAAAAAGCCATTCAAATAAAGTGCACTTAGGTTTTAATTATTATTTAATTATATTTAATAATAATTCCTTGTATTTATATAGCACTTTTCTCACTACTCAAAGTGCTCAGCAATTGCAGGTTAATGGCCTTGCTCAAGGGCCCAACAGAGCATAGTTCCTTTTGGCATTTACAGGATTCGAACTGGCAACCTTCAGATTGCCAGAGCAGAGCCCTATCCTCAGAGACACCACTCCACCAACTAATTTAATTATATTTACAACTAACTCCCATACTAGCTAGGTATAGCTTTTTGGCGAATATAGGCTACCTAGATAAATATAGTCTCCTATAGGTTTGCAGAGCCTTACTGGTGAGGAGAAGTAGGGTTAGCAAAATGCATTGGTTACTCATATCTCATGTATGGCTGCTCTGCAGATCTTGAACAACCTTTCCATTATACTCAGTCATAATGCCTAGGCTAGCTGTGTTCTAGGATATCCAGCCCTTCAAGACACCCCAGACATGCAGGTGCAAATGTTAGTCTTTCTTTACTGGTAAAGATCTGTCTGATGCAGCAGCTATTGGGAAATGCTTATTTAGCTTTATAGCTCTCATCATTAAATTTAAATTTTACTCAAAAAGCCAGTTCTTTAGATTTAATTTTTTCATCTCTTTATAAATGGTCTGACTTAAACCTAATATACCCGCGCCAAATGGTGTAAGCAATCTTTCTTTGTCTGGGATGTTTCGATGCAGCACTTCAGGCTATACTTTTTTAGCATTTAATGATGCTGAAAATGAGGTGAAGATAAAATCTGTGTGCTATGAGCTTTCATTACATAATAATATTTATTGGATTTTGTACTATCATTAATGAACAACCAGGAGGGGGAAGAATTTCAAATTTCAAATGCCAATTTCTCAATTTTAAATGTTTTAGTTTTAATTTTAAAAATATGTACAGTTTACTTCAGCAAACAGACAATTTGATTCCCTGACAGAACTGTTCTTGCTATTGACCCAACAGAATGTCCATTAGCTCTAGATTATCAATTATGGTAATCATTATTTAATAATGTAATTTATTTAACTATGTATGGAAAATAAAAGTATTTAAAAAACGGTGCTGTGCTATACATTTAAAGATATGAATCAATGACTGAAAGTGAATGATTTAATGGGACATTGTTAGGATTCCTGCTTTTGGATCTAATGTTCTTAGATCTACAATAGCCACAGAGCTATACTTGTTGTACAATGTGATGATTAATCTCAGTGCATTCAATGTCTGCAATTCAAAGTATGTCTCATTAACAAAAGAGAACATTGTAAAGGTAATATTGCTGTCAAATGGGGCATTATGTAATACACTGTGATTTGATCATGGATTTTTTCATTAATGGAACAAAAATATCTAAAATGTCAGTTCCAAGTCTCAGGGCAGCACGGTAGCATAGTGCTTAACGCTGCTTAACAGATACAGGTTCGAATTGAATTTCCAAATATTGTCAGTGGAAAGAATCTACATACCTTCTTAATTCTTGGTTTTCCTCCTTTATCCCCAAAGATCTGCAGGCTACATTAGGTGGTGACTCTAAACTGGCCCGAGTATGTGTGTAATTGAGGATTTGTGTGTGAGTGGGCCCAGTGATAAATGGTCCAATCTCCGTGGATATTTCCTACCTTGCAATTAAAACTGATGGGGCAGGATTTGAGAATGTTATGTAATATCATGTGCTGTGATTTCAAAGGACTGATTAAAATCAAAAAGCCTTTTAAAACATGGGGGATTACCACAGAGCAATGCTAAACACAATGTAATTATTCCTAATATCCTATATTCATAATATCCATTTGAATTATTAAATGCAGTCTTCCACTTGCCTCCTTCCCTTATTCTGATTTAACTGTATGCACTTCAGAGGTCTAATTTTATGATCGTAATAATTCTTATTACTTGATTAAACAAAGAATAGATAAAATGAAGAAGATAACTATTTTTCACTGGTATTTGGTTTAACTGTCCGTAACCTATAGAACATCTGTACCCATCAGTCTTTTTCTTAACAAAGAAAACCCCATCCCCAATTTGACTACTATCAAATTCTTCTTCCTCATGCTCTCAGAGTCCAAGTCATCTGTTACATGCCTTTTAGTCAAGAATGGGTTTCGCCTAGCTGCTTTACCATAAATATCTGGCTGGCAAAATGTTGCTGAGATAGTTGGCCTTTCATCAGGTTCTCCTATTTCAGCAGAGGACTTCTGAAGCTTTGTTAGACTGATCACTGGGCTCTTGGTCACCTCCCTGACCAAGGCCTTTCTTGCCTAGTTAGTCAGTTTCAAGAGGTTCCAAACTTCTTACACACTCCTGAGAACACTCAAAGCTATAGAAATTGTTTTATACCCTTGTCCAAATTTTGTTCTGATATTCAGAGTGAATTGTGTGACCTTATTTAAACAGGTGTGTGCCTTACAAAAGTTTGACCAATCAATTTATTTTGCCACAGGTGGAGTCTAGTTAAGGCCTTGATACAATAATAATTAAAGCAAACAAGATGCATCTGAACACAATTTGGATTGCCACAGCAAAAGTGTCTGCATATAAATGTAAATGAAAAATTTTGGTTTTTGATTTTTATTAATTTTTTAAACCTTTTGGCAAACAAGTATTCAGTTTGTCATTATGGGTCTTTGAGTAGACTGATGGGCAAAATTGCAAATGTATCAATTTAAAATTAAATCTACAACACAAAAAATTGTGCACAAACTGCAGTGGTCTGAATCTGCTCTGAATCTACTGTTGGTGCTAGAAATTACCATGAAAGCCCATGGAAACTGCAAAACATTGCAGACTTTTTATAGCATTTTTTTCTAGAGATTTTTATTTATTTCTGTACAGGCACTGCAGCTCCAGAAAAGCTTTAGCAAACAGTGAAGAGCATTTGAGAGATGAGCGTCTACTGTTATCTAGAATGGCATTAGACAGTAATATGATATGTTTTGTAAAGCCCTTTACCAATTCTACAGTCAGTTCTGCTTGTTGTTCCTGTGGTGGAAAAAGATTGGGCATGGACTTGTAAATATACTCAAATTTGCAGTAACTTTGACAACTTCCAAAAGTCTTTTCATTTTCAGTTTTTTTGTTCATAAGAATTATTTATAAATGCATTGAAACCATTTGTTTTTCCTTTTTGTCTGGAGCTCCCGACTCACTAGTACAAAAAAACCCCACATATGATATACAGGGTGGTCTAGATCTAATTATGCAGATCCAGATCGTCTGGATGATTTTGATTTATGCGGGGACGATTCCAGTTCATGTCGTCAGTTTGCACACTTCTCGATGGTCTGGGATTTTTCGGGTGATTTTCTATGTAATAAACTTAATAATAATATAGCATAATGAAAGTTGCATAATTAGATCTGGACCACGCTATATTCTTCAACTCGTCTTGAAGTATATTTAGACAAAAGGGTTTTCAGGGTTCCTTTCTAGTTTTAACCATCTAGACCCAAAAAAACACTAATTTTTAGGGCATTTTTGGGTCATATTTTGTGTAGGAAATTATACACTTATTTTAAAGGGTAAACCAAGATGAGTCATTTGCAAAAATAATCAGAAAAACTTGAAGTTGTACATGCCACATCAACCAATCCTGGTGGTTCACCTCTTAATGGCATATGGGGATCAAAGTTCTTTCCTTTCTCAAAGTCTTGAAAAAATGTGGATCAGAAGTATATACATGTGGAGTGGTCCTAGCTCTCTAACATCCACTTGTGTTAAAAATGCCCAATTTCATTCAAACACATATAGGGTATTTTTTTTGACAATTTTAGGGTCAGTGATTACAGAGTTGGTGTTATTTTCATCAGGTCTGTTGGGGATAAGAACTGGTGTGGTGCTGAGGTGTTGCCTGCTGCACGGCAGCACTCGGATCCCAATTTGAGGCGGCCCATACGGGTGGGCGCATGGAACGTTTTTTGTCTCCGGCAAGATGATCATCTTACTCTGCTGTTGGAGGAGCTGCTTAAACTCCGCATTTCAGTGGCGGCACTCTCTGAGGTGCTCAGACCAGGGACTGGCCAGATCTCTGTGGGTGGATACACCTTTTATTGGTCTGGTCGGTCTGATGGCTGTCATACTCAGGGAGTAGCTGTTGCTGTAGTGGACTGACTTCTTCCGATGGTGTCCAATGTCAGTCCTTTCAACAAGTGTGTAATGGGACTCAGATTATGGCACTCCCTGGTTGCCTTGTCTGTTGTCTCAATGTATGCTCCGACTGCGGTGAGTGATGTCTCGGCGAGGGAGACATTTTATTCGCAGCTTCGCTTGGTGGTTGATGGGTGCCCACGAGGTGACACTCCTCTGGTCATGGGCGACTTCAGTGCAGCCACTGGCACTGACAGGGCTGGCTATGAGAATTGTTTCAGTCCCCATGGGTCTGGTGACCGTGGTGAAAGTGGCTCCATGTTCCTTGACTTTGCAAAAGGTCAGGGGCTGCGAATTACTGGATCCTGGTTCCAGAGCACTGAACCGCATTGTTGGACTTGGTACTCCAATGCTGGTGGTGCGGTGAAGGAGATCGATCACATCCACGTGGGCAGACTCTGGAGGCTCTTGCAAAACTGCAGGGTCTACAGAAGTGCCCAGTTTGTGAATTCTGACCACAAACTTATTGCTACTCTTAAGATCCAGCTTAGGTCCAGTGTGTTACCACCTACTTGGAAAATGAGCCTGGACTTGACCAGACTCCAAGACCAGGCTGTTTCTAATGAGTTTGCATGCAGTTTGTGTGAGGAACTTTCAGATTTGGGTACAACTGCCAATCCTAATGTGATGTGGGAGACCTTCTGCGACAAGACCCTGAAGGTTGCTGAGGGTTGTGTTGGTGTTACTGGTGTTCCCAGAAGGAGGTGTTTCATCTCGCAGGGCACCCTGGATATCATCAAAAAGAGTCAGAGCGCACGGCTCAATGGCAACTCTGGTCTGTACCGGGAACTGAGAAGGACGGCTGCGAGGGCTCTGAGGGCAGATAAAGAGGCGTTTGTTAGAGGAATCTGTCAGCAAGTAACACACCATCTGTGGTCTAACGACCCATGTTCTGCTTACAGAGGAATCAAAGCATTACGCACATCTGAATCTGTTCCTTGGAGAGTCACAGTCAGGGCAGCTGATGGAACAGTCCTTACGGATGACACTACAGTTGTGACTCGCTGGGCTGGATACTTGAACAGTTGTTCAAAGCTGATCCTCCGGCTAGGATGTTGGATATCTCTGGGTCCACGGTTCTTGAGGCTGATCCTCCAATTAGCTGTGAACCACCCAATCTCACTGAGATTGCACAGGTGGTGAACCAGCTGGGGGGGGAGGGCTGCAGGGATCTGTGGTATCTGGGGTGAACTTCTCCAGGCTGGTGGTAAGGCTGTCCTCCTGGCATTGCAAGAAATCTTTGCTTCCATTTGGGAGACTGGTGTCATCCCAAATGACAGGAAAACGGGACTTGTCGTCCCTATCTGGAAAGGGAAGAGTGATTGCCTGGATTGTAGCAACTACTGGGGGATAACACTGCTCTCGGTGCCGGGTAAGGTCCTTGCTAGGGTCGTCCTCAATAGGATCGATAACTTGCTCACCTACCATCGACCAGAACAGTCAGATTTTACGCCTATGAAGTCTACCATCGATAGCATCCTGGCACTGAGGGTTCTCATAGAGCGCAAACGCGAATATCGGCAGAGTTTCTTTGTAGCCTTTGTTGATTTTCAAAAAAGCATTAGAGTCAGTTGATCGAACTGCCCTGTGGGACATCCTGAGGGTTTACGGGATCCCCTTGAGGTTGCTGGATATCATGGCTGGCACTGGTACTGTGAGTGCTGTGCAGAGTGGAGGCAGGACCTCTGCGTTTTTCCCAGTTGATTCTGGGGTTCGTCAGGGGTGTGTTCTTGCTCCTACTCTGTTCAATGCTTGTATGGACTGGGTGTTGGGCAAGGTCGTGGGGTCAAGCGGCTGTGGGGCATCTTTTGGTGAGGAAAGATTCACGGATCTTGACTTTGTTGATGATGCTGTGATCGGGGCGTTTGAGAGACTAAGTGAGGAGTCTGAGTGTCTGGGCTTGCTAGTGTCCTGGATAAAAACTAAGATCCAGGCCTTTAATGACCTCTTGGGCACAGCCATCAGCAGTATGTCTGTTTGAGGAGAGAGTGTTGACATTGTTGAGAGGTTTACTTACCTTGGCAGTGACATTCATATCTCTGGTGACTCTTGCTGTGAAGTCAGTAGAAGGATTGGGAGAACATGGGGGGTCATGAGGTCGCTGGAAAGGGGTGTGTGCAATTCCCGATATCTATGCAAAAGGGCGAAGGTTCAAGTCTTTAGAGTCTTGGTGCTTCCTGTCTTGCTATATGGTTGTGAGACATGGACACTATCCAGTGACCTGAGAGGAAGACTGGACTCCTTTGGTACTGTGTCTCTCTGGAAAATCCTTGGGTACCGTTGGTTTGACTTCGTGTCGAATGAGTGTTTGCTCATGGAGTCCCAAATGAAACACATTACCTGCATTGTGAGGGAGCGTCAGTTGTGGCACTATGGCCATGTGGCGCGTTTCTCCGCGGGTGATCTGGCTCATAAGATCCTCATTGTTGGGGACCCAAGTGGCTGGACCAGGCCAAGGGGTCGCCAACGTAACACCAGGATGCGGCAGATGGAGGGTCATTTCTGGAGGGTAGGACTGGACCGCATGTCTGCCTGGGGGAGTTGTTTCACTGTGTAGTGGGTGCGGCAATGCACTGTACCAGTGCATGCTCCCCAATTTGACTTGACTTGTTATTTTTGATCCTTTACTAGGGATCTAGACTTCTATGGGTCTCTGACTAATGGCATATTTCTATTACAATCGAGAATATTTAGACTTTAAACACTTAAATTGATGAAGACATTTTAATATTGTAAATATCTGATGCAACTATTCTTGTTTATTATATACTTCTACCCCATGAAGTAAATCATTACATTTCCGAAGAACACCCAAAATTAGGATGGCATGCACTAATTCAGAGATTATATATTCTCAGTGATTTAACTATGAAAATATAAGAATTCATTTCCATTTTTGTGTTAATTTTGTCATTGCATGTTATTTTCCTGATTATATTTTATTTCAGTGTTAATATCTTGTAATGTTAAATACGTATGTGTAGCAGCTGTTATATAGCAACTGGAAAGCCAAACCTGCTTAAGGGCAAACCATAAAGGAACCCAATAATAGGTGGTGTGCTACAACAAGTACTTTAAATAACAAGTGTAGAAACTTACAAGAAACTTTCACCTCTTGTATTTTCTTTTTATTCAATTTCTACTTTTTGTACGTTTTTAATAAAAATTCACTTTTCTTAGTGTTTTCACAACTTAATGTTAGAAAGTATTCTTGTACTATTTAAGGAAATGTTCAGTTAAGCTTCAAATCCTTTCTGTGTTTCCGAGTTTTAACTTTGGTTTCAAGCAACACTGCCTTGATTAATGATTTTCATGTTACATGACATAATTTTCTAATTTTTCACTTTTTGACTAACTCATAAAATCCCTATTAGATGTTCCTATATTTGAATAAAAGACCTTTACTCCTTGAAATCTATCAGAAGGAAAAATAAATATGAATATATAAAGCCAGATTCTGTACTGAATGGGTGTTAAGTAAGGGCATGCTCCATGAGGGCAATTCTCCTTCTGTTCCTTAATTCTACTATAAAGGTGGGAGGAAAAGTTCTATGTCATAACCAGCAGGGAAATAAAAAAGAGTAAGTTCATGTGTAAAAATTATACCACTTAGTCACCACATTTCTGTAGCAACAGGGGGACAAATATTCAGGAAGCTGAATTTGAAAAAATGCCCTAGCAGGCACTGAAACACCTGAAAGAGAAAGCTAAACAGTAAAAATATGCTGAACTCACAAGATCTTATTTCACCCTCTGTCTCTGCAGAGTCACTACCAACACCCATCTACTTTAAGAAGCTCCTAAATGAGCAATTGAAGTTTATAGTCTTGAAAACATTCAAAAGGTATCGACCATAAACAAACAAATATGAGCACTAAACAATCTAAAATGCCTAAAGAAACAAAAAAAAATTATGTGCAGATGCACAGGAACAGGTGAAAAAAATTGTTCCAAGTATGTAAATAAGCCATTTCAAAACTGCAGATCTTCTGCAAAAAGATCAGAGTAGCCACCAACAATCTTATCATACTGCTACGACAGGTTATACAGTGTCCTAAAATTGCTGCCATGACCACACATCTGTGATTTCATGATTAGTAACTCCAATCTTGGATCACTGGAAACAATGGAAAATTATCAACAAACAACGTGTAAATAAATAGTAAAAAAATAGTGATATCCTGAGCCAGGAAAAGCCATGGCATTATCGTAAACTCTACTTTTCTTCTCTACAGAAGGAAAATTCATCCACAAGGATAGATCTAAAATAGTATAAGAAGTACTGTAGATCTCTGTTTGGCACAATGAACTTAAGAAACGTTTAAAACTGAAAGTAACAGTACAGACTATATACCATTTTTTAGCAGATGCAAGTTATGAGATTCCATGTTTCACATAGTTTTGCTAAGCCAGACATATATATTTTAAGTTTGGAGACAACCAAAAGTGAATTTTGTTTAAATCAGGCTGGGAACAATTTTACAACTCATTGAGTGTCATTTTTCTAAACCAACGCAACTCCTCATGAAGGTGATGCTCAAAGTAGCGCGAGTGATTTTGAACTGCAAAGAGCAGAGGTGCTCTCGTTAACCTGGTTCAACAGAGAGCAAGCTTTTGGTTACAATGAAGTGTTTATAGTCTAAAAATCTAAAAATGCTTCATGTAAATATATAATGGTATGCAGAGAGCATGTTGGCATTCAAAGATATCAAAAGACTAATGGTAGTAGTGTAGGTGCTGAGTGTGCTCTCTGTTGGTAATTTATGACAATAGTGATGAAGTTGATGTAAGGTAGAAAGAATTGGCAGCTATGTTTGTGAAAAATCTGCACATGAAGTAAACAACATGTCACGGATTGTTAAAAGGAGGTGGAAAGGACTGCTGTTAAGAGAGCTGATAGTGAAGAGTCACAGGAGATGCAGATTTCAGTACTCAAAAAAGCTGCTTCAACAAATCTGCTTAACAGTAGATGTATGGACATGGCAGCACAGCATCCACCTTCTGAATGCACGTTTAAATGAATAACTAAAGTAAGTTAACATTACTGTCTAATTGGAAATGCAAACATGCTCTGTCAGAATATAGTCACAGAGTTTTAACACACAGTATATACCTAGACCACAAAACGTATCTAAACTTTTTTGCTGTTGCTATGTCATGTAGTAATACAATTGTCAAAATGACAGAAAGATATTGTAGCAGACATAAGTATGGCTCAAGCATGTGGAGCCAAGTAGCTGCAGTGGTCTGTGTGTCTGTCTGTCTGTTTGTCTCTTCTGCCACTGTGCTCATTACAATAATCAAATGAATACATATAATACAAATTTCTCACTACGTTTCAGTTACCTTGTGCTACTGAACACCTGAAATGATAACAGCAATTTTATTTTTTATTTTCTCTCAGTTTCAAATCTTTTGCTCAGTTCTATTTCCTCTCTCCTTGAAATCTCAGCAATTTAAAGTGAATTGCCTGGAAGAATTTGGAGCGGGTGTTTTAAAAAGAAGCCCAGTATGCGTAACCTTTACAGTGGTGGAATATTCTGTTATTCACTACAAACATTTTAAGAAATTGCCTCTAGAGATATATTCTTTTTTGTGAATCACGTCTGGCCCAATGAGACTATGCCTCACACAACATTTCTATCAATCATCGCTAATAAAAGTATATTTATAGTGTCCACTCTGGTACATGAATTTTAACAACTCCTCTTCCACCATGACCCATTTAGCATGTAAAATTACTTCTGCCATCTTTGATTTTCAGATACAACTCTGTAATTTACTTGGGTAGCCGTAATACCAGTTTGGTTCACAAGTGGCATGTTAGTCAGGCATGCAAGTAAAAATTTTGTTGCATTCTGTACACATAAAAATACTACTAGTATGTGGCTTCAGTTAAAGAAATATATGGCAACATATAAAATATGAATACAGTTATTAGACTCTTTCTAAGGAAGAAAAGACTGAAACAGGCAATTATCAACACTAGCGAGAGTAAGAAAGCTGTATGTTGTAGGTGTGATTTTTCACCAGCAAAAAACTCCACATCACCTCTGTGAATTTCCATAGAGTACAGTGCTGTTTAAAGAGGAATATTAGCAACATCACTCAAGTGTTTCCAGCTTTAGGATGGTTTCAAATGAAAAGTTAATTTGTTTTATTAAACAGTGGTTAAATTATATAAAATAGGACAGTATACATAGTCAGTATTGCCATACACTATTTGTAATCCTTTCACAGTATTCTGTGCATGTGACTATAATGATCCTATAAACATATTTCTTGGATTGCAAAGTGGTTGTGCTGTTGCCATATGGATAAAGAAGTGTGGGTGGGAATCCTAGGTATAGTTGCTGACCTACAGATTACAAACTGTTGGGTGTTTTTCTTTAGCTACTTCCGTCTTTATCTCATAAATAATACTGGTAGGTTCATTAGTGATTGCAAGTGCATGTACAGGTTGTCAGTGTAATAACCTGCTGCCAGGACTGTTTCTGGCACCCTGAAAACCTGGTTTGGATAAAAACAAGTTGGAGTTTGTTCATCACTCTTATGACAACGCAATTATTCATAAAAAATATACATACTCGTATGTAGCGTGTCCCAAAATGAATGCTCAAAAAGACCACTGGTGGTGGCTGGAAATTTACCCTATTCAAGAAAAACCACAGGAATCTTCTTTTCCAAATATGTCGCTCAAGTGGGAGTGGATGGGTGCCACATCTGAAACATGCAGGAACCACTAGAAATGCAACTTTGGGTTGTGTCAACTGGAAAGGAAAGGTATCCTCTTTAGGGGACTTTCCAAAACGGGGACAGTCATCACCGTAGTATTCAGGAGAAACAAAAAATAAAGAAGTAAGCAAAAATCCACAAATAGTCAAATAAATAAAAATTCTATATTTAATTCTTCCAGCATGGCTGGGAGGAACAAAAAATAATAGCAGTCACAAACACACATATCTGGAAAACTACTGTACAATTTTAAAAATATCACTTATTTAAGTAGTGTCATTAGTTTAATATACATATATCTACACTGGGCAGTTTCAAGCAACCTTATTGAAGCACTGCAGCACACACTAATAAAAACACAACAAGGCAGCATCTCAAATCCTGAGTTTGAACTGGGGAAGAAAGCAAGAACTCCAGATGAGACTCTTAGTAAAGGAGGTAATGGAACACGAACACTGTACAAACTACATGTATTAATACTGAAGGTTTTTCAGAATGTCACATGTTTGCAAAAAAAAAAGTTTATGTTGAAACATAATATTTGGTATTGGGAGAAATATATATATTTGAAACAATATTTGTCATTAAAATTATACTAAATAAGATGTATATCAAAATATGTATACTTATTCTCAGACTATGCCTTAGTAAATATATTTCAAAATGTATTACACACCTTAATTTTCAATACCCATCCCTTTTACTTATTCTGTTTTCTAGAGAGTAGTGTTCTTTATTAGAATAAGTAAAAGGCCTTTTGACTGATTAAATGACTGCCATTCAGTTGTGTCAGATAGAACATTTAAATTTAAGTGCTTTAAATTAGGGTATTAAAAATATCAATGTAATATAGAAGCACTAGTTAGGCATTTTTCATGTTTCCTTATTCTCCAATAATCCTGCAAGTGACATATTTTCATTTAAGTTTCTGGTGTCTTCATTTACACTTCCCAGTGCCTCCCGCAAAGCTGTAAAGCCATTATTCATCTGGTCAGGGAAAATCAAGTGTCATTATTAGGCAGCCCTTTCATTTCTTTCAAAACGCATCAAGTAAAAGAAGTAAACTCCCCAGTACTCGGTCAGAGAGGTTTAATGTCACAACTGGACAGGCCTAATCTGAAATACACTGACTGCTCCACCAGTGGTGTCAAAGTGGGGCTCCTGGTTTATAAATAATGATGTTTGGCCACTGGGCAATTCAACTGAGGAGTAGCAAAATGAAACACAAATGACAGAACAAAAGTGGTAAATACTGGGGATTTCAACATATGTGTGCAATATTCTCTTGCATATCTTCCCTTTTGACTTATCCAGACTTATCAAAATAAATTAAATATATTGCTATTAAAATGGATGTATTTAGACAACTGATCTTACTTGTTTTGCTTGAGAAGTCAGGGCCCTGCAGTACTGATATACAGAGTACAGCCGAAATAAGCAAAATATTGCTAAGCCATGTCCGATTTTTTTGTAAGGTTGTTTAAGAACATAAGAACAAAAACATTAGGATGGCTGTGATGAACACAAGCCATTCAACCCAACGCATGACCCATAATATCTATTTACCTAACTCTTTTGAATAAAATAGTGAAGCTGAGATTTGAAGCTCACTAAAGTAATATTATTTACAACAGTGCTTAGTACAAGGACCTGCTGCTACCACTAAAAAAATAATTTAGTGAGTTTTTAAAAAATTTCCATCATTTCATTCAATGTATGTTACATTTTCATGTTCTTTGCATTGCACTTTTAGTGATGCTTTTCAGTACCAATGTCAGACTGGGTTCTAGGCTGCTTTCACATTGAAACATCACTAACTGATTACAATGCAAACTTAATTTCAGTGTTGTTGCCCACCGTCTGAGTGTCATATGGAAGTGCATTAGGGTACAGAGAAAAGAAAAAAATTAGGGACACAGTGAAAAAAAGGTCAAAATGTCCACTTCAATTTAATAGTTTATTTTGTCATTAAAGTAGAACGTCGTAAACTTGATCTTAAAATCAATGCTTAAGTTACTAGAGTTTCTCAGATCCCATTATAACTAAAGTAGCACATTTAATACCTCGTATTGTATGTGTTCTTCTATGTGCTCTATGTGTGTGAATCAGTACGTTCTTCTTAAATGGGCTTTCTCTTATGCCGAGAGGACACAGAACACATTACATTTATAATATTACAGCTCTCTCTTAATGTAAATAGTTAGATGTACTGTATACTTGATATCATGTCCATTTGAATTGGATTAAAGCATGTATTAAACAATGGGGCACAGTGGCGTCTTGGTAACAATGAGCTGGTGCCCCGTCCAGGGATTATTCCTGCCTCCTGCAAGGTGCTTGCTGGGACGAGCACGACCCTCGATAAAATAATTTATTGCATCAATACTGTCTCTTTCAAACATACTAACCCCCAATTCCTGTCCTTCCTTTTTTTTTCTGTAAGTAACCCATCACTACACAATAAATTCAGTAATAAATGTCAAGCCATCTGTAAGCTTAGTATGCGATTCTTCAAAACTTTTAAGGAACGTCTTCATCATACATTTTGAATTATTTCATGCATCTGTCCATCCAGGATCGCGCCAGTCCCAGCAGGGATCAATCCCTGAACGAGGAGGCAGCTCATCGCTCCTGCTTCGTCACTGTGCCCACACATTTAATTACTAACACTATACATTATTTAAATGAAGTTAAAAATGTATCTGCATAATGTAATATATATACTTTAATGCATTTCATCTTAAAAATGATATCAAGAGCTCCAAGAAGACAGCATATGGAAATCTAAATCGACTTAGAAGCCAGTCGTCATCATCTATAAATGTTCTATTGAATTGAATTGAATTCCTTTATTGTTATAGTATGGTACAATGAGATTCAATATACAAATCCTCCATAAACTTATTTTCCTATAAAATGATAAAATAACAATAATAATAATAAAACGATAAAAACAATGAAAAATACACAATACAAAGGCATAAGTACAATATATATGTACGTATATAGTGCAGATAGTATAAATGATTCATAAAGTGGCTCAGGTTGTGCAATATTACAACTGTAGTGAAAGTTTACAGTGAGGTAATTTGTTTGTTCAAATGGGCAATAAAATGACTTAAATATAGTAATAAAAATCAACACAGCTGAATAACAGTATAGTATCTGGCAAAAAAGATAAACCAAAACATAAACTGCAAAACTGCTAAACTGTCAATTTAAATTGGTCCTGATTCAGAAGGTGCTGCTTCCTGACAATCTCCACAGCCTCATCCAAATTAAACCACTTAATGTCATGTTTGTAGCTTCAGCTGCCACATGACAGTGGCACACCTACAGGCAAACACAGAAAGATACTATAGTGATTAGAAAAGCATGAAATAGAAAACAATTGCTTTGAGACAACTTCTACAGTAAAGGCTATAGTGACATAGGGGTTGGCAGGTTTACATGATGGCCACTCAGCATAGCTCTCTGTAAATACTGGACACAACAATTTGTGTCATGATATGAACTGCGCATCATTTAATGGAACTAGTTTTTAAAGAGAATTAATTAAGAGTATGTACATATTGTGCACAAACTGGTCAACCCCACAAGATTTATTTGTAGAGTAAGTGCAAAAACATTTAATATGGAAATATTGACACCAGTTCTATTGTGAGGTCAATTTAGGGTAGTATTTTTTCTCTCTTACTATTTTACTCATTATTTGGGAGTTGAACATAATATCCTATATGTGACAGATTAGGGCTGTATCGCTCCCTTGAACCCCTGTCCAATACGCCAGACACCAGATAAAAGTCCAAATGTTGACTTTATTCATACAGCACAGTGCACAAAGCACCCTCTCCTCCACTATACTCATTAAATTACAAATCACAAATACAATAATACTCTCCACCACTCCCAGACGTGTTGCCCTCCTACCACTCAGCTTAGCTCAACGCTCTTGTGTTTTGTAGTCCTTTTTATAGTCCTTGACCCGGAAGTGTTTAACCTTCTCTGTCCATGTGACCTGGAACACTTCCGGGTCAGATAAAACTCCTTCTCTTCACCCAGGAAGCACATCGTTCCCTTTGTCCACGTGACTCTGACGTACTTCCTGGGCGTAAGGCAAATAACCATTGTTCCTCCCTGCAGCATCTCCTAGTGGTCCCCATGGCATCCAGCAGGGCTGTGTATAAAAACTGCAATGTCCATGATGCCCTGCTGGTCTTCGGGGAACCTCCATACTGCAGGGAGGGCTCCACCTGGTGGCTTGGGGGTATTGGCCGGGGTAAACGGCAGGCCATACACCACAATAGTTAGGTACTCATCCATCCATCCATCCATCCATTATCTAACCCGCCATATCCCAACTACAGGGTCACAGGGGTCTGCTGGAGCCAATCCCAGCCGACACAGGGCGCAAGGCAGGAAACAAACCCCGGGCAGGGCGCCAGCCCACCGCAGGGCACACACACACACAACCACACACCAAGCACACACTAGAGACAATTTAGGATCACCAATGCACCTGACCTGCATGTCTTTAGACCGTGGGAGGAAACAGGAGTACCCGGAGGAAACCCACACAAACACAGGGTTAGGTATTCATTTTAAACCAAATCAAACACATTACACTATGTACTGAAATGCAGGTTGCTAAACTCCAAGTCTGTGCAGTAAGTAGTATATAAAAAGACAACAAACAATAACACACAACTTTATACATAGCAATATTTTTTATCAATGGTATGAATTATATTAAGATCATAAAAATATGTAATAAAAATAACTTAAATTATGTAATATAAGAGAATTAACTTCATGAAGCTCTAGACACTGTCTTCATTTAGTATGTAGTTGAACTGTGGACCAAAGCGTGTCCTCTGTCTTTTTGAACTGGTCTTCTGGCAGTGGTACAGTTTCCCTGAACATAGCACAGAAAAGAGACCACTAATGGGATGGCTGATATCTCTGATAATTGTGTTTGCCCTTTGTCTGACATTGCTTAGTTTAAATGTCCTGGAAGTAAGAGAGTGCACACCTATTGATGTGTTCAGCTGACTGTACCAGTCTCTGCCGAGCCTTGGAGTCCTGCTGTATGCCTTTTCCAAACCAGACAGTGATACTTTCTGTTAGGATACTTTCAGTGGCAGTATCTGGTGCTTGGACTAGGTCAAGTCTTCTGTGATGTGGTCGTAGAGGTATCTAAAACTGTCCACTCTCTCCACCAGAGTGCTGTTAAGTGCCTCTGAGATGTGCCTCTTCTGTTTTTTTCCCAATATCCACAATTATCTTTGTCCTGACACCAATGTGACAGACTCTATAAATGCCTGAAATACACTCCTAATGCACCTCCAAGACGTAGAGGAAACCCAAAATGTGGCAAGAGTTTTAGGAGGAGTGTTAGATTAAACATGTGCAGCAGTCAGGATTGGCCATGCATGACATAGCTCATGCCACAGCATTGATTCTTAGGATTTTTGTTCTTCCACTTGCCTGTACTAGACAAGTGACATGACCAGTCTACTCTTTTCTGGCAATTTATACAAAAAGGTCTACATTGTTTCACACCCCACACCCCACATGAAAGAGTATATTTTGCTGAGAGAAATGTGATTTTTCCCATTTAACCTTATAGATAATCTTAAACAGAAGTGCACAGTGATCTGGTGAATTAAGGTTTCAGGCTTTTAGAAGTTTAAACTGATACAAAAAGCATACGTGTGTTTAGGGGTTAATTTTATACCAAGGAACCTTTCTGGCTACTTGTTTTGAGTCTGTACATCTTGTGAAAAATAGTATTCATTTTGTTAGTATTTTTACACTACTGTGGCACGATTTTGTTCTGTTTATGTGCAACGGCCCGTTAGGAATGCTGTCGTTAGGATGCCGTGGTTTTAAACACATCAGAGTCTGATGTCATTGATGCGATTTATAATATAAACAAAGAGCTTTTGCACATTTCTTTTTGCATTCTGTTTTTTACCATATACTGTACAGTACATCTTTCCACTTTAGCAAAATTTAGCAACAGTTAAGGGAAAGTATTCTTTTCAGATTAAGGACCTTTTACTAAGCTTTTTGACTACAACTTTTGTTTTTGTGCTGACATGTTTCCTCCTGCCTTTTCCCATTAAATGTTTGAGACCCCATCTATTGCTGGCAATACACTAATGAGCTACAAGAGATATATTTGTGACGCTTTTCTAAAGCCTTATTATAATAATCCAAAATATAAGAAGGAGCAAGATTATTCAAAGCTCTGTATACCATTACTATAAATAATAATTTTAAATAGTATTAATAGTATTCTGTGGTGGGTTGGCGCCCTTCCCGGGATGCCTTGCGCCCTGTGTTGGCTGGGATTGGCTCCAGCAGACCCCCGTGACCCTGTGTTCGGATTCAACGGGTTGGAAAATGGATGGATGGATGGATTAATAGTATTTTTAAATGTATTTTAAAGGACATACTTAGCAATGTACTGTAACAGTGCCATAACTGGTGAGATATGCTCAGATTTTTTTTGACATCTAAAAATTTACTTTAAAAAGCACACTGTGGTTATCTCTTTGTTGGGAGATAAAACGAATTTGCTAAAACTTAAATGCATCACGCAGCTGCGGAAAAGAATGCAGGTCATGATTAAATAGTCTGCAAAGTGCAAACAAGGCTTTATGGTGCAATATTCCTTAATTTTTACACCAAAAAATGTACACTGCTCCAAAAGCATTAAGTTTTAGTACATTTTACAGTTTGAGATTGTGAATTTCCCTACACAACTTTATGCAAGTTGAACGTTGCCTGTTTTGTTCAGCACTATTTTCTGTCTGTTACCCAAAACTGCTGTTGTAGGGGAGGTAAAACACTGAGTCATTTAACAAAATCTAAATTAATTGCTAATCAAAAATAGAGAGCATAATTAGACCTAGAAATAAAATCTGATTCTCTACCAGGAGGCATCTACATTAGTTAACCAGTTCAAATTAAATAGAAACGTCTTTGCAGTCTGAAGTGCCATTTGCTTAAAATTCCTTCATTAGAAAATAAAGCTGCTTTGGTGAATGATTTTATACTTTATACAAAATTTGATCTCATATTTACTGTCTCTTTAGTAAATGTGACACTATTCCATTAGTTGAGGCAGCACCTAATGACTTTTGATTTATTCATAAATCAAGATATAGTGGTAGAGGAAATGGCCTTTGAATAATTTTGTGTGATGATCTAAATATTGGTTTAAAAGTTTGTGTGAATTTACAACCTTTGTGGCACTCAGATATTAGAATCTAGAAGAATTCTAATACTAATTTACAAACCACTTTGGCCATAGTCATTGTTATCTGACATACTGTAGCTATCAATTCTGATTATGTAATGTTGTTGGGGGATTTTTCTATTCATATATGTTATGATCTCTATTTTACATAATTTATGTATGTCTTTTCTAATTCCATTCCTGGCAATCTGCACATGGACTCTAGGAATTTTGTCAAGTAAGGATTATGAATATCTAAAAAGATGAGGTGTGTCTGGCATATTTTAAAAGTACATATTTTGTTTTATGTCTTACTGTGATGCCATTTTCTTTTTCCAATGCCATTTTTCTGGCAACTTTTCCCAGAACACACCGTAATGCAATAGATGGTTATGCCATCAGAACAACAGTTGGAGGGATAAATCCTTGTTTTGCTGCAATACAAACAAGTCTTTCTTTTTGCTCTTCTCAGTTTTTCATTATGTGCTCATGGTATTCCTCAATTCCAATTTTTGGTTCCCATTTTAGTTTTGACAGTCAGTCGTCTTAGCTCCCTATTTTGAACCTTTGAACCATTAACTGACTACAATTTTCCAGGTCAATTTTAATTTTTTTTTCTTTTACTGTCAGTACAACATAGACATGGAAACTGACACTTTTATCATTTTTTACTCACTAGGTAAACTTGGTAGCAGCTTATTAGATTGTTAGTGGCCCAATTTGTTATCATAATCATACAGTGGATCTAAATATCACTTACTGAGTTGAGATTCAAACTATAAGTATTACTCCACTTAATGAAAGTATCTCAGGTTGCTATTTAACTACCTTCGACTGTTATTGCTATTTAACTACCATTACAACTGTAGATTAAATTAGGAACAATGTGTCATCTACTGTAAATTGCATTTGTTGATGATGTGACTGGTGTGGGACTCATCACTAAGTATAATGATGAGACCTGCAATTTGACAGGTGGTTCACTTGGGTAAATTGTGTACTTGTAATAATCCAGAACTCAGCACCATCAAAAAAGTGGAAATGAAGATTGGCTTCCACTGATACCCTCCTGCCTGTCTTTATGTAGATATCTGGCCATGCTGTGTTCATGGTAGAAGTTTTTACTGTGAAAATTCCCTACATACATCAGTAGTAAAGATGTTATAAACTTCTTAAGTAATAAAATTGATAATAAAAAATCCCAGCTTTCAAATTTATCTCAAGAACTTCATATTGCAATGTCAAACCCTACATCCTTAGACCAACTTATTAATTTTTTTTACTGATAACAAAATGGGAATCATCATTTTATCCCTCTTTAGATAAGCCCCAATAAAATTACTGAACAGCTTCATTATTATTCTGCAGCATTCATTTTAATATTATCAAATGTTTGTTATTGACTAGAACAGCCCCCACAGCACCAAAATTGTCAGTTGTCAGACCAATGTTTAAAAAAGTCACAGTAACACCCAAATAAACTAGGACAGCTTAGCTATTAGCTAACCAAGCAATCTTGATGGACTAAATGGTCTCGTCTCATTTGTCATGTTTCTTATGTTCTTATATCCTTAAAAATTACATATACAGTATTTTAAAAATTTCCCTTTCCTTTCTGATGAACCTGAAAAAGAAGCTTCAGTCACACCTTAAATTTTACTGGAGAAGTTCCAGTTTGGCTTATACACACATTTCAAACTATAGAAACAGAGCTTACCTGTATTGGTAATAAAGAAAATGCTACAATTACAATTGCCCACTGTATTCTTTTAAATAGGCTTAAAAATTACTCAGTATCTTTGCATAACTTAGTTTTACTTTTATCAATTAGATTTTGTAATGTACAGAAATGTGTTGATAATATTCCACGATTATCTTCAGAAATTAGATATGGTGTCTCGCAGTTCTCAGTACTTGGACCTTTACTGTTTTCATTTTACATGCTTTAGAATGGAGATACTATTAAAAATATAATTTTAATTACTATGCAGAGATTACACAGTTGTACCATTCTATTAGACCAAATGACATTTCTGTTATGGCTTCCTTTATTAACTATGTCTCTGAATTTAAAAAATGGATGGATGCTATCTACTTATACACCTTAATAAATGACGAATGTCTGTGTGTCAGTGTATCTGTGCATCTCTCTGGTTGCTACGATTAGGAAGAAAAATTTAAAAACTGGCAAAACATGTAGAAGAAGGGTGAAAAAAATTAAAATGATAATAAAATATTAAATAATGGCCTAAAAATAAAAAAATGGCCTTATTGGCCTGTTCTGTTGTCTGATGTTATATGCCAGCAACAGCTATGGGGCAGTGTCTTTCTTACAGCCACCCAGGTTATGTAAACAAGGTTTATAACTGTAATGCTAAAGAGTGGTAGCTTTGAGTGGTGGGAAATGGATGAGTGAAAATAGGGATAAATCAATGTGCGTATCAGCTAAGCCAATGCAGCAGCAACCATTTTCCCTGCAAAACACTCTGAGTATAAGAGTAGTCAGTTCATTGAACAATGATAAGAGGAAGCAGTGAAAAGTGGAGGCTCTATACAAAGAGGAAAAAGTCGCCATGAGGATAAAGGGATTGGGTGCATGTTATTATACAAGAGCGGTAGTTTTTAAAATTTTTTTTCTCTTGTGACGCAGTTTCTCCTTTTTTCCATCTTTCTGTCCCACAATCACTGTGGAGACATCCAGGGCATCCATTCCTCTTGTAGAATTGTTGTCCCGAGGGGGACAGGTCCCTCTTGGATAATCATTGTTGATCGTCGTCCTTTTCTCCATTGGAGAATCACCCATTTGATGTTATTGTGATTCACAACACTGCACAACCCAGGTTCAGACATGACTCAGCCTGTAGTAGTTTAAGAAACACTGTGTCAGACCAAATCGACAACCCGTGTGTTAACTAAAAAACATGAAGTTTATATTGATTATTTATAATTCAACCCATCTTTGACAGGTAACACAACTAGACTGAGTAAAAAAGGAAAAATGTTATTAACTGAATGGAACATGCAGACTGCAACAGTGGCTGGTCACCTTTTAACTTGGCAGGTCTGAACATTAGTTTTACTGAATTACCAGGCAACTTGGGCACTGTTTTTGACACTAGTCTTTCTAAAACACTAAAACCTAAAACATTAAAATCTGTTTTTCCAGTTTAAACAACATTGAACAATTAAGATTAAGTTTCTAAATATGAAGGATAATGAAAAAACAATTCATGTCTTTGTTTCTAATAAAATTAGCTACTACAATGTATTATTCATGGGCTTTTTGAACCATTCTAAATGCTGATACAAGAATCACTACTAGAACTGCTGTAAGAAGTAAAACCTCATCATTCCTGTTAAGTCATTCTGCTGGTTTCCAGTAAGATATAGGACTGATTTCAAAATCGTTTTTTTTTTTGATGCATATAAAACTTAAATGGCCAAGGCCATGCTTACCTACTTGAATTTATCATTAGATACAAACCAGTGTGCACATTATCACCTCATAACGCATGTATACTCAAGGTTTGAAGGATTAATAAAACAGCAGTTGGAGGTATGGCTTTTAGTTTTTCTCCATCTATGAGTATAAAAGTTGCCTCATAAGTCTCAGTTTTTAAATCCAGGCTGAAGACTCACCACTTTAGTCTAGCATATATGATTAGCTGTGCTTGTTGAATTTTTGTTTGCTAGTCAGTTGTAGAATAGTATAAGCATAACAATAAGTATAAATGTAACTCTTACTAACCTCCTCTATTCTGTTTCTCTACTTGGTATTTTGCTCTTTCACTTGGTACAACTGCTGTACTGCCAAGCTGTTCTTCTGCTCATGACAAAGACATCAAATATATTTTGAGGCCTTGGAATCCAAAGAAGAATCCAACAATGAAAGGATCTTGTCATCTTATTATACTGCCCAGTACAAATTTTTTATAATATGGGAGGCCCCTGAGGGGAAGAACTACATACCCACAACTTTGACTCTATCTAACTTTGACTGTGACTTTGCATTACAGCAAATCCTGAAACCGCCAGAGGGATTTTTTTCTTGATGGATGTTGCCGATTGCAGATTTTGTTTTGCTGTCCTCCATTGTTAACTTACCATATCAATGGACATATGGTTTTAAGATCCATGTATATTAATTACTTTAAAAATGTGTTGGTGTACTCTGTGTTTAATCATATCTGATAATGCCTGCTTATGTCTATAGTATAGATTTTCATAAACATTGTAATTTATACGTTCCTGTACATTTTTTGTAATCCTATCAGCCTGTACTATAAATAAAAAATGAAAAAATCAAACTAAATTGTAGTTCACCTTATGGAGGATAGTCCTCTCCGGATTGAATTGTTTTAGACCTTTCTGGCACCCACAACACCACTATTTGCTTGACTTCTCCTCTGTTTTCTTGATAACTGTGAAACACTAATGACTTCTGCTAACTACAGTTTATGCTCCAATTATTATTTCTCTAAAGTAAAGAGTAAAATGTGCAACAGATGTAGATGGGTTAAATATGAGTACGTACATGGCAAGCTATCTTTCAACTACCCCTTTCTTGTGGTAAAATCTAAGGTTTTCTATCCTGCTACTTTTCTGTTATCATGTCATCTGTTATCAGGATCATCAGCATATTTGCTCCTCCTTAGCCTGACAAGTTCTTTAAATTCCCAACAGTCCATGGTGTTTCTTCTCTGAAGCTCCCTTTTTCCAGATCCATATTCAGGTTGCCTATATTATTCACCTCTGATGTTACAAGCTAGCTACTAAAATGTCACAGTAACAACCTGCTTGCATAGAACTACATTACAACCCATGACACTTGAAATTCTCTGTGGAGGGCGCAGTCTTTTTTAACTGCCACTGGTAAATAATTCTGCAGTGCTGTTGATACCAGCTTTACAGTGTAGCATTTTCTCTTGCACCTTTTCTGTAAAGCTTGTTAACTTGTTTAACTGTGTCACACTTACACTTCTTGCCTCTTATTATTTAAAATGAGCTCTTCAAAACCTGGAATTCAATTTTGAATTATTATTTTACTCACATCCAAAAAAACATTTTCATGTAAGAAGTCCAGAGTGAATTATCTGAAGCAAGCCAGCCTAGTGTTTTGTTTACCTGCAGTGAACATGAGGGCAATGTGCGACTGAAGACATCCAGAGGCACTTTCACAACTCAGTGTACCTTCTGGAAGAATTTAAAGCAGGGCTGCTTTGTGCTTTGCTGCTGACGCCTGGCGCTCTTAATTCAAAGAGACAGTTTTAAAGCTTGCCGCTAACGGTATCAATTTTTAAAAGTCGAGCAGCAGAGGAACAGATTACTTGTCTTCAGAAGGAAAGATGATTAGTATGGCCATTTGAGCTACTTTGTTTGCTGAGCCTATACCTGATAACACACACAGTGCAATCTATTAGCTGATTTATTTTGAAGGTTCTATGTGGTCAGCTTTTTCACTATATACTTCAAAATAAGCAAATTAAAAACACACACACAAATGGGTTTGTGCGATGTGGGGGACTTACTTCTGGCTATCACTCCATTGATATTGCTTATTACTAACTCAGTACCAAATAAAAGTAGTTATTTCAAACATAAAACAAACTGCTATTTCCAATTTTGTATTTTATTTTTATAGTTAGGATGCTTTCAAATGGGCAATTTGTTCCTATAATCAGAGTGAAATACTTAAACATACTGTATACAGCATGTACACACAGCAGTACTGAACAAAACAAAAAAATAGTCATTTCCTCTTATTATTCCATAAAACAACTAGAAGAGCTAATGAAAACTTGTTGTGGCAATTCCATATGCTTATTCTAAATATTCTAAATAAGTCAAACAAGTGATTTTTTATCGGCGTCTACCTCAATAGCATAGAATTCTGGATGTATTAGTCTGTTTAAGGGTTAGTTTATACATTCCAATGAAAATCTTTGAAAAGTTTTGATACAGAGAGTTTGTCCGTTACTTGTATTTGACTGCTCTGTGGCATGGTGAAACAGTTCCTAGTATTGCTGCAACACACTTTCAGGGACCCAAGTTATGCTGCATGCAGTCCCAGTGTCCAGCTTGTTTTTCTCTGGTTCTCTCCCACAGAGGATTTTTTTTTAAATTTTTTAATCAAGTGAGTGACTGCTAGCGTTTGAACTTTGCAAATTATTAGCATCCCCTCCAGAGCTGGATCTTGCCCAGTGCTACCAAGATATATTCTGGCTTCTGCTGATGCTGCAATGGAAAAATCAGACTCATAAAATGGATATAAGGATGTATTTCTCATGGTGCTAACAAAACTTGTTGTTAAGCCTTTTTCAATTAATATTTTATGGAAGAATATATGCTCAATTTGTTTGAATCTCTTCAGGGTTTGTATTCTGCTCTGTTAACCTTAAATCCTATCACTAGTAAAATATATGTAGTTGTTTAAGAATAAGTGATGAAGTGGGTCTCATATATGTTAAAGAGTTTCATACAACATACTTATAAAATGTGTTCACAGGCAGACATTAGAGTTATGCAAAGGCAATATTTTGTTCTTGTGAAAGGAACAACTTAAGAGTCTACACAGTTACAGATAAGACAATTCATGATCTCTGGAGGCAATGTAGCTGTTAAATATTTGCTCACTAAAGGTCTCCAGACATGACCTAACACTTGATGGCAAAAACTAAGCAGTCTGACATTCATTTATGGAATGGCAAGAGTGGGGAGATAGATTTTAATACTAGAATCCCTGAAGCCTACGAAAAAAGTAATCCTGGGCCACCTTAAATTCTTTGGCACCTCTCCATCAGTGTCTTTTGTTTTGCAAATGTGTCAATCAGTACAAGGTCCGTTCCCCTCCCTAAAAGCCCCCCTTGTGTATAAAGGGTGTGCATTGTGTGAAGTGGACATTCAGAACTTAAAGTTCTGACTCAGCATTAATGCTATTAAAGACCTCATTTTGTTAACTTAAAGCGGAGCAGTTTCATTTATACCAGACCTGGGAGTGCTTTCAGTGCAATCACATTGCATCCAGGAAGCACTTCTTGGTCAGGCAGAACTTCGTCATAATAGGAGAATCTGCCTCCAGCAGCAACTCCTAGAGGCACCTAAGGACCCCAACAGGGCTGTCCAGCATAAACACAACTCTCAGGAAGCCTTGTGGGTGTCCAAATGGGATACTTGCCAGAGATGTCGCCACCTAGTGTACTGGGGAAATACATGGCTCTAGGAAGCAGTCTCTCTTTGTTTATCCATTATAATGGACTCCTGAACTAGTAAAGTACCACTAACCAACCTGGTCAGCATGAATGTTCACCCACATCCTTCCATTATAGGAGCTTCCCAGCCAGGTAAACAACCATCCATCCCAGCTGAAATGACAGCCAACCCATGTTGCCTATTACCAACCATACATACAAGAGACATAATTTTAATAAAAAAGCAATGAAGAATTCATTGCATTTTGTTTAAATGGAACCAATACCATGCTGACAGAAGTCTCAGCAAACAAAATATGGCTAGTCAATCGTGTCAAAAATAAAAGTTTGCTGACAGTTCCCTGTCACCAAAACAAATTTCACTTTACAAATTCATTAGATCAATTTAGATTTACTACATAATATGTCATCAATGGAATTTTAGAAACAAAGTCTGAAATTATATTTTTCTAAAAAATGGATACTTGCATTGTGACCTATATACAATGTCACTGACATAAAGAACTTTGACAACAGAACAGTTAAACTATTGTGTTTGTGAAAATGATCAGTTCTCTCAACTTTCTGAGGGCACTCATTACTAAATGATTTTACTGTGTAAAGTGTCCATCTATAATAACTAAGTATATACTGTGTCACCTGTAATTATTCAAGTCACTAAGAAAAATTAAGAATGTCTCTACAAGAACTAACTGGCATGGTGCTTAGAGCTGCTGTTTCATGGATCCATTATCCTAGGTTTTGAATACCTTTCTTGGATGTCTGTATGGACATCCCCAAAAACATACGTTAGGTTAACTAGCTACTCTATATTGGAGCAGTGTGACAGAGTTTCAGTTAGTTCATTTATGTGACCTGGGAGGGAATAGCACCTTCTCAAGAGCTTTCTCTCGCTTTACACCCTGAATGTGATGGCTCTAGCCAACCTCTATGATCCTGAACTGCATTAGGATATGGCTTGGAGAATATATCTATGTATGTATGTATGTATACAAGTTCAAGAATGTGTGTATATAAGTATTCATTAGTTCTACAGAAATTACTTATCAGCTTCTGAAGAAGGTTACCATGCATATCAGAGTTTGCTACAAGAGTAGGACAATGCAAGAGAGCTATTGCAGTTGGTGGTGAAAACATATCAGATGTTACTGGAATGGAACCAGTAGATCCAATCCAAAACTTGTCTAAGTATAATCAAGGCTAACAATCTGAATGTCTGATGAAATACAGGATTAAAAAAGTCTGTACCATTTATTGTCCTCTCTGGGTTTTGTGTACTTTGTGTTTTATTTATGTATAGTTTCTCTGTTGTAAGTTTGTTAAGGTTTGTGATTGTTATTTCTTTTTAATATCATTATTAATATTTTTTTGGAGGAACATGGAATAAAGTATGCAATTATTTATTTTATTTTGCCATTGAGCAAATGCAAATTAATTTGACCTAAATAGAACCACTGAATAGGGTGCAGATTAAAAAACGGATGAACTAAACTTACAGTCAGAATGTATATTAAATAAAATTACGTTATGCACCCAGATATGAAAAAATTGAATGAAAACAGCAATTAAATATTAAGCTGCAACCCCTTTAAATTTGTTGGATTTGGTTCAGTTTTATTTAAAGGTTTATATCGGGTAGCACATGAATAGTAGTCTGCAAATCATAGACTACATGCTGATATGACCTTTGTGGTTGATGGAAGGAACTGTAGGTCCACAAATAAAAAATGTTGGGGCGCCAACCCAGAAATCCCTGTTTGATTAGGAAATGATCCAGACAAAAACAAGTGCTTGATGGCACTAAACAAATGAAAGACAGGGTCCTAGCGGGAGGAACCATTTTCTCTGTTGGTAAGCCAATGATAGTCATGGCAGGAAGGAGCTCCATCCTACGGCTCATTCTCATATTGAGTGATGCCAGGAACCACAGGATATGTAACAAGTCAATTATCCTCACTGGGTGATTTCTCGGCACTGTAGAGAGAAAAACAAAGGACGCATTTAGTGCCAGCACCCTCTCTCGACCCAGAGTGCAAGTACATACCTCAGAAGAGCCCAGAGGATAGTTCACTGATGCGCATATGTGACACCTTCATGAAACACCGAGCTGTTGTGATAATTACCAAATCAAATTAGAGGAACTCCCTCTACTACAATTCAAAATGTCAGTGAGAATCTTTTAAGTGTGGGAAAAAAAGGATTTCTTGGTTTCAGTGCATTGTATACAGATCAAGTAATATGCCACGTTTTCACCAACTGCTGACTTAGTGTGTTTCACAGAAGCACTCACAACAGGATATCATCCCACAATTCCCTTACACGTCAATTTGAAGGGTCCTATATGAATATAAAGCTCCAAAATCAAAATCTGCTTTTCCAATAATATATCATGTCTTCTCTCCAGCAATCACACAGGCAACAGAAATAACAAAATGAAATACTTCCTACTAGTTTACCTGAATAAGCGTGCTGCCTCTGAAATCAATGTGGGGCTCCATATTGTGTACAGGGATACTACGATTGGCATTTTTTCATTTTCTTAATTTGGCTTTTTTTTAATTTAAACTGCCCTAAGTACTGTGTACAACATAAGGAAGCTAGATGGTAGCCTTATTGTTTTAAGTGTGCAAATGTTATTATAATGTTTTTGTTTTTATTCAGTTCAGGTTTGTGGTCCAATAATGTATTATAATAAACTTTGAAATGTAAACTCACAGAAATTTCTTGTATTTCTAAAGAGTACACTAGAGTGTTATGCTGTTTTGAAAGTGTAACTGAGTTTTTCCTGACATTAGGCAAAACCTAAAGGTAGTCTTTATGATAAACCACAAGAAAATCAGCAAGAACTTTTACAAATTGAGGTTAAATAGTGAGATTCACACATTGAACATGTAAAGTATGGATATAAACATTACGTGACAAAACAAAATAGAATTAACCAAGAAATATTTTGGAAAGAACAAAAACCCATCTAAGCATAAAAGCTTATGAGACACATATAACTCACCTAAAAGGGATTACTCATCGGACCCCTGAGTAGCAGTGGGAGCAGCCTTGTTAAACTCATTTTCACTCATTTCTCCCTTCATCCTCCCTATAAGTCTAACTCTCCTTTTTAACCTTCAAAGCCACCCCTACAGTCCTTCCAAAAACCTGACTCAGCTAGTCTACGTTAAATGGCACTCAACAAACTTTCCATCAATGCTTATTTATTAACTAATTATCTCATCATGTCTGCATTTTTTACATAAAGACATATGGCAGTGATTTTGTTCAGCTGGATTCTATCTGTAAGGCTGTAAATCTGGGAAAGTGTAGCACCTTAGAATTATAGGTCGTGAAGTACCTAATTATGACAAATTAATTCCTAGCAATAAACTCAGTTTGGATGAAGTACTGACTGTGAGAAACTTCAGGTTTAAATCAATTGGAATTGCACACTTTTATGATTGTCTTACTGTTAGTGCTGCTCAAGTGAAGCCTTTGTACTGAGTGCCATGCTGAACTTGACATATTTCTCTGAAGCAGGTTTGTGAAACTGCAACAATACATTAACCAATTCATAATGTAGCTAATTAGTAGATTCTAGAAAATTCACTGTTCAAATGCATACAAACAGAAATGCAGAAAAACACAACTGAAGTGGAACAATGTTGTCAGCTTCGAGGTTGTTTTAATAGGTGTTGTACATTAATGAGTCTTCACTTTTATGATAATTCTTTAATGGTATTCCTCAAGTGCAGTGCTTTTGTGGATAATGGCAAAGAGTGTTTGATTTCATAAATGACAACAACTTTGTACAACAGGCACTTTTTTTAGGAGTACCATTAAGAAAGCACTGATTTATGTTTGAGTCCATCTTACATTAGAAGGAAATATTGTAGTGTTGCAGATTTTTTTACAGCTATCTGTCTTTACATCCCTTCACTACAAGTTTCTCCAAACTTGGTTGAATTTCATTTCTTTTAACAATTGGCAGTGAGAGGCTGGAGCCTGACACTATTGGCTTAATGTAGCAGAACCATGCACTTTTAAATGACAGTTCCTCTATGCCTCTTAAATACATAAGTGGGAATATCCACTGTTTTGCCTCCTTTCCTATATTTTTCTGTAGAACGCATTCTCATAAGATCATAACAATGATGACTAGTATACAGCAGATAGCACCCGAAGAGCTGACATAAAACAAAAAAGAAAATAGCCTTTGTATATTTGTGCTTATTATAAAAAGTGGCCTTGGGCATGAAACTCACAAGTCATTTAAACTCAGGGGCAGTCATAAAATATTCTTTTCCAGCCATTCCTTCATTACTTTACCACATATACTGAACTTTATTACTCTCTCTCCACAGTTATTTTTATTCTTTTGCATGTAAAATGTTTTATAGTCTTTTACCACTTTCCAGATCATCTATCTGGCACTGACTCTGTGTGTTTTCACGCTTTCTCTATTATTTTGTTTTATTTCTCTCTCCATTCCATTTTTCTTTCTATCTTTCTTAGTTATTGTTCCATTAGTCTAGCTATCTAAACTGAAAAAGCATTTACAGAAGAGGATATTTGCAGATGAGTGGTAAAAAAGGCTAATTATGTCATTGGCGCAGGAATTTTTCAATGTCTTTATTTAAGGAAATAATATTTTATTTAAGAATTAGGGAACCGCACTATAAAAAGCAGTTTTCTCATATAAAGAGTCATCTTCTTTTTCTGTTATTTTCATATAAATCTTTGTACATGAAATTCAATAAATAAGGGAGCACTTTGGCTTAGCAGGTGCTGGACTCAGCCATGACAGATGGCAATTTAGTCCTAGCCACTGTCTTACTAAATGATCCCATAAAACAGTGTCCATGTGGAAGGTTAAAACCAAATCCATAAATCATTCCTTAAAATGAGGTTAAATTCCAAGGCAGGAAATGTTTCTAGAAAAATTCAGACCCCGGTGCAGTCTTTAAAACTGATAGCTCCTCTGCTTACACTTCAAGGGATCCAGCAGACAGAGGTGAGTTCTGCCAACAAGCACAGCCAAACTTTTCTCCTAGGCTTGGGTCCCAGCTGCTGTCTGTGGTATTGAGCCTCCCGTCTCTGACTCCTGCTGCCCTTCCTCGATTTTACATGGAGAGTTACCTGAACAACGGGCCACTCCAATGTCTCAGAATGAGTGGGTTTGAATCCTACAGCTGCCACCATTTGTGATGGTCCGGGTCGGCTCCACTCTCCCTCTTTGTTTCTGGGAGCTTCTTCAACCCGACACCGTCGATAGTTATAACTGTGATGAAGTGGGCAAATGAGGACACACACATGAAATAAATGGTAGGTGCAAAAGTGTTCAAGTGGTTGTGTTAAAATCAAATAAATAGTGCAGTGCATTCAAAATTCCTTCATAAATAAATAAAAAACAGCGACACTTTGGAGGTTAAAAACAATCCAAATAAGTAATCAAATAAAATGAGATAAAAAATCCTAAGGCAGGAAACATTCCTTAAAAACTCAGTCCTAATTGTGTCCTTTCTAAAGTTGCGTCCCAGTAGGGTGCCCACTCCTCGCCTCGCTCCTTCTGTTTCCCACTGTTTCTCCCTGGACTTAAATGAAAGTGAAAATGAAACTCAAACATAAAGGTTTGGGGATCCATTCCCTATATTGCAGAAGGTAGATGAAGGTAAAAAGCTGCATGATAATCCGCAGAGTCAAAAAAAAAAGTACTGCCTGAAGGTGGTGGAGTAGCCGGTCTTAAGTGCTGGAAGGGGAAAGTGGCAGGTTCAGGTGGCTACAAAATGGAAGTGACATCATCAGTGGAATGTCTGTCAGTCATCCGTTCTGCAGGGGGAGAAAGAGAAGAGGCATTAGGTGACAGCGTCAATATCTGGTTTGGAGGGTAATTACAATCAGTCAAGCCCTAGTCGTTTGTGTGTGACAATATATATCTATAGCTTACACCCCCACAATATGAAAGTGTTTACTCTGTACCATATAGTATGGTAATAAGGCAGTGGCCTATTCTTTCAACCCCTTCTGGATAAATGATTTTAATTATCACATGAATATAAAAGCAGAACATACTGATTTCCCTTCCCAGTTTAAGATGGGAGAGATACTGGGCATAACAAACATATTCTCTGCATGTTTTGAGGAGACAACAACAGTGAGTAAAATAAAGTAAAATAAAAAAAATAAATTTCTGAAATATTGCAGCTTAACTGTGAATTCTTTACATATGGTGATTACCTTTAGGATTAAATTGCAAGACCAGAATCTCTTTAGGGTAGATACTAATATTTAAAATGTTTTACTACTGACCTTCAGTTTTTCAAATGTTATTTTATGTTTGAAATTTTGAAGTTGAATGACATATTCTAATAGGAATGTTATTAGGTTATTAAAGTGCAGCAATGAAAGCAACACTAAAATGACAGACTGACAAGCAGCACCTATCCATCAATAAGCTTACTCTTTGATTAATTATTTTGTGAATGTGTTCTGATCAGTGTGATTTATGCAAAAAGAAAGCTAAACTTTTATATTCATTAAAGTTTATGGTCTCCCTTATATCACTGCCATGCAATGCACCCTGCCACACAACATATACACAGGTCTGGTTGTTTAATGAGAGAGTGACAGATTATTTTGATCTCAACAACCTAATTTTTCTTTTTATTGCAAAACTGAAAATTGTAGTTTCATAGCAAAAGTATTTAATTTGCATAGTGCAGCAAGAAAGTGTTAATTAACCCGTTGGACAGCTATTGAAATACATGTTACAATGATGCATGTGTAGAAAAGGCAGTGTGAGACCTAATAGCCAAATAGTTAACAATGGCAGACATTACTGAAGTGCGGTTTGTTTTCAGCTTTTACATTTTTCCAAAGAACTGAGCCAAGGAAGAAATGCTACCTACTGTACATTGTGAACTCTGTGAGCAAATACTAAACAAGAAAATGAATTACATACATAATAAAGGTAACACTAAGAATGTACTGAAAATCACTAAATGACATTGCTCTTTTGATTATCTGGATTACTCAGCTTAATAAAAACAAACCTTTGGAGTGAAATGGATATTCTTATTCTAGTCTTCCCTGGCCTCCTCCTTTAAATGGCAACATGGTTCCTGATTTTTGACTTGGGATGAAAGTAAGGGTCGCTTTTTAGCAAACCTTACTGTCCTCTTTCTCTCACAAGTTACCTCAATTACACCCATCACAGTACGATAAAGATTTTTCATATGGTTTTTCATTTCCCTTCTATCTATCCTTTAGCTTTTCCCATTTTTGTTCCACTTTCTTCCCTAACAACCTTGGGTCAACTAGATGATCTCCCACACTGTCGATATTGCATTCTTCTGTCAACTTGAATAAGTTTTAATTATTGCACACAAGTTCTCAATATTTTTTGGCACTAAAATCTTATTTGTCTCTAAAGAAAATTATAGTAGTGAACATAGTTAATAGTTGTTGTAAAAACAGACAGAAGGACCATGTGAAGAGTTGGTAAACCCCATTTAGTGGTTTAAAAAAATGAAATAAAGATAACAAAAAATAAACAGTGGCAGCCATGGTTCAAGAAGGTTTCTTACTGCTGTTGAGCTGGTACGGTCACTCCCGGGAGCCGCCGATATATATATATATATATCGGGTTTTACAGGAGGGGCAGACATTTTTCAGAACTTGCCCTTCAGAACTGCAGTTGGAAAGGGCATGGGTGTTAGCAACAGCACCCTTTCTTGACTCAAATTGGTATAGCATAACATGCAAGAGCCTTGGAGATGTCCCCTAAGGACACTCTAAATTACCTGACTGATTGATTGATAACTACATGAAACGTCTCTTCTTTTTTGTTGACATTCTAGCAGTGTCGGTGCCTCAACAATCTAAGAATTTATTTTCAAAATATCCTAATGGCAAAGATAATTTCCACTTTGTATCAAAGTTCTTAATCCTTGCTTTGGTCCGCAGAGTGAAGATTTCTTTTTTATTCTTTTAGTCTCTGCTACTTTTATCGGCTGTAAGTGTAAATAGCTCCTGGTAAATTTAAATCAGAATGAAAAATCTCTGTACTTTAAGCATTTAATTAACTTCCTACCATCATTCATAGAGAAAGATGTACAGCACTTAATAAATGGCTCTACTCTCGTTTTGCAGGGCTGACCTCAGCCAAAAGGATGAAGTAATCTAATAATAATGCTAGAGACCACTCACATGGGCCTTCATCTTGCTGGACTAAAAGCAGTCAGTGACCGATGAAGAGATCAGCCCAGGCCAGCAGGATAACTCGCTTTAATAATGTGGATGCATCCTTAGGTTATGATACATAGATCATCATGTTATTGGTACACAGTTAGAGGTGTGGGGTGGTGAGTCTTCTGTACATCAAATGGGGAAGCTTAGATTCATGAAGGAAAATGTTATTTAGTTTATCTTTAGAAAGTATATCTAGAAAATGCATCATATCACAAGAATGACAGTTGAGGTTATAGAGTAAGCAAGCTGGAAGAAGTCACCTGCTAAATAAAGAGTAATAATAAAATTGCACTGGTTAAACAACAGTAGTTCAGCATTTTCCAACAATTTATGATTTGGTTACAGTTAAAGTTGGCACTCTACATTGTAGAGTATGTACAAATTTCTGAAGCAAGAATTTCCTGACTTTTTATCACTTTTTATATATGAGGATTGCACATGCTGTTAGTGAGGATAAAGATGAGAATGCTAACTTTTGCTTTACTCTTCATGTATTGTGTTCAGTTCACATCTTTGGATAACTAATTCTGCTTCAGTAGCAATGAGGAGCCACAGGGAAATTGATCATTATTTTTAGCATTTTTACATTACTGTACCTTTCAACAGGTTCATCACTCAAAGGAAATAACCTGCATCCCCCAAGATGAGTTTCTGCAAAGAACGAGATAAACATTTCCTAGAAAGCATAAACAAAACACTAGTCTGTGAAAGTTAGGCCTTCATTATCTGGCATGAGTCAGGGAGTGTTACTAGGTGTGTGCTATGAAGTGGTGAGGGACAGGCCAGAAAAGGATGTTCAGCAGTATCTCGACTGCCATGTGAGGTGGGATTAAACTAAAATGCTTAGACAATCCCTTGAGGGACATGGATATTAAGGCTGACATGGAAGAATATGTTGTATGATGAGATTTGCAGAGAGCTACCATATTTCCTCCTGTGTCAAACAACTTGCTAGGGAATGACTGTATTGAAGGAGTCTGCACCCTTTTAAGCAGCAGATTAGGCTTTCCTTTTAGTTAGGTGGCCCCATTTAATGAACTAGATGGAGACCCCTCAGAACCTTTGTAAACCACTAGGTAGCTTTTGTGAAAAAGTACTTAAAAGAACCTTCAAAATTCTGGAAAAAAGTCTTGTGAACAAATGAGTTAAGTCGAGCCTGTATTAGAGTGATGGCAAGGGCAAAGCATGGAGAAAAAAAGGAACAGCCCAAGGTTCAAAGAATATCACCTCATCTGTTGAACTTGGTGGTGGAGGTGTAATACAATACAACACAATTTAACACAAGAAGAGCCACAATGGGCTTTAACAGGCCCTGCCTTTTGACAGCCCCCCAGACTTGACTATGTAAGAAGGCAAGGAAAAACTCCCAAAAAAAAACCTTGTAGGGAAAACAAAATCGAAGAAACCTTAGGAAAGGCATTTCAAAAAGAGACCCCTTTCCAGGTAGGGTGGGCGTGCAGTGGGTGTCAAAAAGGGGGGAAAATACAACACAATACACAGAACAGAACACAAGTAATACTCAATACAATATAAAAGTGCAATAGAAATATTACAAGAACAGAGCAGAATTCAACAGTAGATGATATCACATAATACGATTTGGATTTCTTCAATAATGGGCAAATATGACTGGCACTGATACTGGCACACTTCTCTTCACTGATGATGGAGCTACTGATGGCTGTTGCACAATGAATTCTGAGGTGCATAGAAACATCTTATCTACTCATGTTCCACTAAATGCATCCAAACTCATTGGATTGCTCTTCATCCCGCAACAAGATAATGATGCCAAACATACTGCTAAGGCAATAAAGGGTTTTTTTCAAAGCTAAAAACTGGAACATTCTTGAATGGCCAAGCCAGTCACTTGATTTAAATCTCTTTAAACATGCCTTTTATATGCTGAAAAGTAAACTTAATGGGACAAGCCCCCAAAATAAGCAGGGGCTGAAGATGGCTGCATTACAGGCAAATCATCACCAGAGAAGATACTCAGCACCTTGTGATGTCTATGAATTGCAGACTTCAAGTAGTCATTGCATGCAAGAAATATGCAACAAAGTACTAAATATGACTGCTTTAATATACCATCCATTGCTGTATTCCAAACATTATGATGCCCTGAAATGGGGGGACCATGCAAAAAAAGTTTGTAATTTCTAAATGGTGAGACTGAAATGTATGCAAATACCCTTAAATTAAGGCCTGCAATGTGCACTTTATTCACGTCTGAATTGTTTGATTTGTTTGATTTGTAACTTTAAACTGGGGAGCAGATGGGTAAAGTAAGGAAAATGTGTCTTTGTTCTAAACATTATGGGGGATACTGGAGGTGTAAGGATGCAATGAGTACAGTAACAACCAAAGGGCATCTTGTGCTGGAGTGCTGAATAGGCACCATGAACAAACCCCCGGGCAAGGCATCCATGAGTCACTGCAGTATGATTTTTAAAGGCAGCTCCCTGTCAGAGTTGCAATGGGTTTAGTGTCAGGAAATGAGTAAGGATGTCGAGAGACAAGAAAACTGACAAGTGCGATGAAGTGGTGACTGGTACTCAGATAATTTTACTGATTGCTTTTTCTTGACCAAGAGCAAGGCACCTCACCAGGTTCTCAGGAATAGGGAGCTTTATTTATCTGTGTGGGTGCAGAATTTCCTTTATTTTTGTGCTTATTTTTTATGTTTTTTGTATAATTCCTATACGCCTCCATCCCTTGATTGCTGGTTTAAAGAGCCTCTGTTGTGACATTTCCTTGAGCATCTTGGTTTTACTTAAGAACAGGGTGGCACACAGTGATGCTCCTCTCACAGTATGCAGTATATGAGCCAATGATGAATCACAGGATGATTTAGGGATATTCCGGATTGAAAAAAACAGAAATCAGTGTAGGAGAATTTTATGGTTGAAATATGTTAGAGACAAACATTTCTATAAAAGGGCATAGTAAAAACTAGGCTCAGAAATACAGAAATAAAGATTCAAACACTAAAGTTCCAAAAAATCACAATTACCTACAGAATGAGTTGTGCGCATGTGAAGCAGATCTATTAAATGATTAAACAGCATATAATTGCATTTACCATGGACTTGAAAGTAGAAGGGATGGTTGATTATGAAATCTTTGGTTAAAAGCTGGTGAATAATGTAAGAATGGGTGAGTCGGGAGGCACATTGCACTACAGAACACTGAATAATAAATGTTTTTGTTTATTGGCTCTTTCAAAAAGCCCACACCACAATGTGTTCATTGATGTATTACCATATTGACACATCTTACTCAAGAATTTATGGAAAATGCAATAACTGAAACTGAGCAGCTCTGAACTTGCTGGGAAATAAATTAAGGCTTAAAAGATTAATGTGCTTTATTAAAACTTGGTTGAGTTGCTCTCAAAAAATATTACATCAAAGGATAATCATTTGCAACTATGCCCGGAACCTTGGATCATGGATGCAGAGAAACATGTGTATGAGACCAACTATTACAAAAACTATTCTGTTAGACACAATACAAATGAAAAGCCCCCTGTATTTCAAGCTAAAGTACCATAAGATCTCTAGTTGGGAGAGTACATTGAGAAGGCTTTCTCAGCCCTGACACTTGCCAGTATAATCAATACATAGTAGCCTATAGCAAGCTCCCCTTTCGGAAGAAAACATGAATCTAGACTGACAAGCTGACAGAAAAAAGCATTCTCAATGAATAAATTGATTCAAAACAGGCATGGCTTAAATGCTTGTGAAAAGTGATGGCAAACTTAATATGATTGCATAATTAATTCTAGCTGTCAGTGTGTAATACCCTGCTGAGCCTCAAGGGACGTTCTTGCTCTTCAATTATCTCCTTGATCAAACTAAGACAAGCAATATATAGAAGAATCAAAATAGCAAAGTACCATTCTACTCTTGGAAGCCAACAGGGGTTACTTAACTCTTTCTTACTGTATGTCTACTTCAATCAGGGGATTGCATGCAAGTAAGTGGAAATATACAGTATATACCCTGTATATATTGTACATTCGCTGAATAAATTATTAGTAACATTATACTAATATTGGGTAGATCCTCCTTTTGCTCTCAAAACAGCCTCATCAGACCAGAGAAGTTATTCAAGTCCTTAACTGTCCAGTTTTGGTGAGCCTATGCCCAATGCAGACTCAGCTTTCTGTTCTTGGCTGACAGAAGTAGAATCCAACCTGGTCTTCTGCTGTTGTAGAACATCTACCTTAAGTTTCAAGACCTTAAGAGCCTTCCTGTCAGCTCAAACCAGTCTGGCCATTCTATTCTGACCTCTCTCACCAATCAGGTGTTTCTGACTAGAAAACATTTTCCCTAGAGACTGTTATCTGTGAAAATCCCAGAAGAACAGCAGTTCCTGAAAAACTTAAACCAGCTCATTTGACACCAACAATCATGCCATGGATGAAATCATTGAGATCATATTTTTCCTTATTCTGGTGTTTAATATGAAGATTGAACTGAAGTTCCTGACCTGTATGTGCATAATTTTATCCTAAGGAACTGTACAGGATTTCGTAGTAATTTACTAAGTATATATATAAATATATTGCCATGCATGTTCATCTGAGGTTCTCCTTCTGGGCTCATCCAAGGTAAGCATACCACTCCATAACACGAGTGGCCACTGACGCTGACAATATCATCTAGTTTTTCTCCCATAGCCCTGTTAAACCACCCAAGGAGGGAAACTGACTATGCCAATTCTGGTACTCTGTTTTAAAATTGAGACGCTCCTGGCATTGCATATCTCATTCTAGGGAGAGCCAACTTCTGAATGAAGCTCCCATCCAAATACAGTGGTACCTCGGTATACATCCTTAATCCGTTCCAGGTCCTTGAACTTATACCAAACAGGAAGTATACCAAACAAATTTTTCCCATAAGAAATAATGGGAAAATGATTAATCCGCTCCCATGAAAAAAATCCTATTGTTATTGGCATACATTGATGGGGTTGTATAAAATGTAAACACTGCTTAATACTAAAATACATAAATACAAAAGCAATTAGATTAAATAAATGAAAACCTCACTTTACTTTTTAATAACGTCTTTGTTTTTCACAATTATAGATACCATTGTTCTTGGCATACGGTATGCAGCAGCCATGTCCCGGATTCGCATGCCACCTTCATACTTTTCAACAATCAATTCAAATTTACGTGAAAAAACACAAAATCACGTTGTGACGATGCAGGTTTTCTGTATGCTCCCATCTGCTGTCCGGGAGCCCTTGAACCCTACACCGTCGGTAATGTTACAGATGAGCTTAGCAGTGAGACACAACAAAGCACGGGATGGTGAAAAAGTGCAAAGTGCTTTTATTAAAACAATCAACAAAACAAGGTGTTCAAATTAAAGTGCAGTGTCCAAAGTTACAATAAATAAATCCATAAAATCAGAAGTGAAACGTGAAGGTTAAAAACAATAGAAAAAAGTCTTCTTAAAAACAACAAGGTTAAAATACAGCATGAAGCATTCTTTTAAAAAAAAAAACAAACACACAACAAGAAGCCCAGTGCCTTTTTACCTGGCAGCCCAACTGCTTCCCCCATCTGGGCTTCTCAACAGGGGAGTTGCCCTACTTGCAGCTGACCTTCACTCTGCCTACTTCAGCTGTTCAGTTCACCTCTCCGATCCCTGGCTCCGGTAGGCTCCTCCTGACAGCGACTTGAGATCCACAGCGACCAGGGTGCCCACGCTGGGGAATACTGTACACTCGCCCAAGTCCCGACTCCCGCTGCCTTACGTGAAGAGTCATCCTTCTTCCAGTCAATCCCGCTCCATGATCACTCAACGGGAGTGACCACTACTACTATTCCCCAGGTGTTGGCCCAACACCCAGGCTACCTGTTCAGCTGCAACACGAACCTGCGCTCGCTTGCTCTCTCTCCACTGCTTCCCCCTTTCTCCTGCAACCTCCCGTCTGTCTGTCCATCCTTTCTTTCTTTCTTTCTTTCTTTCTTTCTTTCTTTCTTTCTTTCTT
>JANRMT010062790.1:25208906-25238153 GCA_026402145.1 Polypterus bichir lapradei | reverse complement strand
CTTTCTTTCTTTCTTTCTTTCTTTCTTTCTTTCTTTCTTTCTTTCTTTCTTTCTTTCTTTCTTTCTAGCCGACTCGTGCTTCTGTTTATCAAGAGGGCATGGCAGCTGAAATCAGCAGCCCCAGGAACAATCACGAATGCGGATGGTCTCTGACCTGTGCACTTAGGTGAGAAACGCCCACATCGCAAATCGCCCTAAGAACCGCTTCAGCCACACAACCACCACGCCCCCTCACTAAGCACGGTGATTATTTATTTTAAAACTGGCCTTTGACAGGAGCTGTGGAACCGCTAAACCACACACGTGAAAATTCACAGAGAGTTATAGTGCGGGCTGTTCACTGAATGCTAGCAACTGGCACACTGACGCTCGTGGGCAGTCGTGGCTTTGTCTCGAGAGAGGTAAACAAGGGTAGCGCGCGGTGTTCTAGCACGCAAGTCATATTCCAAACAAAGGTCGTATACCAAGCAAAATTTTTTGCGTCCAAACAGGATGTATACCAAGTTGGACTTATTCCAAAGCGGACGTATACCAAGGTACCACTGTATTAACTGCTCAACAGAGTATTAAACCACCTGAGTTTATTTTTGCTTTGCTACTCTTTATTTGTTGCACCCTTACATGCAATTGATTTATATATTATATATTAAAAGGGGTGACCAGGTTGGTGCCCAAACATTTTGTTTTGTGGACTGTGTTTTTCATTGGTCAACAACAATATATATACATGGGAGGCTGGATCAGGGGTTAACAGGGTACACTGATCCCTTTTCTCTCTTCTCTGCAAATCCTCTGAACAGAAGCCTCTCTAACTTTAAACTCATTTTTTGGGCAGAGTCCACTTCTGGTTCAAGACCCCAGCCTATTCCTAACCTCACTTCTGGCTCCAACCATTTTGACACACCCTTTCTTCCTCACCGACTATAAAGTCAGCCATTTTCCTCTGTTTATCAGTCCCATAATGGACACAGTCCTAAGATTAATTAACTATGACTGATTATTGCTTAGTTCTTTTTTCAGGATTGTTGAATATAGATAGATAGATAGATAGATAGATAGATAGATAGATAGATAGATAGATAGATAGATAGATAGATAGATACTTTATTAATCCCAAGGGGAAATTCACATAATCCAGCAGCAGTATACTGATACAAAGAAACAATATTAAATTAAATAGTAATAAAATAAATAAATAAATAAATAAATAAATAAATAAATAAATAAATAAAAATAAAATGTTAGCATTTACTCCCCCGGGTGGAATTGAAGAGTCGCATAGTGTGGGGGAGGAACGATCGCCTCAGTCTGTCAGTGGAGCAGGACAGTGACAAAAGTCTGTCACTGAAGCTACTCCTCTGCCTGGAGATGACACTGTTCAGTGGATGCAGTGGATTATTCATGATTGACAGGAGTTTGCTTAATGCCCGTCGCTCTGCCACAGATGTTAAACTATCCAACTTAACTCCTACAATAGAGCCTGCCTTCTTAACAAGTTTGTCCAGGCGTGAGGCATCTTTCATCTTTATGCTGCCACCCCAGCACACCACCGCGTAGAAGAGGGCACTCGCCACAACTGTCTGGTAGAACATCTGCAGCATCTTACTGCAGATGTTGAAGGATGCCAACCTTCTCAGAAAGTATAGTCTGCTCTGACCTTTCTTACATAGAGCATCAGTATTGGCAGTCCACTCCAATTTGTCATCCAGCTGCACTCCCAGATATTTATAGGTCTGCACCCTCTGCACACAGTCACCTCTGATGATCACAGGGTCTATGAGGGGCCTGGGCCTCCTAAAATCCACCACCAGCTCCTTGGTTTTGCTGGTGTTAAGATGTAAGTGGTTTGAGTCGCACCATTTAACAAAGTCTTTGATTAGCTTCCTGTACTCCTCCTCCTGCCCACTCCTGATGCAGCCCACAATAGCAGTGTCATCAGCGAACTTTTGCACGTGACAGGACTCTGAGTCATATTGGAAGTCTGATGTATATAGATTGAACAGGACCGGAGAAAGTACAGTCCCCTGCGGCGCCCCTGTATTGCTGAACACAATGTCAGACCTGCAGTTCCCAAGACGCACATATTGAGGTCTGTCTGTAAGATAGTCCACAATCCATGCCACCAGGTGTGAGTCTACTCCCATCTCAGTCAGCTTGTCTCTAAGGAGCAGAGGTTGGATGGTTGGTTGGTTGGTTGGATATAGGGGGTGGAACCCTAAAACTTTTTGTGTCTCTTGCTCTTTTCCAACTCTGTGTGTGTGTGTGAGTGTGTGTGTGTGTATATATGTATTTGTATGTATATGATTTTCTGTTCTTGAATGACAAGAGTGGAACCTGGAATTGTCTGCCGCTGCTATAAACCATCCACTTCAAGGTCAAATATGTTAGATATTCTGAGATGTCATTCTGCATACCACTGTTCTGGTCATTATCTTCTGGCCTATCTCATTAAAAGAACTGTGGATCACTGCATATTTTTTGTTTATCACACAATTCCCAGAATAGACTATATGCATTAATGAGCAGGTTCATTTAATACGTTTGCCACAGTGTATCTATGTGTGTGTATATAATAAATAAATGTAGTAAATGTGTAGTAGGAAATTTGTTTATTTACTTTTTATTATTACTATTTGTCATTCTGCTTATTCTTGAACATTAATTGTAAGATTTTGTGCTAACCAGTGTCACAATTAAAAGACAAATCCCAGCTCGCAATGGAACCCTGCACTAAATTCAACGATGTAGATTAATCTCTTTGATATCAGAAATCAGTAATACCTTCAGTTTTACTTTTCCATGAATTTCAAAGGTTAGGAATGCAATATGTATGTTCCTGCCATAAAAACATGTATGTGATTCAATATGTGTGCTAGTATTTCAATATGGCCGTACTGAAATATTTACTTTTTCCAAAAAGGCATCTTATTCATGAGCAAGTACCAAGAAAAAAGATAAAGGAAAAAGTAGAATCCTGGAGGATCAGGTAGAGTGGTAAAAGAAAAAAAAAAGAAGGAATCAGTTTTGGGTAAAACATGAGTGTGGGCCGTTGGAGAAGATTGTGGTTTTCTGAAGTATGAACAAGCATTACTAAGAAAACATCATACTGACAAGGGGGGGCCATGGTAGAAAGAATGTGAAAAGGAGAAGCATGCCATATTTGAAGATCTGATCCAAGCCTGGACAAATAGATTTGAGTGGAAGACTGTACAAACTAGACCAGTCCAACATAATGTCTACCAGCTCCCTTTCCTGACCTCCTTTTATTTTATATTGTCCTCGTTGATTTTGACATCATTCCCACATAGAAAAGAGAATTAATTTAGCTATACATTTCACAAAACACTTCATACACGTATTATAAGAAATTTTAACAACAAAACACTCCAAACTCCACTATCAAAAACAGTCAAAGATTGTTCCATATTTTCTCCTTTCTGTAAACTAGTAATTAGTTTGCGGCCTATTTATAAGGAATGTGTAAGCACTCTTAACATTCATTAACTTTTAGACACAAATGTTAAAAAGAGTCCTTATGCCACATGGCTTCTCTTCCCTACCTCTAAGAATAATGAAATAGCCATTCCACAATATAGCATTTAACAGGATAAACTGCCTGATCCTCTACACTTGCCCCCTTTAATCCAATGAAGATAACATTGTGGACTGTACATTATGTGGGATCAAACTAATAAACAAGATATGTCTTCCTTCTTTTCAGCCCATAATTTGTTTCTTTCCAGCTCACACATATTTATATACTCCTTCCCGAATACCTCAAGATAATGACAAAAACAATACAACCTGATTCCAGTTATCTCAAAAATGTGGAAAATTGCATTAAAGTTAAAATATTAATTACAACATAACTCTCTGTGGCAATGAAACTTTTACAGTTGTTCCATTGGAGCCTAGAAACAGAGAATCTAGTGAATATTTCAAAGTGAAGAATGCAGACTGGTGAGCCAGGATCACTGCAGAGTTAAATTTGGAAATGTGAAAAAGCAACATGCTGGCTCAGAACCATGAGAATGAAGTTAAACTGGCTAATACTGCTGAACTTCCAGTAGAAAGACGTGATGAATAAGTCTTACAATATCTGTTAAATGCTCAGTTCCATCCGATGACTTAAACCGTTAGCAGCTAAGAACGTCCCCAGATGTATATATTTTTGCTGATGACATCAATATCATAGATCTGATCACAAACAGTGATAAAAATGATTATAGTAGATAGATTTTCCTTCTGCCAAAATGATAGGAGAACAACATTTCTTAATGTCAGCAAAACCAAGAAGCTGAACAAAGACCTTAGTAAATAGGAGGTAGACTGTACTGCAAATCTACACTGAAGAAAATGCTGGGTGTGTTTAAAAGTTATCAGAGTCCATCATACCAAACTTGAAGTGGGCACAGCATATCCTTTAAAAGGCAAATAGTATCATTAAAGGCTTTAGCCATCCTGAGCAGTCACTTTTCTCCTTCCTCTATTCCAGTAAACAGTACATAGAACTATTCAACAGCCATTTACACTGATACCTGTATGACTGTTTCTAGTGTATATCTCCTGGTGTTGTACTTACTGATGGTATTGTACTATCTATAGGGAACATGTGAATAAGAATTTCATTACACTATGGATAAATGACAACAATTGGTACATCCTGTAATCCTCAAGTGAAAACTTAATACAGTGGCTTTTTGGATTAAAGTTGTTTTGAGCTATAAAATCAAATGTCATCCATATAAAGTCATGTGAAAAAGAAAGTATGGAAATTGTTGACTTTTTCAACATATTTGAACAGGCAAACAGTATATCTCCATGAAAAGAGCACCTTCTGATAAAGGTGATATACTTGAATAAAATCAGAAAGGAAAATTCTTTTGTTTTTCAACACAGATATTAATACATGTAATGGTCTACTTGTGAAGAGTAAGTACATCACTGGCCTCAGAAGCGGGTATTACCCATTTAGCAGAAATGATTTCTTGCAGGCTTTTTGCATAACTGCCAACCAGTCTCTGCCATTAACTCAGTGAAAGTTCTGACCACTCCCCCATGCAAAATTCCTTCACTTGCAAGATGTTTGTAAGTTTTATTGCATATATTGCCCAATTCAAATCCCCCACATCATTTCAATGACATTCAAATCAGGGCTTTGACTAAGACAATCCATAACATTTGATTTCTTCTCTTGGAGTCATTCCTTGGTGATCTGTAAGTGTGCTTCAGATAATTATTCTGTTAAAATGTCCATTTCCAGTTCATCTTCAACTTTTGGACAGATGACCTCACATTCATTCACAAGCAGACTTGGATATGATGCAAAATTCCTATTTGGCAGCAAAGTAACCTCAAAACATAAAATTTCCTCCTTGCTACATAGTTGGTATGAGGATCTTCTGCTGAAATTTTGTTTTCATTTTTGCCAAAAGATTTCCACTGTTACTGTGACCAAACAACTCAGTCCTTGATTCATCTGTGTAAGCACACTATTCTAAATGTTCTGGTCTTTGTTCAATGAAAAACTAGTCTTACTTTATTGCTTTTACTGGACAGCACAGGCTTTTTCTTGACACACTTCAGTTTGTACAATCTCTTTCTGGTTGTAGATACATGCACTTTGACATTAATTTTTGCAAGAGTTACCTGCAGATCCTGCAGTGAAATTTTGTGATTCTTGGAGACATGAACGATGAGAGTAACTTTAATGTTCACCTCACTAGTAGAACAACAGGTGCTCCACATGCCTAAGATTTATTCTGAAGTGTCTAATTCAATGGTGTCCTTTTAGCATTGTATTAGTATGAGAAAAGCTCCTTCTAATCTTATGTTTTAAAGACAGAATCATTAACCTGGAATCTACCTGGAATAATAGGACCATGATCAGGATCACAATTTCTTGACTACATCTTCTTTTCAAATGTAAATTGTCTTTAATCCAATATAGAAGACTTCTTGATTTAAAATGTTGAAAATGAAAGAAAAAAAGAGGTGAAAATATAACTCTTAAAGCTTTGCTGAGAGCTGCTTGTTTATTCAACGCATGAGAACAGGCTTCATTGCAGGCCGATTTCATTAATCGATAAAGCTTGCAGCTTGATTCTTTGAAGAATGGTTTTGGCCTTGCCAAGCCCCAGGTTGGTTTTGTTTAACACTTCAAACAGAAGCTGAGCTTTAACAAACCCTAGGAAGAACTAGAATTTTTAATACATCCCTTCAGATTTCACATCAACGGTAATGATTTTCACTGCTTGCTAATAACAACTTATCGATCTGCTCTTTACATGTTAGACATGCAAGATACAAATCAGAAGGAAGTGTTGGAGTGTTCCTGATAACATTACTCTCTTCAATAAAAAATCAAATCTAAAACATTTTGCAAAAACAATTCTTGAAGAAAACTGAATGAGGCTAGATATCAACTGTTTTTCCTGGCCTTTTTCAGGTTAAAGAGAATTCTATGTTATTCGAGTTTTACTTAACCAACCTAAAAATAAAATAAAAACATTTACATTAGGTTTAATGTAAAAATGTAAAGTTTTATGCACAGAAAATAAAAATACTACATATAATTACATGATGTGAAGTCTAACACTTGAACGTCCTTATGAGAAGAATTTAGCAGTTGTAGTGGGGTCATCACTGTCCACATCCGGGTAGTGAACTGAAGTAGTTAAATATAGGATGGATGTCAGGTTACTGTCTGAGCCCTCATTTAAATACCTGTGGATTCTGGAATATTGTATGCAGTTTTATAATTTTATAATATTATAAAACAAAAAAAAGTATCACAATACTAAAAAACAATTGTGAGAAAATTGCTAGATTCATTCCAGGACTACAAACTATAACCTATGAGAAAAAGACTGAAGATGTTAAATCCTTTCTGTGCAAGCAAACTGAAAATTAAGAGGTGATATGATAGAGGTTTTTAGATATTATAAGGAAAATAGTAGGTTAGATGAAACAGCTATTACTTGAAAATACGTTCTACAGGTAGAGCACAGTGGCAAAAGTGGAAGGTGGTTAAGGGTAAATTTCATACAAAGGTTAGAGAAAAGCCAAGCAAAATGACACCTTTTATTGGCTAACTAAAAAGATTACAATATGCAAGCTTTCGAGGCAACTCAGGCCCCTTCTTCAGGCAGAATAAAAGGTGTAATTTTGCTTGGCTTTTCTCTACATTCATAATGGCTAACACGGTACAACACCCTAGTACTACATACAAAGGTTAGAGGATTTTCCTTTACACAGAGAATCATCAATACATTGAAAAAATTACCAAATTATATTATAGATGGGACCTTCACATTTCAACTTCATGTTATGAAAAGGCTGAATAGATATTGACATAATGGTAGTATTGTCAAAATTGTCTACATGAAAGTGTAAGCTATGTTGCCTCTGAAAATGAATCACATTGAATCACAATGGATTTAATTTGACTTTTTGACACTGATAAACAGAAAAGGACTCTTTAATATTAAATTGAAAACAGATCTCTGCAAATGTACAGCCCCACAAATTGTTTGATGCATTGTGATGCCTTGTTCAGTACAGCAGAAACATGGACTGCCTCTGCCACCTGGATGATCCAACCCCTGTCCCTCAAGACATCAACACAATGGCAATTCAAAGACATTTGGATGTTGTTTGTTGAATATAAAGGGACTTGTATGTACTGCAACACTGACATTTACTTGGCAACATGATTTTATTTTTTACAAGTACAATAAGAATGTTCTTAAAATCTTTCAGTTTTTGCTCACACAACCTGCATTATTTCATGTTGTCTTTGACACAAGACCGTAACAACTTGAATCAACGCTTTTTGTGTCTGCAGCACCTTGTCAGTCATCTCACATCATGTGGGTTCCATGGAACTGGTGAAGATATGGATACTGCATGATGGCTCACTCTCTTTCTCTCTCTCTGCTGCTGTCACTTACTGCCACTCTTGGTTTTTCCATTCATTTGTGACTCCCGAAGAGATAGCAGCTAAAGCAATGTTTTTGCAGTTCTCCAATTCGTTCAGTGATGCTTCAAGTTTACATTCAGTTTTGTTTTCTGTATTCTCTCATGGTTTGTTGTAAAGATGCCAGTCAAGAACATGGCCAGATTTACATAGTGATAAAAACAAGAACATTTTTAAAAAAGGTGCTTTTAAGCCATATATGGTTAATGCTAGGAGGTATTGGGGAGCCACTGAAAGCTCATGCACGAGTACATAGTTTTAAGTTGATTTGAGATGTATGAATAAAGTTGGAGTGGTATGTGGAAGTTGTACAGTTTTATAAATCTTTTTCTGTTTGTTTGTTTGTTCACATGCCATTTTTACCTTTTTATCATAAGCAAAATTGTAGTATGGAATCTAAGCAAGGTGTTATACATGAGGAGTCCAATTGAGAATTTGTGGCTGGACATGAAAAAACGCTGTTGGCTCCAAATCTGCATGCAAACTGATAGAGTGTGGGCAGTTTTGCAAAAAAAGAATATTTAAAAATGTCACAGTGTCTAAATGTGCAAAGAGATAGAGAGACATATCCACACATAGACTTAACACTACCACAGCTGCCAAAGGTTCATCTACTAAACACTTACTTGAAGGAGGAGACTATTTAAACGATCACTTCTTTTGTGTTTTATATTTGTACTTAATTTGGATCACTTTGAAGAGATCTGTTTTCACTTTTGAATGTTCATCATTCATCAATGTCAAAAAAGCCAAGTTGAAGCCACTGTCATCAATGCTGCAGAATAATAAAATGTAAAAACTCCCATTGGGGTCATCTCTTTTTATAGGTCCTGTAAATATATGTTTTGCTTATAGCTATATTATATTGAATTAATATCTCCACTATGGACATTGGGGAGATATTTATCAGTCTGGGTATGTATGGAATATTTCAAGAAAACATGCTGAGGGGGTGTATCACTAATATAGGTAAAGTAAATGTTATGTTTTACTCGCACATTTACTTGGCTGACGCCTTCATCCAAGGCATCTTACAACATTTATGATACAACTGTTTGCATTTCTTTTGGTTTCCCAATTGGAGCACAGGTAGGTCAAGTGACTTACATATGATCACACAGTCTGAGTAGTGTGATTTGAACCCTCAACCTCAGGGTTTGAAGTCCAAAGCCTTAACCACCTAACATTACAGCAGTTTCCTTCCAAAACCCCCAAGATGCACTTAGTAGTTTAACTGGAACTTCCAGATTGGCTCTGTTTGAATGTGGTTGCGTGTGAGTGGGCTCTGCAGTGGACTGGTGTGGGCTGTTTCCTGCCTTGCACCCTGTTTCTTCTGTGCTTTTATTTTGCTTACCCTCTACCCATTTGTGGGTTTCAAACTTATGTTAAACCTTGGACATTTCTAATGTCATTTTTATGTCATGTAACAACTGTTTATCTGATAAATTCCAAGTGTTGTAATAATCTCAAATTTCAAATAAATAGCAGAATGCACATGAATTGAGAAGAAACTATTTTTACTTTGTCTCATTTGTTTCTCTAATGACATTTTTACCTGATAATTAATCAGATTTGAAAGATGACCAAGGTCAATGATCCAATTAAATCTCTGTTTGCTTATAATACAGTACATGGAGTGAAGGTATGCCTGAAAATGCAGCTCAAACTCAAATCACATTGGGACAAAGTTTAAATATGAAAGGTGATGAAGAATAATATAACAAAGAAACAGCAGAAGTTGAGAGAGAAAAATAAAAAGGGGAATAAAGGGTCAGCAATTTGAATCAGAAATACTGACAATAATCACCAAAAGATGGCAATATTCTATACACTGTAACAACAACATGTAAATAAAGTCAATGAAAATGGATGAACTCAGGCAAAAAAATCAATTAGATACAAGGAAGTATCTGAGGAAATGAAAATCAGATTAAAAGCACACAAAATGTATAGAAAAACATTGTAGAGGCAGAATATTCGAGTATAGTTTACTGACAGACAGCAAAAGATGGGTGTGACAGAGCAGGGATCTCCTAACTTTTTTTAAGGCAAGGCCCTCTTAGTCAGGGACCCCCATTAGGCCAATGCTGCAAAGTAACTCAAGATCTTGAACCTAGGTTTCTGCTAACAGCAGTCACATGGCATGATTTAGTATAACAGTAGATCATTTTATTCAAAGCAAATACTTAATCTAACCAGATATATTGACATATACTGCTCAAATGTCATGTTACACCTCAGTGCTGGGCTTACCACTTAAAGGAGCTGACATTTTTTTAAGTACCACCATTTTTTTGTCTTAAAGTACTGAATACTACAAAGGAATTTGCACAGCAAATGTGCTGGGTTTACCAGTGACCTTCTTGCCATAGCCCCCGAATCAAAATCTGGGAAATCTTTAGGGGACTGCATTAGCCAGTTTGAAAAATACTGTGTAGTATAGAGTATTAAAAAGCAAATATAACATATGAAACAGAACAAAGCTCTTAGAGAATACATTTTAAAGTCAGAGTACAGGTGCATCAATAAAAGGAAAGGCTTTGACAGAAAAGGTACAAAGAGATATACAGTACAAGATATGAAATTAGTATAGGAGGGCACAGAGGTTAATACTGATGCCAAAGAGCTCTCAGACTTGGGTTTTATTGTCGGTTCTTCATGTATTGTTTTTTTTTTTTCTTCCATATTTCCTCTTCCTGGTTTTTTCCTACTTCCCAAAACTTTTAAGTTAAATAATGACTCAACATTGGTGCATGGGATGAACTGACAGGATAGGATTTGAAAACCTGTAATGAAGAAGTTAATGGATGGATGACACAATTACATTACCCTAAAAATAAACACATGAAGCAGTCTTTGATTTGAAGGTACACAATCAAATAATTTAGTTATTTCAAAGGAAAATTCAAGAGCTGTTGCATGCTACCACCTCACGACTCCAGATTTCTTGTTTTAAATTCTGGTCTGGTCATTGCTTATTTGGAGTCTGCAAATTTTTCCTTTTCCTCTGACTTTTGCTCTTACTTTACACTCTGGTGTTCCTACCATAGCTCAGGGGTATGCATGTTGGGCTAATTGAGTAATAATTTGTAGTGAATTTATAGCGGCCCATGGCAGGTAAGGTAACATTCAGATCTTACTTCATCCTACACAGGGTGAGTCAAAATTATGTTAACATGTTTGAATGGCGGAAACAATTTATTCACAAAACATACTTCATATGTGCAAGATGATTTACAGGAATTGTCTCAACCTGTTTTCCATTATGTTCAATACACAAAACCAATGAGCAACAGTACAATTTAAAGACCGGACAAGGGAATATATGATACCACAATCCGTATTCTGTCCTTCAGGTCATTGATATCACAAAATTTTCTGCTATACACATGAATCTTTATGAATCTCAATTGATTCTGGTCTTATATATGCACTGACAAAGACTGATAAAGAATTCAAGAAAATTCAGAGAAATAGAGAGAACAATGAATATGGTACTGACACTAAGTTTTACAACAGTAAGTGCACAAAAATCATGACTTTTGGTTGATAATTGTTTCATAATTTTGTCCATTAAAGCTTGCAAATCTGCATTACAATCACACCACTTGCTGAAAGAGAATAAAACAGACCAAGTTAAGTCTCCTGAGACTCTGTAATGTGCTACCAAAAGTGTCATTCAGCTGCGATTGATACTGCCTTATCAGATGGAGAGTCCCAGATGTTACACACCAAGAGAGAAATTCATTCCAGTCTAGGCAGTGTTACTTTGAGTGAAATGAGGGTTTCATATTAAACATGCACTTAAAGATGGCAAAGCCTTACATGCCATGCCAAAGAAAAAAAGAAGGTCATTCCACTTTGTGTTACACCATGCGTACACTATCAATACATAATACTGCAAATTACAAGTTAAAGGACTACCACGTGTTTTTAAAAGTATATAGTTCCTTTCCTAGTTTATTCAGGATTTTTATTTGTACAGAAGAGTCAAAGGCAGCGCCTTTATGGATCTGACAAGCTGTAAGAAGAGCTGAGGTGCCCTGACCACCCTGGCCTTATGTAGCCTACCTGAATGTTTCACAGAAGGTCTTTAGATGTTCAGTAGTTGAGAGGCATCTCTGTGATTACTCCAACATACTGGAATAACGGCAGAGTCGTTCTGGTAAAATAACAGTTGACTTATGGTTGGTCACATTTCTTTTTTGTTTACTAAGGAAAAGTTATATTTTTACAATCCTGTGAAACCAATCAAAAGGTCACCCATCAATCCACTTTCCAAACTACTTATCTGAGTCAGGGTTGGGAGTTGGGAAACAATCTAGGATGGGGCTCCAGTTCACTGCAGGACACACTGCCACATACTCTCACTTACTTACAACTTAATTTGGAGTTTCCAGTTAAGCTAACATGGACATCTTCAGGATATCTGAGGAAAAGTGAAGTGTCTGAAAAAAATCCAACTGATCTTCAGTAGCTGACCTGTTTTAAGTAATTCCTTCAAACATTACCATGATCTTGAGCAAGACCCTTAATTTGAACATTTCTCCAGGGGCAGTGAACAGTGGCTGACCCAGCACTCTGACCCCCAGAGGTCATGGAAAAAGACAATTCCCCTCTAGGAGTAATAAAATATATTGTAGCCTCTGTGGCAAGTTCTGCAAAGGATTGATGGAGAAGCGGTGGTGGAGCTACAGCGGTGACAGTCTCTCAGCAGTCTTCTATCCATACTGCTGCTAAGTTCAATTAAAGAAAAAATCAAAACCATTTCTGGAATAGTTTTTTATTTGGTATAATCCATACCTTCCTTGCAATAAAGAATTTCCATAAAATATTGTATCAGCTGGCAGACTGCCCTTCAGACAGGTGGAAATAAGTCTTAACTGACATCTACCCATTTGAAAGGTATGAGGAATGCTTGCATTCCACTAACCATGAGAATATTCAATAAGACAGGCCTAGACATTCAGAGGGAGTTTAAACAGAAACCTCATGCAGAATTTAGTCTTGTGCTTGGAGACAGGGAGGAAACAACATTGAGAGAGGGTGATATGATATGCTAGCCATCTTACACGACACTAGCTATCTTGTCAAAACTGCATGTTTGATGTTTTTCAAGGCACTTCCTTACAGCCCATAACAAAATTATTATGGGGCATTAGGTTTGTGCAGGAATTACAGTTCATTATTTTACCCGTTATTGGGCTGAACTGCTATTTTTGGATAACTTAGTTATTTAACCTCAGTACTCATTATAATATGTTTATCTCTAATTCCATAAAAAGATCCAAATATAGACAGCCTTGCTAAGCATGTAGTTTTCCTAAAAATTATTTCTTCTTCTGGTGTTTCCCTTAAAATATATTGGTATTACCTGCTTCAGCAGTTTCTCATATGTTCCTTTTAGACTCCCGAAATTCAACAAATCATTTCTCTTTTTTGATACATTAGACATCAAGGAAAATTATTAGGTAATGTTTCTAACTTGAGGCAACCTGGACGTGTTGTGCTTGCAAAATCAAGTTTTTTTCTAACAGGAGAAACACTGGGTCCTCTAGCAATGTAATTAATGCAAATCAGCTGAAATCGGAGGCAGTCTCTAATCACTGATATTAGAGCAGCTGAAAGTCATTGAATCCAGCCACAGGTGGTCTTGCTTGTTATTCTGTGTTGAGGCAAGAGAGTAAACATTATTTCTCCACCTTATCTGACACTGCTTGGATTAACTCAGTGACGCCTTTACATTCACACAGTTCAAAAGACTGAAGATTACAAGAAAAGAAAAGCAGTTCAATGCCAGCTATTGCAGTGGGTGTCTTATCGGGATCAACACAAGCCAGAAAACCCCTTAAACCTAATCCTTTTCTCTCATTAAGAAAGAATATGCTTATGTGATAGTTAAAGCCATGACAGCTCTCTGCCTACGGAGAAGGTGAACATTAGGGAGATGGGGAATTGGCGGAGTTCTGGAGATGTTTTGGCAACCCTGGATGTGTAAGAAGGCATTAAGGAAAGCAGGTTTATACACAGGTAATTAGTTTACAGAAATTAATTAATTTGTTTTTTGATGAGCATCAGACTCCATATCATACATCTAGTCAATTATCAAGGTTTCCCTAAATATGTGGTAATTACTTTTAAAGCAAACATTTGGCTTTAGTGGTGTACCACTTAGTATGGTTGCCTCACAGCTTTTGGGTTTAAGAGGCGAAATCACTGAATGACATTTATATTCTTGTAAAGTCTGAATTGCATTTTTTACTCTGGGGACTTGGCTTTCCTCCCACTGTTGTCAAGTACCTCCACGTTAATTCAGTTTCCTTTCTAGTGTATTCTGTACAGAATGATAACCAGCATTGTGTACAGTGCTCAAGATGTTCATTTGAAAAGGGAAGGAAATAAATAATAAACCAAACTTGTTATTTATGACCACTGGGATACAGAAAATTATTAATACTATATGGGTTTACTCTGATGAGTCATATTTTTGATGATAAAAACAGTGTTATGATGGAATATGTTGGAAAATTCAGACATCTGTTGAACCATTTTCAACACTATCCTAACTGTAAGGTAGGAACCAACACTGGACTTGAGGACAGTCTGTTATAGAGTACATGTGTCCCTATCATGTAGGAGGGCATCCAGAAAAAAACACCCACACAAAGCAAGTACATGCAAAATACGCAGAGTCAGGGATTTGAGTCTAATATATTGAAGATGTGAAGGACCACAGCTAACAACTGTTAGCATTGGTTTCACTCTACCTTGCCTCTTGGTCAAAATTTTTCAATTTATTAATTTTATGAACAATCTTATTTATTCTGCTCATGTTCATTTGAATTTTATCTTTGGATAGGAGAAGGATAGATTGCAATAAAAATAAAGTGTTCATTTGTTTGGATACTTACTCTGTCTCTCTCTTTCTACTGTCAAGTAGGGGACATCTTCATGTATTACATATGCTTCTCTTGAGACCTATTATGGTGGACAAGGTATCTAGTAGTCATCTGGCCCTTTAAATGTGAACTGGAGACTAAGGACTGCAGCAACAGTTGGGTCTATTTATGAAGTTCTACAATGATGGTCCCACGAGGTCCTTTGAAAATGTCTGACCCCAGATGTGTTACCTGGATGGGGTTTAAAAGTTACTTCTGTCCACACCTCCAGTCAGCTTAGAGTCGGGAGATGACATGGATATTGGATTAACTGGTGGAAAGAAGACAGACCAGGGTGCTTTAAGAGTGTGAATCAGGAGATGGAAGAGGGCACCCACTGTCTTCTACAATGTAATTTATCACTGAAGCACAGGTCAGTTACTTGAATTTCTAAGAATCAAATATTGAAATATTGAAGTCACATGCATGAGATGCTGGACAAACACACATACACACGCATGCACACACACATACACTCAAGCTATTTTATAGTCAAAAGCAGACAGACAGATAATGACTGAGCCATGAGTGATCTTAAGAGTACGGAAGTTGTAACCAGTGTACCACTTAGTTCCCATCTTACATTGTATGAAGAACACATCAGGACTGATGAAATAGATTTGACGTATGATTGTGCTATAATCTAAGCATCGGGTCTAACTGTTTAGTTTGCAATTGCTGTAGAAGTACCAGTAGAGAAGTATTCTTCATCAAGCTGAGGAAAAAACAAAATAACTTAATACACTGTGCAACTCATGTATCTCATGTTAAAGAAAAAATAAAAATTAGAAAGAGGCTGCCACAGCATTAGAAAACTATTATTTATATAGTGAATAGTGTTATGTTTATAGTATGCATTCTGTTCAGTAAAATAGTAGTGCAGTAGAGGTTAAGCACTTATTTTTATTCATTTAAAACACAGCTTATTAATCCTCATCTTAACATCCCATTTCAAGTATGCCATCCTAAAATCCTAAAAACATCTATTTCCAGCAGCACAGTTTCCTGGACAGTGTACTAAACACAGTAGAACAGACGGAACCTTCAGTAGCTGAAGACCAAACTCTGGTGGAAGAGGCTCCAGACCCCTGCAACAATCAACTGGATAAGTGTGTATGAGAATATATGTAATACAAATGAAGGGTGCAAACTGAAGTAAACTGGAAGAACATTTTAATGAAAACCATATCACAGATGACAAAAAGGATTTGATTAGGAGCATAGCTATCAACAAACCTGTATGCAGTACCTACTGTAAGCTCTTCAAATATACCATAAAAACCTGGAGATTGTATTGAATAAAAATAAAAGAAATATGTAACGTCTTGAACCATAATGGGTAGAAAGGTCCCTAAGATGTGTGAAAAAATTAATAGCGGTACCTATTGAAAATTAAATGAAAATGGGTCAGTATACAAAACCAGTCCCTGAGCTCTGTTTAGCTGGCCATATTCCTGTTCACTTAAGTGCCTCCAGCAAATTGTTATTCAAGATATGAATCTTCTCAACTCTGTGCCGCATCCCAGTTTTAATCACTCTGCCACCGCTAGCAATCATGTTGTTTATTGTGGCTGTGTCCTCATTAACATCTTGACTTAATGTTGCAGGCTACAATTACTGATGTGCATCTTACTCTTTTGTCTGTTCAGCGAGTGTTTGGCAGGGTGCTGTGAATTGTGACAACTTTATTTTTCGGTAGTGGAGTTGATGCTGTAAAGCCCTTTTTTTGCTGACTTATCTTTTGATTTATCCAATGTAACTGAGCCAGAGTTTACTGACCCAAGATGAATGTCTAGGGTTGTTAAGAGAATACAGCGCTTACAGCAGCAAAATCTACTGTGAGAGACAAGGAACTATTTTTACAGAGATGTATCAAATGGGGTGAAAGTCATTGCTGAGATTGCATTTCTGTTGTATTTTTTTTTTAAAATTGCATATATTTTCCTCCCATTTTTTTTTTTGATTCTTCAAAATGAACATGTAAAAAAGCCTTCTCATATTTAACCCGAAACACATAGGTATTGTACAAATTCAAATGTACAAGTTCATTCAGTATTTTAAACTAAATGCTTGACTCTAAAACTTTACATAAGAAATTTTTTTCTTGCTCTCTTACTTCCCAACGTCGATTATGGGAAGTAAATGTTTCATTCTGAACCAAATGCTTTAAGAGTTGAGGTTTCACTGACATGCACTTCAAGTCCATGGCAGTGGGTTCAGTTGTTGGCATAGTTCACTGTCGGTGTGGAGTTTTAACATTCTACCTGTGTGTGGGGAGTTTTCTTCCAAATCACAAAAATTGGATTGATTTGCTATTCAAAATTGTTTCTTTATGACTGAGTGTTGATGTTTCACTGTATGTAGCCCGAAGTGGATTAGAACCCCATCCCAGGGTGATTTGTGCCTTGCTTCTGATGTGATGGAGAAAGATGCTAGCTCTCCAATGTCTCTGAGATGGATAAGCAAAGCAGAAAATGAATAGATGGTGAAGGGAGTGTGGGTGGGAGCCTGCCCTCTGAGGCTCTACCATATGATATTGCTGGGAAATGTTCCAGCTTTTTGCAATCCTGAATTGGATTAAAGAGAATGGAAAACATTTTTGTGTGGAAGAATAATTTAGAATATTTAGTCAACTTCACTTGTCATTTCAGCTACGTATACACAAGTATGCTGTTTTTCCTTAGGTCTGATGCAATAAAGACATTCAAGCAACATAGTATACACATGAATAACTAAAGTGAAAACTACAAAGTACTAAACCAGCACAGCATTGGATGTAATGTACAATACACCACAAGACATAACATCCACACAACAATAATATTAAACACAGTACAAGAGACTGCAAGTGCAGATATGACAGCATATAGCAGTCAATGCTCCTGAAAAAATCAGTGAGATCTAAAAATATAACATGTCATATAAATAAAAACTATAATGAATATAAAAAATTGTGAGCATGAAGGTGTTCTGATACAGATAATGTATAAGAATGTACAATGGGTAGGTAAACCTTAAGCACTATCATCTAGGGATGGTACACCATTTAGAATTCTGTTAGGAGTGGCAAATAAACTATTCTTGTGTCTAGTTGTGTTGGACTGCATACTACACTGTCATCTAGGATATTATAGGAAAACAAAAATGACAGAGGCAAAATTAAGTTAGTAAATTAGTTAGTAAGTTAAGGCATTCAGCACCATCCAAAGCATTGAGTGGCAAGTGATCTCCATCTATTTCTATCCTGTGCATTCTCTTTTGGCAGTCTCAGTTGTCATCATCAGTTCTTCAAGGGTTTTTATTTTATGGAGTCTCTCCAGGTCAGTTTTGTTCTTCATCTTCTGCTTTCTCCTGATGGAATCTGTGTTAGTGCAACACTGACTGGCCTTGATAGCAGGGGTCCCATGCAAATCTAAGACTGTGCTCCTTAATGATGTCGCAAAAAGACCTCACCTGTGCTTGTCTGACACCCTCCTAATTTGCCACATGCCTTCTCTACAAAATTCAGAGTATTATTCCGAGAGAACATTTGTGGAATATGTTCAGTTTATGGGAAATGTAGGCTGAATTTGTCCATGTTTCACTGGCATAAATAGCAGTTAGTATCAGGTTCATCTTAACACATGGGCATGATGGGCATGATCGGGGCCCCATACTAATCTATGGATGTTGTGACTTGCTGAGTGGTTGTGTAGGTAGGGGCCTCAGTGCACTGCTTTGTCCGGACGCCTATAATGCTGTTAAGACAGCCCTGGTTAGTACCACAGTGGACGTATACAGCTGGATCTTCTTGAACATGTTGACAGTGCTCAGTGAACAGATCTTGTTCAAGCCCCTGACAGACAGATAATGCCGTCCAATGCATACTTGGAAATTAATTCTTTGTCTCCAGTTCTGTTCATGGTACTGCCTGAATAGGGAAATCTATCAACATTTTCCACTCTTCTATCTCTCACAGTGATTGCTTGAAGCTGCTGGCCAATCATCATATCTCTGGGTTTTCTCCCTTTATTTGTAGTTCCATTTTCATTGCTTTCCTTTCTAGGTTGTATTTCATGAGAACATTAGAACACCATAGACAAGAACAGGCCATTCAGCCCAACAAAGCTCGCCAGTCCTATCCACTTATTTCTTCCAAAAAAACATCAAGTCGAGTTTAGAAAGTCCCTGAAGTCTTACTGTCTACCACACTACTTTGTAGCTTATTCCAAGTGTCTGTCATTCTTTGTGTAAATAAAAACTTCCTAATGTTTGTGCAAAATTTACCCTTAACAAGTTTCCAACTGTGTCCCCGTGTTTTTGATAAACTCATTTTAAAATAACAGTCTTGATCCACTGTACTAATTCCCTTCATAATTTTAAACACTTCAATCATGTCACCTCTTAATCTTCTTTTGCTTAAACTGTATAAGCTCAGCTCTTTTAATCTTTCCTCATAATTCAACCCCTGTAGCCCTGGAATCAGCCTAGTCGCTCTTCTCTGGACCTTTTCTAGTGCTGCTATGTCCTTTTTGTAGCCTGGAGACCAAAGCTGCGCACTGTACTCATGATGAGGCCTCACCAGTGCATTATAAAGCTTGAGCATAACCTCCTTGGACTTGCACTCCACACATCGTGCTATATAACATTCAATACTTTACATTTACTGACATTAAATTTCATCTGCCACAAATCTGCCCAAGCCTGTATGCTGTCCAAGTCCTTCTGTAATGATATAACGGATTCCAAATTATCTGCTAATCCACCTATTTTGGTATCATCTGTAAACTTAACCAGCTTGTTACTTATATTCCTATCTAATTAAATTACATATATTAAAAATAGCATCAGCCCTAGCACTGAGCCATGTGGAACACCTCTCTGAACTCCCACTTCTTTTAATTTGATGCCCAACTTCTCATTTGGCACCTTATCAAATGCTTTCTGAAAGTCAAGATAAATAATATCATATGCTCCACTTTGATCGTACTTTCTTGAAAGTAATATGCAGGTATGCTAGCAGGGCCAAGTCACCAGTGAAGTCTACATCTGTTAGTAGACGACCCAACTACTGGATTTCACAACAGGGTTCCTCTATGTAGTTCTTCATGACAAAATCTACGGCTATTAAAAATAGGAACACACATAAGATGCAATCTAATCTAATCTAAATAAGAATCTCAGGTGGTGGTATGGTTTCTGTGCTGGTTTTGATACAACAGGATTGAAGCATATGAGATCCTTCAAAATATGTACAGCCTTCCTTTTGGATCAGCTCTTGTAGGTGTCCTGGATGGATGGCAGTGATGTCCCAATATAGACTTTTGGTCTGTGATGTAAAATTCTCATAGCAGACAGTGATGCAACTAGTCAGGAGGCTCTGTTTCTATAGTGCATTTATTGAGACAGCTGATAATTTATCACCCTAGACACTTCTATTCCTTCTTCACAAAGTATGCAGGGTTGAGTGCCCATGTAAGGTGCACAACCAGAAAATTAAAACTTCTAAAAAATTCATATTTATGTGTATGAAGAAGTAATCATTGCTTTTGTCTTTGTTGACACTGAGAGGGTGATTATTGTCTACACACCAGATTCCAAACAGCTCGACCACCATTCTGTAGGCTGTCTTGCTGTTATTGTAAATAATGCCCATGACTGTAGTGTCAAGAGAAAACATGATAACTGAAGTAGTATTGCTTTTAGCTACATAGTCATGGGTGAAAAGAGAATGAAAAGTGGGCTGAGCACACATTCCTTGGGAATGCCAATACTGAGGTAAAATGTGTTATCATCATAACAGTCTGAGATTTTAAATCAGATCTAAGACCCAGTTGCAGGGTATGATGTTAAGTTTTAGTATGCTCAGTTTGAATTTTTGTGGAACAATGGCAGTGAACAGATATATGAAATCAAAGATCAGCATTCTGACTTATATATTTTTTTCATCCAGATAAGTCAGCACGATGGCTTGTCATTGGAATGATGGGAAAATTGTGTGTTGTAGAGATAGAAATATGGCCCTTGACTTGATAATGTGACATAAATAATCTCTAAACAAGTTTCTGATGACTAATGTATGTGTGTGGCAGAGTGGTAGTCTTTTGGGAAGGTTATGGGCAGCATCTTAGAATGGAGGTGGACTTGAAACAGGAAACACAGCCTGAGGCATAATAATGTTGAAGATGTCAGTAAAGACAACTGACTTGCATATGTGAACACTTGAACATGTGGCGAGGTACTCCACCTGCCCCAGCAACTGTGTGTTGTTTATTTTAACAGGACATAACAGTAATTTAATTCATAGGTAGAATAGCATTTCTGCAACTAGGCTTACTTTTTTAATTGTGATGACTAATTTCCCTTGCCACATGCATTAGTGGTCAATATTTTTGGTGAAGTATACGGTATGTGTTTTTTAACTGTTTTAATGACAGTAATGAGATTGATTGTAGCTGCTCTGAGTTCCACTTTACAGCCTGATACGAATACTGCCACCTACACCCATAGAATGATGCAAACCTTTTCATGCATCTAAGATTTTGGGCTGGGTAATATCTGAGAAACAGATGGTGTGTACCTATTAATGTTACTTTGTGATTTCAAACTATTAGAATATACGCCAATCATTGCAGATCATTGCAATGAATGTCTTGGTTTGTTTAGCTTATTAATGAATAAGTAAACTTGAAACTTCGGCTTGAAATATAGTTGGGGCTGCCACTTTCACCACTGGTGTAGTAGGTAGAGGAAGAAGATGACGCTTCTATTTAGCAGTTTGAGCAAGGAGTGCATGGGCATCTGCATAAGACAATCCTGTAAAGGAAATGGAGTGCATAGGAAGCATTGGAATAGAAAGAACTTTGACTTTGGTACAGTGACTTGATGTGATCAGTCTGGGCAACATTTCAAAAACTTGATATTGTGCAGAAGAAAGAAATGAACAATGCAAAATCATCCTGCTGAAGGTAAGATCAAAGGTAACAAAAGACTATTTAGGGCAGTGGTTCTCAACCTGTGGGGCGGGCCCCCTTAGGGGGGTGCGAAGTAACAAAAAGGGGGGAATGAAGATGTGAAAAAAAGAAAACAAGAATCAAAAATATGAAAAAAACATCTGTTGAAACCAAAACAAATTAACTTAAACTACATTCTGATACTAGAACAATAAATATAGAGTTAGATAAATGTCGATAAAAGTTAAGTAGGTATAATAAAATATGGATCTACATTTCAAAAAAATGTTGGGGGGACGTGATTTAAACTGTTATGAAAACTCGGGTCGCAAATACTTAAAGGTTGAGAAACGCTGATTTAGGGTATTAGTAATATAGCAGCAAGGTGTAAGAGTAAGATTGGAGCAAGCTGAGAAGTGTAACATCTCTTGATTAGACTATTGGAAAGCCAAGCTTAATTGATGGAAGTTTATGATTCAATCTGCCTATGATAGCCTTCCTGGTCCATTCAACATTTTCTTTTCTGGTGAGGTTATAACACCATGTTAATAATGCCCTAAGAAGGGAGTGCTGAAGCATACAGTATTTAAGCTATTGGCTTGATAGCCTCAAGAGAAGGATGTTATTGTTGAGGCTATTATCAGGCACTGAAAGTTTTTGGAAACATCATATGTGAAGGCATCATGGAGAACAAGCATTTGCAACCTGTTATGCAGTTAATCATATTCATCAAAGAAGTGGGAAAGCCACCAGCCCAGAAGTAGGCGTCAAATAGTTGGCAAAAGACTAGCAAGTGAAGGCTAGCATGGAAATACAATTCAGATTTACAGATAGCATCGCACAAGCTACATTTTCCCTGTGATCTGAGTTTTCTTGTGCTGACATGTCCTTAGGAAGGAAGTCAACAAGTGGAAGAGGGCAAAGTATTATGACTTAATCGATGAATTTTTCAGAAAATTCTGGCTCATCTATAAAGCTGGGCTACTGGGATTAACAGGCATGGCACTGTAGGAGACATTCAAATGTGTTCATAAGAGGAGAGCTCTCAACATCACCAAAAATGACATAGATAGGACAGGGGATGAATATCTGGAGTAATGACCAAGAGAGGACTTGCATGTTTGCCTTCATGCTTAGCTGTCATATTCTACAGGTTTTATATGTAGTAGGTGTACAAAAGACTTCAGGTTATATCACTGAAGATGTGTCAAACTGCAGCATGAGATTTAATATGAAGACTGTGGAACAGTGCAGAAGAAAGCATCATATGTGAAATAAGAAAGTAATTCAAATTCAATTTTAAAGGCTGTTTTGTATGCTGTTTATTAACAATAATGCAAATAATAATGTTCAAATAAACAACAAATACATAATAGGCCATTTACTAAAATAAACTCACTGTGGAATTGTTGGGTTTTCATGATCCAATCCATGTTTTGAGCCACCATGAAGTGGATTAAGGAATGTATCTCAACAGTAGTACTATACTCTATTTTAATGTCTGTTGGGCCTTAATGTTTAGTAAGACCAAGTAAAGCCCTTGCACTATTTTACTAATATGTAACTAGGTTTTAATATCCCACTCTGTAGAGATTCATTACTGCTTTATTAGAGCTTTGTACAGTACATCAAATAAAGTTAGTTATACACCAGTAAGTAACTAATAAACTCAATCTAGTTCTGAGTTTAAAGCTTTGTCAAACAGAATAATTCTGTCAAAAGCTGCTCTTGAATTTGGGAAGCTTGTGTGAATGTTGTGTTTTCTCTTTATTTCAGGTAAATATCAATATTTCTTACAATAATTTGAAGGAAATGAACACCTTTCTATGTGGGCATGACTTTTACCAATCAATCCATTCATTTTGTTATCCTGCTTAATGTGAATTCTTGGTTGTTGTGAACCATACACTATATTTCCTGCACAAGGTCAACTGGGCATTGCTCTATTTCTTAGCGTACTCTAACCTAATACACATACACGCCTGGAAGGAAAATCAGAGTACCTAGAAGAAGACCAACACAGACTCAGGATTCCAACTCAGGACTTCCAATTAGCCACAGCTCATCAATCCACCTTTAATGCAGCATTACATGGCATTTTCAAACTTACCTATTCAAATTTAGGGTTGCTGACTGCTATTTCAGCTTCTTCAAACACAAGGAAAGGAGTGAAGCAATCCCAGACAGAAAACTGGTCAACTGCAGTGCCCGCTAATTCAAACACCCACATGGGGGAAGTTCTAAGGTGCCAGTTACCTTAGCTGTACATTTTTAGGCAGTGGAAGGAAATACTAATTTCTAAGTGGAAAACCAATACAGACAGATATAGAGAGGAGAATGTGTAAACCACACAAAGTATGGCCATGCCAGAATTTAAAAACTCAGCCTACTGGGGTTGTGAAGCCGTGGTATTAAACACTGTGCCATCTTTTCTGTAATATTAAATTCTTATTTGTAAAATGTTAGAGAAAAATGTGCTTACATTTACAGAGCTGTTTTCCCACAATCAAAAAATAACATAAAAAATTACTACCAAATTAGACTCAGGAAAGAACCAATTTCCCAAGCAGTTGAAGAAGAAGATCTATATTTTTTTAAGACAATCAAAATGGCTTTAAAGAGGAAAACTGCCTACATGTGGTCTAGTAGCTGGAAATCCAGCAATGACCTACCTTTTTTCTCAAGGGCAAGTCATCACTGAACATATTGATCAGATGTCAATAACATTCTGCTTTTAGTTTGATTACAAAGCTTTGATGTAAAATATCTGCTGAGAATTTACAACGCACTGAAGCTAACAACATAAACTATTAGCGGAATTTTGTTTATTTTATGCTTTCAAATCGGAAATGTTCCTAATCAAAAACATTACAAGGGTTTCATGTACATTATTTACTGCATGGAGGACAAACATCTGTCTAACATTTTTTTAATATATCACAACAAATTCAGGTAGAATTCAGCAGTCAACCCCAGATAAGATGTAATTTCTTTAACACCCCACCACACACACAATACTAATACACACACTTGTTTTTTTTTTTAATTTGTTAATAAATATTTTACACCTGGTATTACTGTATCCACAGTACCCTGCCTTTTCATATTTTTAAAACACTTTAGCATGCACAAGATCCATACTGTATGCTTACCCATATTCTCAGTTAATTTTCCATTACAGCCCCCTCCTGGCTCCACTGACTACATGCAAGAAACCAGTTCTGATCAAAATGCCAGCACTATAAAAGTTGAATCTGTTGGTCATCCAAATGAGCCTCTAAAGACTGCAGGATCATGAGGAAAAAGATCATTATCCCAAAAGCAATGGATGCAAGGCAGAAACTAATACTGAACAGGATGCCAAGAGTGAAAACTGTTCTATATAATTAAAACTAATTGAATTTCAAAGTTAAGTCTATTACTTTTTTAATACTTTGGCATTAAAAATCCCCTGAATTGGACTAAATGAATCTGAAAAATTAACAGATGGATGGATAGGATGAACGTATCAATAAATCAATACTATAAAAAAATTACAAAAATGTTATCAAAAATATTATCTTGGCTCTTGACTCTGGCTTACTCAAAGGTTTTATTTAAAGATAGATAGATAGATAGATAGATACTTTATTAATCCCAAGGGGAAACTTACATACTCCAGCAGCAGCATACTGCTAAAAAAAGTGATAAAAATGCAGGTATAACAGACAATAATTTTGTATAATGTTAACGTTTACCCCCCGGGGTGGAATTGAAGGACACACAGGACAAAACTGACAGATCTCCATGTATCTATATTTTCCACTGTAGATATATTGATGTTTGAAAGTGCTAAACTAATACTAGCAGAGCTGATCTGACACAGTTAAAATACTACATTATGAAATGTTTCATCGGTCAATCCTTTCCCTTTTCTTTTTATCCAGTTCTTGAGAAGAGGTCTTGAGGAGATGGAGCCTTTCCCAGCAGTGGCCACAACCCCAGAATGGAACAGAAGTCCATTGCAGGGTCTTCTTATAAAAACACATGTTTTCAGCATAATTTTAGTTGTCAGTTATCTTATTATGCATTTCTTTGGTAGTAAACCAAAGTGGAAAGTGGACATTGATTGCATGGTAGATTTTAAATATTTTGTTTTCAACTTAAAATTATTTCTTTTTCTCCACAGTCTAGAGTATATTTTTAGGAGTTATGAATTATGTGGCTTCCAAATTATTTTTTAAATTTGTGATCTTATTTATTTTGAGGGAAGTTCATTTTTATTAACATTATGATTTGTTTACAGGATTTGCTGCCGTTTTTTGGTTCCGTCATAAGGGTTGCTTTGGTTGGTTGCTGGAAACATATTCCCAGAGGTTCCCTGTGGTGACATTACACAAAGGATGCTTTCAAGCAAAAAGTTCAGTGGCCATGGTATCCAAGTTTATGGATAAAAATTCAATCTCACACTACTGTTTTTTTTTTGTAGCAGTTTTTAAAAATTAAGACTTGTAATTATGTTTCCAGTTTAGCAATTTGGTTTCACAACTTGATAGCCTTATCTCCTTTTTTTTTACTTTTCTGGCCCAATTGCAGTTTAAGAGTTCATCTCCAGATCCTTTAATCAAAATTCTTTTATACCTGTTTTCAGACAGGCATAACAGACATGAGGGGAATTTGCACTTAGACATTGAACAGCCCAGAAACTGAACTTGGGTATTTCTTTCTCATATGTGTAACTTTTAGGGTTGCTTGGTAAACCAAGAGATGGGATGCCAAAATAGACATTTGGTTCCAACAATGCTGCTACTGTGTATATTAGTATATAGCAATTAAATTATTAGTATCCTTAATTTGGATAAATGCATTGAAGGCAGTAAAGTCTCATTTAGGGTGTCATAATTCTACTGGGGCTCAACGTTTTGCTGTGGTTCCATATTTTCTATCTCTCTTGCTTTTTTCTTTTTATTTTATAATTAACTCCATTATAATTGTCACTTTCACCCATTCCAGTCAAGATTAGAGCCTAAGGTAACTGGGGCCTCTAATTCCAAGATGCTGCTAATAATAATTAGTGCAGTCACCAATAAATAAATAAAATGGATGCCTCTAGCCATATTTCTGTGTTGAGGCAGTGTTTTGTGTCCCTCTTCAAGGGTTACACTTCCTTGAGGTTTTGCACTTTGTACTTCCTGGATTACTTTTTGATTTTTTCTCTACTAGAGCATAGTTTTTTAAACTATGTGTCACAACCAAAAATAAGTTGCAGGTTGCAGCTTTTTGGGTCCCGACTTACCATTGTATTCAATGGGAAAGGGTTGCATACAGTTTGTGAGATGTCTCATGATGGATTGCCACCGGTTCTTTAAGCAACTGACATTGCTTTGCTATGACTATGTCAGCAGTAATTCTCTAAGGGGAGCCACAAATCTGATGGTCATCATGGACGGGGTGTCTACCACGCTAAGCAGGGCTAGAAGAAATAATTTAAGAAATATTGTACTAGTGAATTGGATTACAGATTTGGTTCTTGGTGTTTAACATTAGACATTAGGGTCATGAAATATGTTTTTTATCCTCTGGTTAGTTTTGGGTTTTTCCATCTTAGGCTTTTGATTTTCTATTAAAGTTTTGGTAATTCTTTGGAATTATGAATGTAATTTGTTTAATTATAATTAAGTGCACTTCCCTTCGATCTCAATGTTTAGTTTCCCTATTTTTTACTTAGTTTCCCTATTTTTTACTTTTGTATTTTTACATCAGATTTTGCCAGTTTATTATGAATGTATTAGTTCATTATTTCTGTATTGTTTGTTTTTTTTAGTTTTCTTAGTATATTTCCATTATTTTTTATTGCGTAAGTTGTTAATACTATCTACATATTCACTTTACATTTCAGGTGTGATTAATTAAAGAATTTAAAATTCCTGGGGTTAGACTTGCAGATTTTTGCCAGTTTCTGTGGGAGTCTTCAATAAAACCCTTACAATATGAGTAGCCTCTAAGGTAGAATTTTAACTCCCTCATAGAAGTTTAGTGAACTGCCTTAGTTTCACAGAAGAGATATAACAGGAACTCTCCTCTGTTTTAAGAACTTTGTGGGATGTACCGGCCTTCCTATATTACAAGATTCTCAACTAAGCTTGTCCAAAATATTATTCTTTGGTTTCCTTCCTCTTAGAGAGTAACAGAGCATGACATTTTCAAACCCTCTTAATCTAATCCAGGCACACAAGGGCTAATGTCTATCCCAGGCAAGAAACAATCCAGGACAGGGAACAAGTCCATCGCAGGGCTTAGAAAGAAAACATAACAAAACATATTCAGCAAGAGGAAAAGGAATGAATTGCAACATGACAGACTCATTTGTGTTGTTTATATTCAAGGACTACCAAAAGAGAACAATATGCCAGCCTAATTTAAAATGTTCATTCTTTAGTTAGTGAAGAATCTTTGCCATTCATAAACCCAGTTGGAGGGCGCAGCATGAGCCAGAGTCTGCCTTCATAAATTTCCACCAAAGTCTCACAGGGGGGAATTGTGAATGGAAAATGTGTTTTTATAGCCTAAAAACAAATCTTACTTTTCAGAATATCTTCTGCCTGATCCCAATCCTGTTGTAACGACTTTCACTTCAATAGTTGAAACACAAACATTAGAATGAATACTGTTTCAATGTTTGGAAGAACTAAATACAAATGTACGGTACAAGTAATTATTACAATTAAAAAGATACTACTGCCTTACAGTATAAGATAATGATATGCCAGTTTTACTGCTAACAATATAACCAGGCTTCTCTGAAACAGTGAAAACATGAGCTGGTCCCCTGAGCTCTTTAAAGGTTTTAAAAAGCAGCTTCTTTAAGCATTCATAATGCTTCTGACCAAAAAAAGACCCTCCTACTCCAAGTCAAACTCAGTCCCTGAAGTAAGAAGGTGAACACAGACAAGTTAATCTATTGATTTTAGATTGGCTCCTTGGAACTCCAGACAAAGATCTAGACAAGCAATAAATCATATTTAGCTTGAATATGGATTTTGTTTTATAAATTTATAACTGCTAGAGAGTAAAATGGTATCTGCTTCTCTGCTATAACAAATACAGAGCTTTTTTATGGACTTCCTCTTAAAACATTGAAATTACAAATACTTTTATAATTAGCTTAGTTTTATGTTTTCAGAACTTTACTTTGTATTGGAACTTTTTGGTTGAATGTGCAATGGTGCATAATACTAAAACTTTCATTATATTTTTTCCCATATGTTCATCTGATTATTGTTGACTAGCAGAATACCCGCGCTTCGCAGCGGAGAAGTAGTGTGTTAAAGAAGGTATGAAAAAGAAAAGGAAAAATTTAAAAAATAACGTAACATGATTGTTAATGTAATTGTTTTGTCATTGATATGAGTGTTGTTCC
>JANRMT010062790.1:25166301-25198906 GCA_026402145.1 Polypterus bichir lapradei | reverse complement strand
TTTCTTTGATATTTGGACTTTAGGCTTTATACATTATATAGTTTGTGCCTACATTTTGTCATCTACTACTAGAATATAAAAAACGTTTCTGTTTTAACAATGTGTTTACACAGATTACTGTAGAAACGGAACAGACATGAAATGCGTGCGTTCCAAATAACAATCTATTATTTCCACTCTAAAACTCCACTTCACTCCCAGATACTCAATCAAGGCATGAGCTGAGAGAAGTTCGTGCACGTTCTAAATTGGTGGGGGGATGGAATAGCCGGCTGCTCCTAGCTTCTCTTTATCAGCACATTTAGAAGACAAAGGGCGCTGGCGGAGAGGTGTGAAGGGATTTAAGAAGCGATTTAAGGTGGGACGGAATTACGAGTTTTTTCGTAGGCTCTGGTAATTCTAGTGTTAACAATCATGTTACGTTATTTTTAAAATTTTTCCTTTTCTTTTTCATACCTTCTTTAACACACTACTTCTCCGCTGCGAAGCGCAGGTATTCTGCTAGTGTGTATATATATGTATGTGTCTATATGTGTGTGTATAGCTTTGGTCACTGAGTGCAAGGGAAAAATAATAAAATATAGTCTATTAGTTATTAAACAGTAAAACATTAACGTTTTAAGAAGTACAGCTACATTGAGCACTACTCGAGTGGTTGCGGGTAAACTACATTTTAAAAGACGGTATAACAGAACAGGTAAGTAGTACTAACAGCAGCTAAAATGTATATGGATCATCTCTCGGTAGTTGATCCCTTTTGAAAGGCGCTGCACGACGGCTGTGGTATAGAAATTACATTTTCTATGTGAACGTTCAAATTTCTGCCTCTGGTAATGTGCCTTACCAGTAATTAAAGAAAAATTGTTTTGTGTCCTCTGCAGTGTTAAGAGAGAAAGGCTTTGGTTTGGGATAAAATGAAAAAAGGTGTAAAGAAAGGAAAGTTGCATTTTTCTTTTATATAGTATAGAGAGATGTGTTCGGTGACGTTATGATCGCCTTTTGGGGAAAGTCGCGGTGGGTCTTGTGTAGACTGGTGAGACATCTCTGCCATTAATCGGCTGTGATGGCACTGTCAGTCCTTCACTCGTGTGCGTGTCTTCATAATCCGAGCTGAGGACCTCATAATCGTATACGTGCAAAAGAAAGTGTGAATCGCCTTAATATTATTTTGCCGTGGTGTAGAAAAGGGGTCCCGTGTTTGCACTTGTCTGGGCTATAGCTCAAGGGGAGGATGAAAAAAATTAAAAGTGCTCACTTAGCGCAGTCAGCGTCTCAAATCCCGGCACAGCTATGCGCGCGCGCCAGCTGCTCGACTTTTGCTGGGAAGGAGACCCCAGTTTTTGTACACACGTTCCACAAATGAGACACACGGGTTTACCGGCAATGTCAGTAAACATATACTCAGCCTCCCATCGGTTTTTAAAGGCTCTATGTTCAGAATCACCTTTTCTCTTTGGCATCGTGTGGGCTAGCTTGGCAATAACTTGTAGCATCATAAGCTAGACTTGATTAACGTGGTAAGTGTTCGGTAAGGCAGCTGAAGCGCTGGATTATGGGATCTGTAGTTTATTGTGTTACCAGCGCTTCATATCCCTGGGCCATTAATAACAATAATACAGTATATAAAATGATCTCGCGGGCCGGATATAATTACACGCCGGGCCGGATATGGCCCGTGGGCCTTGAGTTTGACTCATATGGACTAAATAGAACTTGAAAAGAAATATTTTTTGGAACATCGAGCCCGCGTGCTATTGTGGTTTTGCTTGTGTGCTTCAGTAAGTTACCGTCCCCTCGCTCTTACTTTTTTACCATTCATCTAATGAATACACTGAGTATGGCTTTACCAAAACAATCATTGATCGCGAATAAAGTATCCATTATTCATGAAGCTTCAATAGGTGATCTGTCTTTCTGCGTTAACCGCATGCGTTTTCATACATCTCAAACTAAGGGGATGCGAGGTTAAAATAAATCGAGAAGCGCGCGTACATACTTAGTGCATCCCCTCTCGGGAATCGAACCTCGGCGCTACAGGCGAATGTTTTACTATTGCGCCACGGCGTGTGGTTTATCTATTTGAGCGTAGCAGTGTAATTCGGTTTTTGTTCAGCACTCTTTGGAACTGTTGCTTTTTGTCTGCACACTGCGTCAGTTCACGTGAGCCGCTGAATATGGTTTTATATGTCACTCGCTCGCTTCTAATTGTTTCGCTGCCTTCTTAATTATATAATGCATGTTTTCTAAAGCGCGTTTTGTAGCTCTTCCTGGCTTTCTACGTAATGCGTGATTACGTGAGAGGCGTGATGATGCCATACGAAACTCCGCCCCTCAAGCTGAACTCCATTACAGTAAATGGAGAAAAATAGCTTCTAGTTATGACCATTATGCGTAGAATTTCGAAATGAAACCTGCCCAACTTTTGTAAGTAAGCTGTAAGGAATGAGCCTGCCAAATTTCAACCTTCTACCCACACGGGAAGTTGGAGAATTAGTGATGAGTCAGTGAGTGAGTGAGTGAGTGAGTGAGTGAGTGAGTGAGTGAGTGAGGGCTTTGCCTTTTATTAGTATAGACTAGAAAAATACCCGCGCTTCGCAGCGGAGAAGTAGTGTGTTAAAGAAGCAATGAAAAAGAAAAGGAAACATTTTGAAAATAACGTAACATGATTGTCAATGTAATTGTTTTGTCACTGTTGTGAGTGATGAGTGTTACTGTCATATATATATATATAAATATATATATATATATACACACACACACATAAACATATATATATACATATCTATACATATACACATATATATACACACACACATATATACATACATATATATATCTACATATATACACATACATATACATACACACACATATATACACACAAATACATATATATATATACACATACACACACACATACATAAACATATATATACATATACATACATATCTACATATATACACACACAGCTATTTCGTATCAGTGCAATACGCTGCTTGTTAAAACGGATAACTCCAGCTCTTACGTGCAAGTCTGCGTGGATATTATGAACTATCATATTTGTTCAAGTTCTATTTAAATTTTAAATAGAAGGAATTTTTATTTAGTTGACAGAAATATCTTTGGTAGGAATGGTAAAAACAGACAGGAATATTATTCCTGAATAAATCAACTCAAACCTTAAACAACTTATAATATTTTGCTCTCCATAAAAATATATCCTGTCTAAATTATACAAGTTAGAAATAAAGTAAACGTGTAAAGAACAAACATTCAAATTTCTTTACTCTTATGTAATTTTATATAAAACATAAACTTAGATTTTAAATATCCCAAAAGATTTTGCTCTCCATAAAAATATATCCTGTCAAAATTATACAAATTCAAATATGAACATGCTGCATAACAAAACCTGGAAATATAAATAAAATGTGTTCCTTTCAGCAATAACAAATGAAATCATTCAGTTGTCTTTGCTCTTATGTCATTTTAGAGCTGGACGCCTGGCATCTTTTTTTGGCCACAAGTTCGTTTATGTTTGGTGTGAGGTTCTGTGTTGTGGAGATTCTCAGGATGGACTGCAGGTGCTCATCAGTGAGGCGACTCCTGTGTGCTGTTTTGTTAGTCTTTATCACTGAGAAGAACTTCTCACACAGATATGTGCTACCAAAAATGCACAAGGTTCGAGCCGCATGTAGACGGACTTTTTTTGTTCTTCAAAGTCACCAAAGCGCCGTGCAAACTCAGTGCGCTCAGTTTATCAGCAAAGTGCGTATTTGGGAACACCGTAGTGACGACTTGGTTCAACATTACTTGGCAACAGGGAAAGTGGGGCAAGTTGCACTGGTGCATTTGTGTCTCCCATAAAAGCAGCTTCACTTGAAATCACTTTGTGATTGTGCACGGGTAAAAACGTCTGCTCAAGTGTCAGATTCTTATTTAATTCTTCTGCTTTCTGTATCTTCTGCATTGCATTCAGGTCTTTCAGGTTACCCTGATGTTTTGTCTCATAATGCCGTCTTAGATTAAATTCTGTAATTACAGCCACATTAGCTCCACAAATGAGACACACGGGTTTACCGGCAATGTCAGTAAACATATACTCAGCCTCCCATCGGTTTTTAAAGGCTCTATTTTCAGAATCAACTTTTCTCTTCAGCATCGTGTGGGCTAGTTTCGCAATAACTTGCGAAATCATAAGCTAGACTTGATTAACGCGGTAAGTGTTCGGCAATGCAGCTGAAGCGCTGCATTATGGGATCTGTAGTTTATTGTGTTACCAGCGCTTCATATACCCGGGCCATTAATAACAATAATACAGTATATAAAATGATCTCGCGGGCCGGATATAATTACACGCCGGGCCGGATGTGGCCCGCGGCCCTTGAGTTTGACACATATGGACTAAATAGAACTTGAAAAGATATATTTTTTCAAATGTGATCGCGCAATTCAGATAGAGTTGACGCGCACTACAACCTACATGCCTCAATAAGTCATCCTCCCCTCGCTCTTACTTTTTTACCGTTCATCTAATGAATACACTGAGTATGGCTTTACCAAAACAATCATTGATTGCGAATAAAGTATTCATTATTCGAGTATGTAGATCGGGGTATATATATACATATATATATACCCGTGTATCGCAGCGGAGACGTAGTGTGTTAAAGAAGCTATGAAAAAGATTTGTTTCTTACTGCATCAATAAACAGCTCATCTTCTTCTTTATCTGAGACCTGACACACTGCATGCACGGGTTTTTTTTTTAACACTGTCTTCCTTTAGCGGGACATTCACTTTTTCCACCGTGTGCTTTGTTTCTGCAGTAGCTGCAGTTATGAATAATATGCTTGTATGTATGAGACGCTTCATATTTTTTTGCTGCCTTTTCATTTGTGTAATTCGGTTTTTGTTCAGCGCTCTTTGGAACTGTTGCTTTTTGTCTGTGCACTGCGTCAGTTCACGTGAGCCGCTCGGTGTACATGCATCGAAGTTTCCCAGCTGTGCTGGTGCCATGTCGTGCTATGTCCATGGCTGTATTTAATGTTACCTTAGACCAGGCACTTAAAACTTTCTCTCGCAGTTTCGCTGAGTTTGTGCCAAACACCACCCTGACCATCTCATCTTCCTCTGCATAAGCACAGTCCTTCACCCGTGAATATTTACCCGTGGCAGTATTTCTATTGGATTGCCGCTGACGGACGGCCTTATATGGGCAGGCACTAAATTACAAACGCTAGCGGCAGCCTGTCTATGAACTTAATTTAAAGTTTAGGTTTACATCGTGCTTTGTTTCCGAAGTAGCAGAACTCATGAATATGGTTGTATATGTCACTCGCTCGCTTCTTATTGTTTCGCTGCCTTCTCAATTATATAATGCATGTTTTCTTCAGCGCTTTTTGGGCCTCTTCCTGGTTTTCTACCTACTGCGTGATTACGTGGGAGGCGTGATGATGTCACACGAAACTCCGCCCCCACGGGTTTCACGCTCATCTCCATTACAGTAAATGGAGAAAAACAGGTTCCAATTATGACCATTACACGTAGAATTTCGAAATGAAACCTGCCCAACTTTTGTAAGTAAGCTGTAAGGAATGAGCCTGCCAAATTTCAGCCTTCTACCCACACGGGAAGTTGGAGAATTAGTGATGAGTCAGTCAGTGAGTGAGTGAGTGAGTGAGTGAGTGAGGGCTTTGCCTTTTATTAGTATAGATTAGGGTTATGAAATGTTCTGCCATATCCCAGCTGAAAAGACATAATATGATACTCTGTTCCTCAATGTTTTTGTTGTATTATTATTATTATCAATATCAATTAATGTAAATATTATTCAATGAGTAATTCAGTTACTTTTTGGCCATTGTATAATGCCATATAACTTCACCAAAACCTTTCAAAGATATCACAGTTATACAATATAATATTGACCTTTCATTTTTCCATATATAAATGTTATTACTAAAATTATTACAGTATTTTGAAAAACAAGCAATGGAAAAAAAGCAATAGACACACTTGGATTGCCATGTTCCACCAATACTAAATATTGATGCAATAAATTAGAATCTACTAAAGTCTGAAATTCTGTGTGTTTATAGTTGGGACAAAATCAATAAATATACAGGTATGCCTTTTGATGGATGTTGAAAATGACATTTTTGTGCCAGAAATGCTTAACTTGGATACTGGATACTGTAGAGGCAATGGCGTAAAATATAATTTTCAACAAACCATTAACAAATTGCACATACTTCATGGATGACAATGACTGTCATCTTTACAGACACGACTCATGATAAGAAAAAATGTTGCAACATTGCATGATGGGGATTGCTTAGTATTTAGTATTGCTTTTCTGTACCATAATAAATGACATAAGAAAACTCTTAGTAACCTGTTCTGAATAGTATTAAAGGTGGAAACAGAACTAAACCTTGTTTACTCCCTTAGTAATTTCAATTTCTTAACTTAACATAATTTCTCATATTGATGTAGAATAAAACAAACTACCTAAGACCCTGGTTCAGAACTACCTGTTCCCAACATTTTTTAAATATTTCAATCAACATAATTGGTTAATGAAGCATTAAAACTGACTACTATTGGTCCTTTATTGAAGAAATCAGATCTAGATCCAAAAACGTCTAGAGTTGTGCAGCAGCATCAATTTTGACTGAAGATTTTCTCTGTCTTATCCACTGTTCCTCCTTATCTTAGAGAGGAAGTTGTATTGAATACATTTAAATAACCTTAAGCATATGCTGCTCTTCCACTGAATTATACCTTCCGCAGTTTGTGTCTGCCTCTTCCTGTCTCCATAGCTCTATCACTCACATCACCTTAACAGTTGTCTTCTGGGTGCATTATCTCTACGAAAGATTTATTCATCTGAAGAGATGGCAGGCTTGCTTTTGGACTCTTTGCTTAGATAAGCTACAAAAGTCAGGATGCCTTATGTGAGCCAGTGTTCCACTCCTGCACCTTACTTGACAGTAACCTACAAGTCAATAATTACTTATTTTTTATTCATTATTGTATGTAACCTTCTATGTTGTCAAGATTTGTTTACAGACTTGCACCCATTACTGTCAGAAAAAGACACAGCTCCTTGTTAGCCTGTAATCGTTGTGTTGGAAAAAGTACATCTTTTGGCTAAAAGCTTTGTGATTAACCCTTTCATTAATAGTGCATATGTTGAAGGAATACTCGACCCAAAAATCATATTTTTAATATGTTCTTTATCTCATGTAGTTTGTAGTTATGGCTGAGATGTTTTCATACAGAACTGAGACAAGATTCTTTATGGTGACCAACACTGAACTATTTAATAAATTAATAATAAATGTTATTTATATAGCACCTTTCCCATTCTCAAGAAGCAATATTAAACAATATGAAAAACACCCATGAAAAAAACTTGTGTTACTATTGTCGCATAAATCCACATATCAAATCATCTAGTCGTATGCTTATGACTTCCCATATGTATGTATTTTTAATAACATATTGTTAAATAAATCTCTTCTGTAAAACAATCTCATGAATGAAAATGGAAAGCACTCAAATGCAAATGAGACCTACCTACCCCCTCAAACATTGTTCATGAGTCCAGCCCTCTAACAGCTTATTCATTTGCTATCATTGTGCTTTACATTATATCAACACTGCAAAGTGCACAGAGAAAAGAGAACATGTAAAGAAAAAGCGTTAAAGAAAAGAATGTGAAAACAGCATAAGGAAGCAAATATGTCTTTTACTTGTCCATATTCAAGATGCTTCAACAAGCAAAGGGCTAATTTACCTATGCACAGACCATTGCAAAATAATTTCAAAGTACTCTAGTTGTGGATATGAATATACTGTAATTGTAATGAAAGGAGGTGAGTTTGCAATTCAGAGGCTCTTTCACATTTAAGCATGTTTAATTTTCGTTCACAAGGGCATTTTCCAGTAGTGGTTTATTTAACAGCATTTTATTAAAAATGCATGTGTCTGGGAAATTGTGAGCATGCAATTTAATGACTTGACATGTGGATAATATGACATGGTAACATGAAATTTGTTTAGGGGGGGGGTTTTGATATCATTTGCTGTTGTCCAATGTTTGTTACCATAGATGCATATTCTATCAGACTCTTCGTTAAGTCTGTTCAGCATGAAATAAGATGTTCGTTTTTTTTAGGTATTCACTTGCAAACTTTGTGCGGTAAGTTCCATATCATTTTTGAGTGTATTTCTTATTTGCACTGCTGGGTGTTTGTCAATTTGCAGGTCTGAACAAAGCAAATGATTATATTTTGAAGATGTCCAAATAAAAATAGGAACCAGTCTCTGATTAAGACATTCTTTTCAATAATTAGCAGTAATTTCTTGGGGACAAGGGATTTCTAGTCTGTCCTCATATACTGTTTTTCATGTAAACATATTTCTCACCTTATTCATACGGTTCTGTGATAACTTGAGGTTCTTATAGCTGTAATGATTTGTTGAAATAGCTGACAGAGTGCCATGATGAAACGCTGGTTTTTGCTTTTGTGTCCTAGATCTATGAGAATGTGTTTCAACCCTGGCCTGGTCACAGTCTGTTTGGAGTTTTCCTATTCTACCCTTAAGTATGTGGAGTTTTCTACTGGTACTCCAGTTTTCCTTCCATTTCCCAAAACAGATGCTGGTGCTATATTAATTGTTGGCTGTAAACTGGACTGACATAAGTGAATGTGTGCTTGAGTATTTTCAGTGATTGGCTGGCTGGTAGGACTAAGGTTATTTCCTGCCTTGGTCCCAAAGGTGTCAGGGTAGGCTTCAGCTATTTGAATTTCCGAGTTGCATTTAAACAGGTTAGGTAATGCATTAATGGATTAATGAACGGAAAAAATACTAAAAAGTAATAAAAAAACAGAATGAAATTAGTCAAAATCAAGGGTAGGATCAAATATACAATAAAAATCACTTTTTCTCCAGAAACAAATGAGTAGTGATGACCTGCTGAGCCGTTTGGTGTCATTTAGTTTTCTCTGTACAATAAAGAGTAACAGCAATTTTAAAAAAACAGTTAAGCTTATGCTTTGGCTCTCACTATGTAAACTGTTACAGGCATTCCAAAGCTGCAGGACTGCTTAGTACTGTCCTTATTCCTGCATGCTCTTTCTCTGATTTAAATGACAAGTGACCTTAATTTGACATTCACTTTTATTTAATAGGAATTATGATTCTCTTTTGCCATATTTATATTTAGAAATAACACAAAAATGTACTTTCAACTAAAAAATGAAAAAAAGGATGATACAGAATAGTATAGTATAGTATGCAGTATAAAAGCATTGTAGATCTGATCAGTTGGCGGGAGGAGTGAATTTCCAAGCAGATATTAGTAAGAAAAACAACCACACAAAAATGTAGCATTTTCCTCATCAGAAACCACATATCAGAGCCAGGAGTGATGAAATATGTTAATTTATATAAATCACAACAAGATGTCAATCATATCATGAGAAGCATGTCAAGTGGCTTCTTAAAGGATTTCCCAGAGGCTGGATCTGTTAATGGTCCATGATAAGCAGCATTTATAATGCTCTAAGGTAGTGCTTAAAATAAATAACACTTATAATAATAATAATAATGCTTGTCATATATTAAGGCACTGAATCACCATAAACAAAGATGACAGATTGACTAAATCATTATGTTTCTATAGAGATTGATCTAAGTTTTATTTGCTTTACTTTATGGAGCAAAAAAAAAAGAAAAATAACTGTTTTACATTAGTGTTCTCCAATACTATGTTATTTCCACATAGTAGTATTCTTAAAGACGCATTGCTCAACCAGAGGGCACCCCATCCATTTCTGAGGATGTTGTGTGTTAAAAGTCCCATATATACACTCTTTAATTATGATTATCTTTACTGCAATGCTATTTTCTCATTGTCTTCACAGCCACAACCATATTGTTCTTTGTTGCTATACTGGTTGCCTTTACGTGGTTTGAGGAAGTTGACATTAATGACATTATTTTACTGTGATTATAAAAGATTACCGTACCTGTTTACACGTATACATTCTTTAGATCAAGTAAAGCAAAAAATTGCAATTGCATTTGTGTTAGGGAATTTCTGCGGCTAGCTTATTTGGTATGAATTTTCCTGCTTGAAATTTTGATTTGATGTTGGTTTAGCCCTCTGTCCTGATGAAAAGATTGTTCTTATTGCCTTGGTTATTTTCAATTTGATCCATTAAACGACTCCAAATTACTGTGTCCCCTTCAAACTTAAATTCCCAGTCAATATTTTTCTCACAGCCATATTGCACACTTTGTTGTATTTACAACCCATTAATTATATCAAACACAATCATCAGATGTTTCCCATTTCTGCCCATTTTTGTTATTCACCTACTCACTGTATTTTATTACGAACCAAAGTTCCCATATGCTGAACACTGTCAATATATAATTACTCTTTATATTTTGTTCAGTATCTTTGTGACTACATTTTGCCTAAAAATACATATTACCAACCATGAAGAAATGTAAACATTAAAATCACAATGGTTTAAAATAGCTTGCCAAAAAAAAACTCCTTTGATTCTGGATTGTCGTCTGTATGTTGATACCAGTTGTAAAATAATCTGTTACTACAGTATAACTACTTATAAGACAAGAACAGATAACTCACAATGAGCTTGAATCAACTGTTGAGAGAAAAATCTAAAAGTTGCCTCCAGTAAAAAACATAATAAAACAAAACCCAAGTTTACTCCACATTGTTTGTTACATAATAAGACTCAAGCAAATATCTAAATTATAATAAACCACTATTGCGTGTGTGTGTCAAGTCTGACTGGTCATTTTCGCTTTAGTGTGATTGATCAATTTTGCTTGGGTTGCTCAGTGAAACATGATCAAGACAGATTTTGTTGGGCAAGAGAGGTTGACACATATGATTCCACAGAAAAAACATAGGATGAATGCCGAGAGTTATCTTCCAACATGGGAAGTAATGGGAATGGGTGCCCATCTACCATTGGCGGTAGTCAAAAAGTGGACAGGAAGTGAATAAGAATCCTTGAAATGACAGAATCTGAGAAGCAGGCTTTAAAGGAACATGTTTGAGAGAGAATGCCTCAGCCAAGAGAAGTTGAAACACACGATTATTCTTAGGAAAGGTGTAGGAGGAATGCTGAGGGCACAAATAAGGTAAGAAATATCAAATATTTTTAAATTTATACTATTACCTGTCTTTGACAGCTAACATATCTAATAGAAAAAGAAAAAAACGTCCCTGCTTTATCTGGCAGCTAAGCAACTTATTAGCTACTGTATTAAAATGTTATAGTGTCTTTGTAAAATCTAAACATATTCAAGAGAAAGTAGGGTGAAATGACACCTTTTATTGGCTGACTAAATAGATTACAAATGCAAGCTTTTGAGGCAGCTAAGACCCCTTTATCAGGTGTCATTTCACCCTACTTTCTCCTGTATCAATCTATGGCTAACACGGTACAACACTCTACTGCTATGGATATACCAAACATATTCAAAACATTTTCAAACTTTTAATATTGTTAACTTTGAGAGAGATAATATGAATTTAGCTTTATATGTGTCATTCAAAATCTGTTCATATTATTATTATTTGCTTAATTACTCTTATATGCTGTAAATTATTGGTTTTTAAACTTAAATTTGATGCCCGAAACAAGAAATTCTGTACCAAACTGGGACCCAAGGAAAGGATTTTCTGTGTGATGATAGCAAAGCAATACATTGACAAATAACAGTATAAATAATAAAATACAGTAAACACTTTTGTTTCTTATCTAGCAAATTCCTCATGTGAATATTACTAAAAGAAGAAATTGTAAGGCAAAGATATTGATAACAAAACAATAATTAGCATTCAAACAGGGAATCCGTCTCTGAAGTATAAATAAATTATTCTTTCTAACAAGGGCAGCATGAAGATATGATCATTTATGAATGGACACTTAACTGAGTCACTTGACTCATAGCCCCAGATTAGGAATAAATCAGTCAAAAACAGAATTAATCACTGCAGTTTATTTAGCTTGTCTTAAATAATGTTTTTAAACCATAGCATTTTACAAATGAGTTCCGTCATTAACAAAACATTGTGGTCACAAACTGCTAAGTGTTTTCCAGTTTTCATTTAACAATTCAATAAACTGAGTAGAAAAGTTGAGTCACAGAGCTAAAAAATGTAAGCACTATTTGTATTTTATACAGATGATAGGATAAATCTTAATGAAGAACGGTCCACTTCGAAACATTTAATGCTACCAAGCTTGCTGAATGCCAAAGGCTTCGCTCTACAGCCTGCCTCACCCTTTTGTTATTTTCTGGTGCTCTTAAAGCTAATGGTCTAGCAAACACGTTCTTCACAGTATTAGTAGTCTGCAATTTATCAAACCTCTTTAAAATAGTGTTGCAATAAGAAATTCACCCTTAATGAGGCATGTTAAACTTATAAAATTGAGTTATAAAAAAATGACAAAATCTGTATTTCTGTTACAGATTTGAATTCAATGTGTGCCATAATGGTCAAAACGCAACAAGGCTCCAACTAGTTGCTCATGGTCACCAAAACTGCATTTAACATATAATACTGCTATGGCACTATTGCATATATACCTCCACTCTACTAATTCACCCCCCACAGCAAAATCACATCCTTGTGCCTTACATATTATTTTCATTTCACATTTTATAATAGCACCACAGTGCCTTCACCTCACAAGTTTGCCTGTCGCTCCCATTCTTATATATGTCTTTGCTTGTCAGTCATCTCAGTTTGATTGTTTCACAAGTTGCATTAGTTGTGTTGGTGTTGTGGAGAATATTTATTATATTTTCGTACCACTGAAATTAAAGCTCTCTGCAATTTATCAATATCAATTTTTTGTAGTACACGTCTCAGATCACATACTACCATGATAAATAGTACACTAAACAGAAGATGGTAAATCACTCACCACAGAATTCATGCTTGGATGAACCAGGCTATTCTTACTACACAATCATGTGTCGACTCATCACAAACATGTTTACACCCTGTAGTTAAAGAAACGCTTCGGTAAATAATAAATAATATGCCTTACTATTCAGTTATGTATACAGTACTTTGTAAATATTACCACAAACTTTGTCAGGTACGGCATTTTCAAACCCCCTTAACCCAGTTCGGTACTGGAGGGGCTCAAGCCTGTAATGTCAACAACAGGCGTAATGCGCGGAGATTTGAATTAATTTTTCTCCATGAGTTTAGGCGTATTTGTGAAAACCAGAGATATGTATATTTCTATATTATCTAAATAAAAAAGGCAGTTTTCATTTATACAAGAAAAAATATGAATGCTATGCGTTCAAAACAAATTCAGTATGTTCTAAAATATTTCTTTATATGAATCATTTATTTTCAAATGATTTTTTTCTATACCACAAATGTATTTTATATGGGCAAATTATGCTGATTTTCTCAGACTTCATGACCCTGTTCAAAGCTGCTTGCAGCGTCCAAATTAGATAAATTTGATTGTCCTACAAGTAAGTTTTGTAATGATTATCATAATTTACTCCAAACTGAAAGTAATTTGATGTTTCTCTTGCAAATAAAAGTTCTGAAATCTTCTAGCTTAAATAACAAACATGACAACACAACAACATATATCATGTTTGAAATGACACGATCCTACAAACATCGGATGACTTGTAAAATTACAATGTTAGATGACATGTGGTGCTGTTGGAAAGAATTTATATTAGCAAATGATACTGTAAAAATATTTAAAGGTAGAATTAAAAATTCACTTCAGCTGTCCTTAAAAGGCTGTAAACAGTAACCTCAGTATCTTTTATTGTGAGAAGAAAATCCAATGTGAAAATCCAATTAGGATGTTTCTTTACTTTTATGCTGGAGTATCAAGGTTAAGCAGAGCCCGTCAGCAACCTATCAGCTATTCACAAAGTCTAAAGGGATTGCTGTTGGCTAATTAGCTGAGAAGGAGACTTGAATCAAAAAGTTTGCTGGCCTAAATGCAGCATTTTTCATGTCATTGGGACAGTTTTTGAAAAACATCATAGGCACACAAAACATTCAGCATTAAACAAGTAAATAGTTGTAATGAAATTCTAATGAAAGTAATAAGATATTTAGCTTTTACTGCTACCAGCATTGTACTGTTCAATTAAAGAGTCTATATTTTATGTAAAAACAGAGCTTCTGAAAGTAACCCCTGGTTTACAACAGACTCATCAAAGACGAAGATGTCAAGAAGAACCACTTAAGAATGGTTTCTGGGGTTAAGTGTGACACATGGCCAAACACTGTTAATTGATCTTCGGGTACAAATTCAAGATTTGAGGTGAGGCAAAAGACTCATTTGTGGTTGGAAAGCCTTCAAAGAGCAGTTTTTGCGGACCAGGAAGAAGAAACAAGACAGACAAGGGTGCAGGATGTGCATGAGTGAAAGCGACACAGATATCTACTATCACAGTATCTACTAAAGACAGGAATACTGGAAAATGCTATAGTTATGGTTAAAGGGCAGTGACTGTTTTCTTTTGCTTGTTACCTTCCCATATGTTTTGAAAACTGCAGTATGCTCACAAATATCTCCTCTTTTCATTTCCCATCTATTTTCCTGATGAGAGTTATAGTGACAACAATCTACCTTCATGAGACCAAATTTCTTATGGCATACTGTAGATTTTGAGAGTGCTCACAAAAGTTTAGTTATATTTGGGAGCAGCTGAGGAAGACAGGCAAAAGATGACCTTCTGTTTGTTGCTGTTGGTTTCTACTTAGTATGTGCTGCTGATGAGAGAGAGACACACAATAAAAAGGTTTATCTGCACAGTCTTGGTCTGTACACAATGATAGACTTTGAAAGGGGCCCTTGGCTTGAATCATTGTTCGGGCTCTACCTAGTTATACTGAGGGAACCACAGATAGACTAGTGTGCAATGTCAAAGCTTATGAGTCGCCTAGACTTGAATAGCCGCTGCATGAAAACAGCAAGTAGTGTGAAAGTATGCAATACATGTATGGATTGCCACAGAAACAACATCTGAGAACATGTGCGATAGAAAACAAGAGACAAAGTATGCAATGCCAGTGCTTAACGTTATACTTGACAGCCACCACAGCACAACACAAGAAGAGAAAGTGATCCCTTAGCACAGACAGTAAGCCATATGAAACGTTAAAACAAAGAGGACAAATTTCATGAACGGTTTTGAGAGAGAGTGAAAGGGAAAGAAGGTGAGATGGAGGAAAAATATTTAAAAACATCATCCTACCACCAAATCATTTTCACAATAGCAAGTATTTGTGGCATGAAGGTAAAATTTTTAAAATTGAAACAAAAATAAATACAAAATAAAAAAAAAAATTAAAAATCGGCAGGTTTAGTTTATCAAGTCTGAAGAATTAAATCACTTTTGCCATGCTACCAATAAACTTTATGTGTTGTTCAGTAAAGATAATGTCAACATAATGTTTGTGTGTTACTTATCACTTCATTGCCAAATAACCTTGCTAAAGCATAAATAATTTGTCAACAATAAAATCCTGTTCAGGTATGTAAACTGCAGAATAGTTTAATAGTGTAATGACTGAACCAAGCAGTCAAAAAAAAAGAGATAGAGTCAGGAACAGAAGAGAAATGGAGTTGGAAAACAAAAGGAAGGTCAACACTGGATGTCAAAAAGAAGTATGGTCAATACCAAATCACTAACCAAAAGTCAAAGTCAAGCAAAAGAATAATTTCAAGAGTCAGAGATCAAAAATAAACATAATCACAAGTCATAATATTTTATCCGAATTTCGGATACAAATGGCCATCAAGGCGATCTTTTAACCCTTCACCAATGATCCCTCGATGTTGTGATACTACAGGCCATACCCATGTCAACCATGACCTAGACAGAACCACAAAATGGCTGCACACATCATCAAAACAAAATGGTGTCCAAAAAAGACATTAAATAAAATTCAACTTTTAACTGAGGGCTCTAATCAATAAAAAAATGTATAGCATTGGATTCCCTGAGTATAAAAATCCTAGAAATGACACTTAGCTGATTTTTATAGCACAAGGAAAGCCCAGAACATTTTTAAATAAACCTTCATTTATAACAATGAGTTGTTGTCATCAACATACACACACCTGAGAACTAAGCTGAAATGTTTTTTGCATGTGACCTGATGCCCATAAGGAATTTCAAATAAAGGTTTTATTGAGCAGCAAATTTCAACTTCATCATTGAATTACATTTTGGTAAACAATAACGGTAAAGAAAACCAACAGTTGTTCATAACTGACGTCAGACTACAGGAGCTGCTGTGCATATCTGTTGGACTCGGTTGCAATTACATGCCGTTACTTCTGAACAAGTTGAAATTCTGTAGGGGATTATCCTTATCTGATCTGCTCCCTGGACATCCAGGGAACAGCAGTTTTGAATGTTGCCCAACACTCTTATCATACCACGTGCATCTTGAATTGACATTTTAGCTTGCTCTTTGAGTAAAGCAATTACTTCCATATGCTTCACAATCACCAGAACTACATTCTATCATGCTGTCACTAGCCATTTCTGAAGAACTGCTACTATTATCACACAATAAATTGTTTTCTTCTTCACTGGCATTATGGTTTAACAGCCCATATTCATTTCACCCAACTGCAACAAGTGCCTCTCCAACAATTACATTTAAATGCATGACATTGCCATTTTGTAGCTATAACATTTTATGACTTTATTGCTAGGATGCGCTGAATTGTTACCAGGGGCTGCCTCCTAGAAGTCATTATGCGCTACGTCATGGATGCTTTGCTTTATAACCCTGCCGTGCATTTGGTGTGGTGTTTAAGATTAGAGATCCAATAGTCAAACAATTGAGTGTGAACCGTCTGAGGCAAACATCTATTGTTTTTGATTCACTGTAATATGTTTTGGCGTTTATGATGGCCTTGTGTCTAGATTTTGATGGCTTTATGCCTCATGATTCTTGTAAAATTTCAAGTCTAGATTTTCACAACTTCACTTTATTATAAGGTAGGAAGTTTGAAATTTTGGTTATAGTACATCCTCTGCTTGTTGTCGTTTGATAATTCCCATTTTGGCATTAATCACAGTTTTGCATTTCAATTTTGCATATGGCTTTACTAGTGTTAGGATTCAACCCACAAACAACTTCAGTTTGAGTATTTGTAATATTGAAGCTTGTTGGTTATCAACTCATATCAGTTTGACTCTTCACTTCATTCTAGTGACAGCATATCTTTTAATTTTGGCTTGTGACGCTTGACCTTTCAGCTTAATTAATGGCTACACATTCGGCTTCTGCGAAAGTATGTCTTTTGTTAACCAACTTCTGTCTGTTCACCTTTTGGCTACATCGATGTTTTTGCACTTTGGTTTTGAGAACAGTTTACCTGACTTTTGATGTCAATCCTCGCTACAGTTTCTTGTATGTAAGCATACCTCCTGGTCTGGCTACCCGACCACTGAGAGTGGTGGAACGAAAAATCAGCTGGGCATTGTCTATGCAGCAGTCCAGCAGACTTCCCTGGATAAAGTGACTGGTGCAATAGTAGGTAGTACACTAGTGTAAAGGGGCAGCAAGTAGGTCTAGGCCAAGTGCAGATCACAGACCTTTTGAATATGTATTGTTGTGTTAGTATCTCCTGTGACCCTAACAGCAGGATTGGGGCATTGTGAAAGAAAGATAAAGACAACCAAAGGCACCAAGAGGTGTACTTGCTTATAGGATTGTCACAACCTTTATGATTACAACTTCCCTGAAGAAGGGGCCTGAGTTGCCTCAGAAGCTTGAGTATTTTAATCTGCTCAGTTAGCCAATAAAAGATGTAATTTTGTTTCACTTCTCATTGCAACGTTTTTTAATTAAATTGTTAAAATACTGTAAAATATGCAAAAAAAAATGAAAGACAACACATTTTTGTACAGCTATACCTGAGTTTTTTAATATTGGATGGAAATAGGAGTGTTACGACCTGTTGTTGGACTAACTAAAACCAAATGATTTTATATAATCTATTAAAGACTGACAACACATTTGACAATTCCTGTAAAAATTGATGTCTGATTTTGCACAAGCAAAGCTTCTTTTCAAAATAGATGGTAGCATCATCTTCTACATAGCATATCTGTTATTTCCACATATTTTTTACATGTGGATAAACTACTGTATAAAAATAGCTATACTTTGTTCTCTAAATTTAATCTTCTGGACCAACTATACTGATTCTGATTCTATTGTGGTTCAATTCATAGCGTGTCTCTGCTCATGCTTTTAAAATGTGAGTCCTTATAATTTATCATAGATTGAATAACCTTGTACCATACTTTATCTTCTTACTTTGAACTGTAACGTTTTGCATTGTAAAGCAATATTTAAAATAAAGATTGATGGATTGAATGCTACTAAAATAAGCTTATACAATGTTACAATAGAAAAAAAAACATGACTATAATACAAGCAGATGGATTACCGTGACTATCTTATACTTATGACTTCAAATGGAAATATAACACACTACAAGTTTAATTACTATTTTATATTATTCTGCAAAGTTGTTCAAGCAATATAGGATAAGCAAGACTTTACCACCAGTTTTACAAATTATAGAATAAAAATGAATAAATTATATCATGCATCATGTTACACAGGCGGCACGGTGGCACAGTGGTAATGCTGCTGCCTCGCAGTTAGGAGACCCGGGTTCACTTCCCGTGTCCTCCCTGTGTTGAGTTTGCATGTTCTCCCCATGTCTGCATGGGTTTCCTCCGGGCACTCCGGTTTCCTTCCAAAGACATGCAGGTTAGGTGGATTGGCAATTCTAAATTGGCCCTAGTGTGTGCTTGGTGTTTGTGTGTGTCCTGTGGTGGGTTGGCACCCTGCCCGGGATTGGTTTGTGCCCTGTGTTGGCTGGGATTGGCTCCAGCAGACCCCTGTGTTTGGATTCAGCGGGTTGGAAAATGGATGGATGGATCATGTTACACAAGCAGCAACTGTGGAATAAAAATTCCCTAGTTATCTTTAACATATTTTAATTCTCAGAAATCACATCTTCAGTAGTCCATACCCCTACCTTGATAAGTGCTTGTGTGAAATGCAAGTTTCAGTAATAATTTTCTTTTTAATCATGATTGTGCTGCTATCTCAGATGACACTCACAACAAGGTCTCCTTTAGTGTTAACATCCTCAATGAAAAATTTGGTATACTGTACATTTTTTCCTGGGGATCCTATTCAATCATGCATTGTAATTTGCTTATTCCGATTCAGGGATAGAAACCTTTGGATGGGTTGCCTCCCACACTGGGCCATTTTTTTGACCAATTAACACACACATTTGGCTTTGAAAAGAGGGGGGACAACCAACAGGGAGAACACAGAAATCCATCTCTGAGACAGGACTTAAAATCCAATCTCATGGAACCAAACACATTACCACTATACCTGCAGAATTCTAGTCTCTCAATTCATTCCACAACTGACAAGACTTAAATGACTTGCCTATAGTCTTCTTACCATGAACAGGCCTTCCAGCCATTATTCTAGGCTTAAAACCTCTACTTTGAACACACTGCATTTAAACTAAAATTATTATCGACCCATTGTTCATCGTTGCTTCTTGGACTTTTTTAGCCTGTTATGCCTATTTAAATTTAAACCGCTTATCTCTCGGCAGGAGATTATACTCCCACTTTGCATTGACCTTTGGTCTTTCTATATACAAATGGCATACATAATCTTTGATTTAGCAAAGCTGTCAGTCATATCAATCCCTTGTCTGCTTCCTCTGTTGATTTAATTCCCTTCAATCTGCATATTCACATTTTTCTCATTTCTGAGAACTCAAAGTTCTTTGTTTATTTAATTTGAATATAATGACACAAGCTGAAAAACTTATTGAATACCACATGTTGTAAAAATGAAACATTGAATAATACAAGGTGTCAATATACTATGCATGATATGAGACATCAATTTGAATGTCGCACCTGCTGTTATAAAATAAAATAAATGAGGGGAAAAAAGGTGGGAATTGAGTTGATAAAACATGAAGTCACCCAAGGCAGGATTCTTAGAGACTTCACTCTCCGGCAAATAGAGCCTCCTTAATCTTTCAAATTGCCTTTGGGGTTTCATTGTAGCACTAAGCTATTCATGGATCATCTACATTCAGTTCACACTGGAATAAACTTCATATTACAGTTTTTATTAGACATTTTCTTTTCGTGTACTTTGATCAGGCTGGGCTTTTTTGACCCTTCTTTATGAGTTATTCAGGCTCCAAAGGGTCCTTTACATGGAGGAAATGTGCAAGTGTTCTTTCGATGTTACAAAGCCAGGAAAAAAACAAGAAAATGAGACCAGTACAAATTAACGTTTGCCTAACATGACACAGGAACTCAGTAACTGACCTGGAAGTTTCCATAATCTACTCTATAGAGTGTATTTTTTAATTTTTTTGAAAGCCCATTGGCTCAAACAGCTCCCTTCCCAAGGGACATTATTAAACTGAAAACAGAGCTTGTGCTGTTGTGATTAAATGAGCGGCTGCTACACATCTTTCTGATTAATTTAAAGTGAACATTGGATAAAACGCTTGTTGTTTTTACACCTGCAGCAGTCTTATTTCCACTCTAACCCATTGCATAATTAGCACCAAGCAATAATGTTATGCAAACTGTCACTAGCACTGAGATATGTATGAGAAGGGATCTTTTATATATTTCCCCTGACGGAAAGAGGCAGGAGAGCACTAAGAGGAGCTATTTCCCTATTACATTGGCAGTCCTAAAGCAGCATTTGCGTGAATCCGAGTGTGACTCAGGAGAGGACTCTTATCCTTGTGATGGAGACGGCTCAAAGCAGAGCATGAGGATGCAAATGCTGCTGTCTTCTTTTTCCAGCAATAATGTGTTTCAGAATCAGAACCCATGAGGAATACTGTATGCTGCCTGTTCTATACAATAACTCTTGATTGCGCCCCCTCAGTCAAAGTCTCCAACATACTGCAAAAAAAGCCTCTCCTTTCTGAATATCGTTTCTGAAACCTTCCCTTATCAGAATCTACTCTGCTGTGTAGTCATTTGACTGCAGAGTTGAGCTGTGATCAAAACAAATTTTAGTTTACTGTACTTTCAAGAGGAATATTGACACAAATAAAAATAAATTAAACCATGAACAGCATTATAAACATTTGGTATCCACAATAAATATAAATATTTTAAAATATCTTCAATTAAAAACTATGAAACTTGTGTCAACTGGAAGAACAGATGCCTGGCAGTCTACTAGTGTTGTGCCTTCTGCTCTCTCTGTGCTGGAAATGACTGAAGCTGCTTCTGTAGTACAGTCATCCCTTGGTACCTGCAGGGCATTAGTTTCAGGACCCCTCGCTGATACAAAAATCTGCTGATACTCAAAACCCTTGCATAGGGACATGATAAAGGTCAGATGCAAATAGTATTTGGTTATATGCAAATACTAATGGTGTAATATTTGCATTTAACCTACAAAGATCTACTCATATACCTTAAATCATCTCTAGATTATAATAGTAGCCCTAGGAGCACTAACACATGTATTTCAGTTTCTTTCTGCCTCATTGTACAAATGCTTGATTCCTTCTTAGTGACCTTACCGTCCATTTCTGCAAATCACATACCATTTTTCAAAAGATCTCATTGAGAGATAGCACTTTACACTCACTCTTAGCCTTTGCGCTTGCAATGATTAAGTCCCTGCACTTTATACACACTGCCCATCATTCGTGGCCTCTTAGTGGAGCATCACGAAGATGCTCATACTTGACTATAGAGGAAGTAACAATCACAACAAGGTTCATGTAGGTGTAAGAGTGCAAGGATCATTACTGATTGGAGGTGTAAGGCCAACCACTTCTTGTCCGCCCATGCTAGTCCTCCCCCAGACCCAGCGTCCTGTAGGGTATGTCTACAAATTATGTCATTTGAGTGGATTCAGTGTAGTGCCAGGTGTGAAGCAAGTTTTGCCTTTGAGAACTTTCTGGTTATTTTTTTTTTTTCAAATATTTTCGATCTGCGATTGGTTGAATCTGTGGATGTGGAACTCGCAGATATGAAGGGCAAACTTTACTGGAATCTGTGCTGGGACTGGCTCTACCAACAAATCTGAACATTGTTTCTCTGACAGAACATTAGAATAACATTATTCCGGTACTATATTGACAATATAGTCTGACTCTGACTCTATATTAACACTGTAAGTGAGGAACAGGATGTCTGATATTTATATAAAGACCTTAGCTATCATATCCTCTATAAATCAAGCTTCAAAGGGTAATTTCTGCAGTCCTAAATGTTATGAATCTTTCTCTAAAAATGAACCTTTTTATTTGTTGTATTGCTATGATTGTAGATGCTGATGAGTAAGGCAGGATCAAGCACAGGTGAAACATGTGCAAAAAGTGCCTGGAACCAGAAGTTACGTCATCAGGTCGGAAACAAAAGTCATTTTTTTGGAATCAGGCAGAATTTCCCATGTCTGGTCTGCAGAGATAAAAGAGAAAGGTTTACTGCACCCCACCACCCCCTGGCCTGGCATGGAATTACCTTCTTTTGGTCCTTCTAGCTGCCTCCCATGCGCATGTGTGTGACATGGGGTTATAAGAACCTCTCATAAACTATGCACTAATATATAGGCAAACATTTAATATAACTTAAATAATTAGTGAATGGCTCTTACAATGAAAGTGATGTTACCTTATGTGCCATGTTGGTTGGGTTTTCTCCGCATTTACTGTATGTGGTAACGGCACTATTGTTTATAGAGATGGAGTCTTTTGCTAGGTATATGATTGGATATCATTGCGGTACATCATTGCTTCAATGTATTTCAGCCAGCAGTGCACAGCTTATGCTATCTGATCACTTGATACATTCTAAAAGAAAAAAATAAAAACTTTCAACTAAGGTTAGCAATAGTTAGGAGCAAAAGAAGCTTAGTTTAAGAACCTTTTTCTTGTTTTAAGTTTACTTTACCTTTTGTTTTTCATATTGGGTATTGACATGTGGTTTTGGTGTGCTTCTTATGGTTTCGTGACTCCAGCCTGTTTCCCAGCTATGTTATAGTTTCTCCAGTTTTATTTGTGGCTGCTCAGATATTTAAACATAACTTCTTTATCATCATTTTGTTTGAAACTCCTAACATGAAACAATGGAATCGTTTTTCTCAGTAATCCCTACAAAAAATTAAATATGGAGATTCATTTTAGGAACAGTGCCAAAGAATCCTTCTCCCTGCCCATCCTGCTCCAAAGTAAAAGAAGCTTCAGGCATACACCAAATCCTAAGGGAAGCTATATGGATAAAGACTGTGGTCCAGGTAAAAATGAAGGTCTTTTTTAATTTGTTTTAAACCCATGATGAGGTTAACAGAGAAACAATGCAATAAACAACAACTAAAAAAGTCCTCAGCGGATCTTCCAATAATTAAATCAGCCAATATGACAACCATTGTTTTTGGCCACAAACACCACTTGTTTTAGGTAACTGGAAACATACCAGATACAGAATTTATTCATTATTAAAATATGAGCTGAATTAAAAGCTGTTTCGACATAAGTATGATCACAATGAAGCTACTACAACTATACTTTCTGTGTGTGGGTGTGTGTTTTTCATTCTTTTGTGTTTTTAACTGATTTGAAATTCATGTCTGGAAAGTGTCATTTTCAGGGTTTTGAAAAATTACATCTACCAAGGCGCTTTCTATAAGTCAGCTTAAAGATGAGAGGAAACTGCAAAGGTGCTGACGCTTTGCTACCCCCTACCACCATTTCAGTCCATAAGTCATGAGCTTTTTGTCAAAAGCCTAACTCTTATTTTTAATGAGCTTAAGGATAATACTAAATTACCTTCTGTTAATGACATCTGAATGACAAGTGACTAACATCTTACAGAAAATATGCTTTGCTTGAACACGAATGCATATAGACATTCATTCATACATACATACAGTACATACATACATACATGTAAGAATACATTCAAAATTATTGAACTACTGCTTTTTTTCATAACTTTGGTAACTTGAAGAATTGTTGCTCACTGTGCTCATTCTTCTTCTTCTTCTTTCGGCTGCTCCCGTTAGGGGTTGCCACAGTGGATCATTATTATAACACAAAGTAATATACTTAAATCTGCTTAATCCATTTCAAAGTTACAGGGTGCCGCAAAGTATCCTGGCAAGAACAAGCCATGGACAAGACCCCAGTCCATCACAATGCAGTCACACAACTACACAGGGTTCTCTCCATGTTTGCATGTTTTTTATTAATCATTTCATAAAGAAGTGTGTGACTTTAAGATGGCCCTGTATGAGCAAGTGTGGGTGTGTGCGTAAGTGTGTCCTGGCTGGCTCCTTACTTGTACCCACTGCCATCATGATAGAGTCTGTGTTTGTGACCCTAAAATAGATTAAGTGCCTTCAAGAATGAATTATCATTATTACCCATACTTCACTCTATTCATCTGACTATTTAAACCCACTTTTTCCTGGCCATTCTTAAAGAGCACCAGAACCTAGACAGATCTGCTATACTCAGGTGCACATGCAATTTAAAGCTGTCATTCAGTCTGACAGTGTGTGGGTTTGGACCTTTGAGGAAATGAAGCTGCTGTTTCCTGCCAGAGTTCCACACCCTGCTTTAGAAGTCACCTCATTAGGGTTTGATTTAATCTGAATGCTTTCAAATGGAGCATAACAGCATTAGCTCCCTGCTATGAGGCTGAGAAATTTCATTTTCAGGAGTCCTTTCTGAAACCTTTTAGGTTTCATTTTATATTTGAAAACGTTCATTTCCTCTTTATTAATGATCAATTTGTGGTGTATATTAGGCCAGGTGGTAATACTATAGCTTTGGGATTCACAGGCAACCTTGATCATTTATGGTACTGGAAAATGTAATCAAGAACTACAATGTCAGGGTTATATTTGACACAATGTGCCTGCTTGCTATGTTGGAATTCTTTGTTACTTATGAAGTTTCTGGATCTCAAATAAATAAATAACTTATTTTGTTGGATAGATCTGTGCTGGACACCCATTTTTCTTACCCTTAGTTTCTTAACAAGCAGTATGGAATATTATGGGTCCACATGAATGAGCCTTACCACAAGGAAATACAGTTAGAAGAAAAAAACACTATAAACAGAACTTCCTTTAGTATTCACATTGCAACAAGACAAAACAAAAAAAAGGACAGTATAATCAGATGCCTACTTTGGACCACCAGGTGGGCACACCGCCGCCCAAACCCAAAACATACAGGCGTGGGACACAAGTTCAAGACACACAGCTTTTTAATTTTTCTTTTTCCTTGCCACATTTCCCACAAGTCTAGTACAGTCCCTGATAAAAAAAAGCACAGCACAAAACTATTGTTTATTTTCTCTTCCTCCACTCCACCATACAAGCTTTGTCTACTCCTACCAAACTCTGGCTCCTGGAGTAGTGTCTGCTGGTTCTTTTTATAAGGCACCAATAAGTGCTCCTGGTTCTCGTTGACTTCCAAGAGTGGCAAAAGACCTGCCTATGAGGGCTTTAGCGGCTGCTGCAGTACCCCCTTGCGGCACCCACAGATCCCAACAGGGCTGTATCCAACTCCAACTCCCATGGAGCCCTGCAGAAGTCCGAGGCACCGCTGTAATCCTGGGGGGCTGCCACCTAGCGCTCCAGGGGAGGTAATGCTCTGGATATGCTCCCTCTTTCGGTCCTTCCAGTGTGGAGGCATCCCAGCTGGGAAACTGCTGAATCAGGGCTGATGTTTATCCTCAGCTGAATCAAGAGTCAATGCTGTTGTAATATATTTAAATAAATACATGCTCAAAAGCTAATTTGTTATGTTCACCTATATACTGTTAGGAAAGGCTCCCATTTGTTTGGTTAACAGCCTGAATTCCTCAAGACAGGGATTCAACAAGATGCTAAAAAACATTCTTAAGGATTTTCGTCCATGCTGACTTGACTAAACCACACAGTTCAGGCAGACCTCCCCTTCCCTCTCATCACAAAAGGGCTCTATTTGATTGAGACTTACAGGCAAACTGAAGGTGCTGTTATTTTCACAGAACCAGCATCAAATAATGTTTACTTTGTAAAAGGGCATATTTTCCTGCGGAAGTATCCATTTAAAAAATGTAGACTGTGATCATAATAGGAGGCATATCATCAGTAACAATGCTATTGTTTATGTGAGTACGTGATACTTTAATGATATTCGATTAGTATTAAGATGCCTAATATGGTAAAAGAATACAGTTCCCATACTATTACTACAAGACACTGTTGCCATAGGTCAATGTGGATCCATGGCTCTTTTCACTGAATTCTGAGCCTATCATCTCCATGTCACAGCAGAAATCAACATTTGCCAGAGCAGGCAAAATTGTTCTAATGTTTAGTCATCCAAGTTTGCCCTAAAGGAGTGGAACCACACATGGCCATCTGTTGTTGTGGTCTATCAATCCATCACAAAGACTGTGTGCTCAGAGCTGCCCTTCTGCACATCACCCAAACATTCCTCTCTAGCCTTTCCCATTAACAAGGTGTTTTCTTGCACACAATTCCCACTCACTGATTTTTTTGGATATCAAAGTATATATGTAGTTTGTGAAAATCCCAGGAAGATAGCAGTTTCTGAAATTCTGGAAACATTATATCTTGCAAAACACCAAACATACTGTGGTCAAAATTATTTATCACATACATCTTACCTAGTCTAACATCAAGAAAATAAAAAAGTGTGAGCAAGGATTTGTATCAGTAAATTAATATAAATCTTGCTATTGACTACTAAAATATGTATATGATGACAGCTGACATAATAAATGCACTTGACCAACATGACATCTAATATTGCTGTGTTTGGGATCCTATAGTTCAAAGTTTTGCCACCCATAGAACTTATCATAACAACTCTTAAGTAGGCCTACATATTGTCATCAAACATCCTTAAGGTAAAGGTGGGGCTGTACTACTTATGACTTGATTAATTAATAGGATGTTTAAGATCAGCTCTAGAAGCTGGAATTAGAGAACAACAGAACTGTATAAATCAAAAGGAAGGATTACACTTAGCTTTTTGTGTATTTAATGTTGATCACTAACACTCTCCTATAAGTTCAGCTAAAAGAATCCAATTGGAAAGTAAATGATTCTTTTAAAGTTTGTTTTCTTCAGTTGATTTGTTTTGGAGCCAATGTTAAAGGCAAGGGGCAGGATGGATGGAAGAGAAGACTTTCTTTATAATGTGTTTAAATGTTTATCTTTTTTTTAACATAATGGAAGGCTTTCTGAATTTTTCAGATGTATATTGTATTTCTATGCTCTAATGATTATGTTCACATTCAGAATCTAAAGTAATATAGTAACATATCAAAGAATCAATTGTTGTAACTGTGCTCATAATTAGACTGCATCAACTTATATAAAGCATTGAAAGTCTAATCATGGTAACTCATCAATATCAACTTGAAACTGCCACAAATATGGCTAACTTCACACATAATACTTAAGGCACTAAACATTTTGCAAGATCATGTATTTTTAAGAAACACCTTAATTCTGTAAGACTGTAAGACAAAATCAGTGGCAACAATAGCACCTGCAATTCAATTAAAGTTTTTTTTTTTTAATTGTAAGCCATTGAAAACAGAACTTTGAATTAACTGAAGGCATTCCCAGGAGTCACCTTCAAGCCATGAATTTCTCTAGATTGTATCTATGTGGAACAATATACATTCTGATTTTGGATTTCTAAACCACTGTTATGTATATTTTATTTGTCTCCTTCTTGTAATCTCTTTTATATAAACACATAAGAAGGCTCTTTCACTATTTTTTGTTATTTTATTTTTTTCAAATTCAGTATCTAACCAAGTAATCCACAAAAAAAGTTTTTTTTTGTTTTTCTGAAATCATCACCTTTACAATTATACCAAGTCCAACTATGGAAATATTCTGCACCTAAATGTATCCAAAACTGCTAGAGAGTAAAGATTAAACACTCAATCAACATCCTTCCACCTTTCGTAAGTTTAAATATCATGAGTGAAAGTTTAATCTGTAGAACTATAAGAGCTAAGATTGGGTCCAACTTTAGTGCCCATGCTGGCTCATCCTTCTTCTCGGATCAAAAGCCATTCTCTGCAGAAATCTAGTGCAGATCAAACACAGAAGAATCTTAATTGGATGAATTAAAGAAAAAAGACTTTTTGGAGTCTGAACAGCTAGTACCATTCGCATCCACTGAAGCAGTGCCATCACTGTGCCGTATTAGGCGCACACACCAAACATTATATATATAAAGTAGAGATTTGTTATCTACAGCCTGTCAGCTCATCTCAGAAAGGCTAAGCCTCCTCTGGATTTGAACAGCAAAAGATTACAGCTTAACATAAAAGATGCATCTCTGCTCAAGCATATTTTTTGAAATTGTATTATGTTAATGCATAATAGCGGAACAGTACATTAAGATGCTTTGTGAAAATCCACTAATGCTATTTTTCTCTAATTAACCTTCTCATAGATTATCAGTTCTGTTTTTGTTTTTGATTGTGCAGACATGAAGGAAAGCTGGCTTTCATCATCTAAGTCAACAGTGAGGAGAAGGTGGAGTGGTAATTAATACTGCATTTAACAAAACCTCAAATATTTTTGTATGCTATGCATCTACCAGACCCAGCCATTATTAATGAGTATTACATATGACATTTGTTTCCTCTGGTAGGTATGCTTAAAAAACACAGATGAGACAGTTCACAATTTATTGGAACAATTTGTGGAAAACAAAACCAGATCATTCATAAGCTGCTGCTACTTGTCATTTTCATTCTCAATGCCTGATCCTATCAGAAAGCAACAAAACTGCCTTTCTCATAATAATACCACATCATTATTTTTTCTGTAGGTGTGCATATACTACTTGGTGTTGATGTGTGTGTGTTTTTTTTAAATATTACTTCTTTCTAAAGTCTACAGACTGATTCTGGTGTGTGATTTTTTTTTTTTCGTTTACGTGTTGCTCACTGATCTGAAACGCATTATAAATTAGTCTGCCACTACTTCCTATGAATACATAGGTCCTGACATTTAAAATTTCACATTTATTTTAGATGTTCTGATATCTGAATAAGCAAAGTTTGTTTTATTTAAAAATGAACATGTTTAGCATTTGTGTTGTTTTTCCATGAAACATTTACATATGCTTATTTTTTAATAAATGAATAACTTTCTTTTAAATATTTGAAGGTCCTTTAGTGAGCCTCCAGTAGATATACATTACTGGTGTTAGGGTCAGCTGCATTTCCAATAGCTTGATTTAAATTAGATGTTGAGCATTGCTTTTCTCCAAAGTTTTGGCCTGGCATTGTTTTTTCCACATGTAGAACTAGGCTAATTATTGCAGATTTTTGGATAGGTCACATTGTCATATAACATTTCTTTTTCATCTGTCCTCCTAATATTCCTCCTGAAAATGAGCTTCAATGTTTTATTTTGCCTGTTCACTTTGCTTGCTATATGTCACAGGGAGCTAAAGCATAAGGTGAGATTCAACCCCAAAAGCTATGCTTGTCCATAACAATGAATACTCACTCACACTGGACCAATTTATTTGTAGCAATCAACATAATGAACACATGCCTGGAATTTACAGGAAACCCCTTGGGTTCAAATGGGACAATGTGCAATAGGCAAGTGGCCTAGTCGTAAAATGAACCTGGGCTTCCTCGTTCAATGTGCTTGCACACCTTTCACAAGTAGATGGCACCTGGGTGCCCGTAACATGAAAATGCATAAGCAAAATTATGAAATGTTGAAAGTGTTGGTGAAAAGCTGTAACAATACAATACAATTTATTTTTGTGTACACCAAAATCACACAAGTGTCACAATGGGTTTTAACAGGCCCTGCCTTTTGATAGCCCCCCAGCCTTGACTCTCTAAGAAGAAACTCCCAAAAAAAACCTTGTAGTGAAAAAATGGAAGAAACCTTGGGAAAGGCAATTCAAATAGAGACCCCTTTCCAGGTAGGTTGGGCATGTAGTGGTTGTCAAAAAAAGGGGAGGGGGATACAATAGAATACACAGAACAGAACACAAATAATCCTTAATACAATATAATAGTAAAATAAAAATATTACAAGTACAGTGCAGAATTCAACAGTAGATAATATCACATAATATAACATTCCAAATACAAATTCTGGACAATTTGACAAAATCTTTTTTAATGCATGAATTGCCCACCTAAGAAGTAGCATGAAGTTATGTATGGAGACCATTTGGCAGACAGTGAGTGAAAAGTAGAGGAGCCCATTGCGGAGCACAGTTTGTTACTTTAGAATAGTCTTAAACTCAGTTCTGTGATATCCCCCATTTCTGTCTTTTTTTAAGGGTTTTGGAAGGAAGAGTCTTTATAATATTCATGACCAGTAATCATTATTTCTGTATTTATCTATACTAATAAAAGGCAAAGCCCTCACTCACTCACTCACTCACTCACTCACTGACTCATCACTAATTCTCCAACTTCCCGTGTAGGTAGAAGGCTGAAATTTGGCAGGCTCATTCCTTACAGCTTACTTACAAAAGTTAGGCAGGTTTCATTTCGAAATTCTATGCGTAATGGTCATAACTGGAACCTATTTTTTCGTCCATAGACTATAATAGACGTCTGCTCGATGCCCGTAGGAGGCGGAGTTACGCCTCCCACGTAATTTAGTGCCTGCCCATATAAGGCCGTCCGTCAGCGGCAATCCAATAGAAACACTGCCGCTAAATATTCACGGGTGAAGAACTGTGCTTATGCATAGGAAGATGAGATGGTCAGGGTGGTGTTTGGCACAAACTCGGCGAAACTGCGAGAGAAACTTTTAAGTGCCGGGTCTTAGCTAACATTAGCCGTGGACATCGCACGAGATGGCACCAGCACAGCTGAGAAGCTTCGATGCATTTACTCCGAGCGGCTCACATGAAATGACGCAGTGCACAGACAAAAAGCAACAGTTCCAAAGAGTGCTGAACAAAAACCGAATTACACAATTAAGAGGGCAGCAAAAAAATATGAAGCGTGTGACACATGCAAACATATTCATAAGTGCAGCTACTGCGGAAACAAAGCACACGGTGGAAAAAGTCAATGTCCCGCTAAAGAAAGACAGCGTCGGAATATACAAAGTCAGCGCTGGAATATCCATCCATTTCCCAACCCGTTGAATCTGACCACAGGGTCACGGGGGTCTGCTGGAGCCAATCCCAGCCAACACTGGGCGCAAGGCAGGAACCAATCCTGGGCAGGGCACATGTATCATTTTCAAAACATTAACCGAACAGTGTTTTTTTAATTTATTTTTCTGAATACATTTTTGTTAACTTAGTTCAGTTCAGAGTCATTTCAATCAATATATTTTGACTTTGGCTTTATATATTCAGGAATGAGTTTATATACTCCGATGTTGACTTTATATAATCAGGAATGACTTTATAAATTCCGACGCTGACTTTATATATTCAGGTTTTGATTTTATATATTCCAGCGCTGACTTTATATATTTCGACGCTGACTTTATATATTCAGGTTTTGACTTTATATATTCCAGCGCTGACTTTATATATTCAGACGCTGACTTTATATATTCAGGTTTTGACTTTATATATTCCAGCGATGACTTTATATATTCAACTTTTGACTTTATATATTCAGAAACAAGTTTGACTTTATATATACCAACGCTGACTTTATATATTCAAGTTTTGACTTTATATATTCCAGCGCTGACTTTATATATTCAAGTTTTGACTTTATATATTCCAGCGCTGACTTTATGTATTCTGACGCTGACTTTATATATTCAAGTTTTGACTTTATATATTCCAGCGCTGACATTATATATTCAAGTTTTGACTTTATATTCCAGCGCTGACTTTATATATTCAAGTTTTGACTTTATATATACTGACGCTGACTTTATATATTCAACTTTTGACTTTATATATTCGGGAATGACTTTATATATTCAAGTTTTGACTTTATATATTCTGACGCCGACTTTATATATTTAGAAAATCAATGTATTTGCCTGTTTGGCATCCCATAGTATATGTGTGTGTGTATATATGTACATATATGTACACATGTAGGTATATATATATATATATATATATATATATATGCAACACTCATGACAATGACAAAACAATTACATTGTCAATCATGTTACGTTATTATTAAAATGTTTCCTTTTCTTTTTACTTCTCCGCTGCGAAGCGCGGGTATTTTGCTATATATATATAGATATGACAACAACACTCATATCAATGACAAAACAATTACATTAACAATCATGTTACGTTATTTTTAAAATTTTTCCTTTTCTTTTTCATAACTTCTTTAACACACTACTTCTTCGCTGTGAAGCGTGGGTATTTTGATATATATATCTATACTAATAAACGGCAAAGCCCTCACTCACTCACTCACTCACTCACTCACTCACTCACT
>JANRMT010062790.1:25061714-25146301 GCA_026402145.1 Polypterus bichir lapradei | reverse complement strand
GACCGTTATGACCGTTACGTGTAGAATTTCGAAATGAAACCTGCTTAACTTTTGTAAGTAAGCTGTAAGGAATGAGCCTACCAAATTTCAGCCTTCTACCTACACAGGAAGTTGGAGAATTAGTGATGAGTCAGTGAGTGAGTGAGTGAGTGAGTGAGTCAGTGAGGGCTTTGCCTTTTATTAGTATAGATAATGCCATAGTATGCTTTGCTGGCATAAAGCAAACACCTGGTTTATTTAATGAACAATAATAACTGCTCCTTACAGTACTTTCTCATTGTTAGTGTGTTTATTTGTCTACACTGAATTTAATCAAGCTTAATTCATAATAATATTGTTGCACTTTTACCAAAAGTCAGACATTATCCAACCCGCTATATCCTAACACAGGGGTCTGCTGGAGCCAATCCCAGCCAACACAGGGCAGAAACAAATCCAAGGCAGGATGCCAGCCTATCGCATGACACACACACACACACCAGGGACAATTTAGGAGAGCCAATGCACCTAACCTGAATGTCTTTGGACTGTGGGAGGAAACCAGAGGAAACCCACACAGAGAGCATGCTAACTCCACGCAGGGAGGACCTGGGAAGCGAACCCAGGTCTCCTTACTGCGAGGCAGCAGCGCTACTACTGTGCCACCGTGCCACCCTTACCAAAAATCATTGTTTTAAAATTGAAAAAACAGAGCTATTGTACTTATTAAGGACTTCATTGTTCACAAGTAGTAAGGCTGATAACTAGACAGAGAGGTCTAAAGCAACATCCTCCATTTAATGTAACAGTAAATGTGTCAGTGTTTAATAGCTCACCAGGCAAGGCACGAGCAAGTTTTTAATTGAGCAGTGGACAATAATCAGGCACTATGTCTAAGATTGAAGGTTACCCTTTGAACAAATCCCTTTAAAGAAAGGCAAGATCCAGAGGTTTCGAGGTAATGTCCATGTTTGATTATGGTGCCAGAAACTGGGGATGTGTTGCATGTTGGTCAGACCTGTAAGTAATAACAAATCCATAGTATACAAGTGACATCAGGCTTGATTGTTAATCATTTCTTGTGCCATGAACCTCTCTTAGTGTTCGGTTGCTTTTATTTTTTTTGGAAATTGTTTTTACATAACCTTTCATGCTTTGCCATGACATGGCTTTGCCTTGATTCCTGCGTAACATTCTTCCTTAAACTTGATTACTATCATGCTTGCATTTTTTCATCTGTTTGTAATTGATCAATGCATTGGCCTTTGGCTGGGTGAACAAGTCTTTAGCTTATCTATGCCACATTATCAAATATTTATTTAAATATGCAGTTTGCATATTTAGCAGATTCCTTTGTGTTAATGTAAGTCTTCATTACTAAATGATAAATAAAACTGAGTGCCAAAGAGAAGATGAGGACATAATTTTGGGCAGAGTGAATTCACAGCCAAATGAAAAGTGGTAAAAAAAATTGGAAAGGAAATGTTGTGGCTGATGCTTTAGGTTGCAGTGAACCTTAGAACTTCTTAATACTGCCAGCTCTCTACTGCTCTATTTTACTTTTCTTTAATGAACAAATAATAAAATGGTACATGGAGAAAGATTTAAAATAATATATGGTGTAAAAAGGAAGAGACTTGACACACGTAAAATGGTTTGGGGCAGCCACCCGTATAATATTCCTAGCTGCAAAGGTTTGTTTTTTCATTCAATAATGAAATTGTCTGTAGATCAAGAATGGAAAAGATGGCGGTTTTAAGTGGTCAGACAGGAAGTGATGTAGGGTCACCGGAAGTGATGTTTTCCTGGCATCATTCTGGACGCCGGAACCGGAAGTGATATTTTTCTGGGCGCCGGAACCGGAAGTGACATTCTTCTGGGCGCCAGAACCGGAAGTGACGTTCTTCTGGGCACCGGAACTGGAAGTGACGTTCCTGGTTCAGATAGGTTTTCCTGCGGCTGGTCTGAAGAAATAACAGGAGAAGGTTTAGTGCACCCTGTCCTCCCCTGGCCTGGCATGGAATTACCTTTACTTGGTCCACACAACGTCCCCCTACTCGCTGTGTGACAAAATAGATATATATTTTGTCTTGGTAGAGTAATATATTGCTTTACTTTCCCATATTACATTATTAATAAGTAGCCTTTTTCAGAATGCCTCAGATCTCCCAGACTTACCACTGTTATAAGGTATTATAGTATATAACTTCTCCCCACCTTCCCTCCTACATCTATAACCTCAGGCAATTAGGTATAGTAAAAGACAAACAGGAATTAAGTTACAATTTAAACAATGTATTATTGATAATATTTATAAATAATAACAATATGCAAAGTACATTTGAATATTGGCAACCATACATCCTGATAAATGGTGATGTGTATTTTCAGATAGATAGATACTTTATTAATCCCAAGGGGAAATTCACATACTCCAGCAGCAGCATACTGATAAAAAAACAATATTAAATTAAAGAGTGATAAAAATGCAGGTATAACAGACAATAACTTTGTATAATGTTAACGTTTACCCCCCGGGTGAAACTGAAGAGTCTCATAGTGTGGGGGAGGAACGATCTCCTCAGTCTGTCAGTGGAGCAGGACAGTGACAGCAGTCTGTCGCTGAAGCTGCTCCTCTGTCTGGAGATGATACTGTTTAGTGGATGTAGTGGATTCTCCATGATTGACAGGAGCCTGCTTAGCGCCCGTCGCTCTGCCAAGTATGTCAAACTGTCCAGCACCGTGCCTACAATTCATCCTGCCTTCCTCACCAGTTTGTCCAAGTGTGAGGCGTCCCTCTTCTTTATGCTGCCTCCTCAGCACACCACCGCGTAGAAGAGGGCGCTCGCCACAACCGTCTAATAGAACATCTGCAGCATCTTATTGCAGATGTTGAAAGACGCCAGCCTTCTAAGGATCTATAGTTGGCTCTGTCCTCTCTTGCACAGAGCATCAGTATTGGCAGTCTAGTCCAATTTATCATCCAGATGCACTCCCAGGTATTTATAGGTCTGTTCCCTCTGCACACAGTCACCTCTGATGATCACGGGGTCCATGAGGGGCCTTGATCCTAAAATCCACCACATTGGTTTTGCTGGTGTGCAGTTGTAGGTGGTTCGCACCATTTAACAAAGTCCTTGATTAGGTTAATATACTCCTCCTCCTGCCCACTCCTGATACAGCTCAAGATAGCAGTTTTGTCAGCAAACTTTTGCACGTGGCAGCACTCCGAGTTGTATTGGAAGTCCAATGTATATAGGCTGAACAGGACCAGAGAAAGTACAGTCCCCTGCGGTGCTCCTGTGTTGCTGACCACAATGTCAGACCTGCAGTTCACATACTGCAGTGCACATACTGAGGTCTGTCTGTAAGATAGTCCACGATCCATGCCACCAGGTATGAATCTACTCCCATCTCTGTCAGCTTGTCCCTAAGGAGCAGAGTTTGGGTGGTGTTGAAGGTGCTAGAGAAGTCCAGAAACATAATTCTTACAACACCACTGCCTCTGTCCAAGTGGGAGAGGGATCAGTGTACCATATAGATGATATATATATTCAGGCAGCACACAGACTTGTTAGTTACGTAAAATGTCTCTAGTTAAGGCATCATTTGTGGTCAGCTTTCTTCAGAACAGGCCGCATTGCCTGTCTCAATATGGCTACCAAGTTGTGCTCTCCATTGTGTTGTTCTTTCAGTTCATGGTGTGAGATGGCCATTCAGCAGTTTAGTAAGAGAAAGGGTGTGAGGTTAAGTAAGTAAATTTATAGATGTTCTGTCCAACCCCTAGAGCCAATAGGACATCATGGTACTTAAAGACTTCTGATACAAGCCAGTTCCAAACAGCCATACTTTAGACCAATGGGGGAATAGAACATCTTCACACCTGCCCCCAAACAATATGTTAAGGTAAAGCTTGGCAATTAGGCAGCCTGGCTTTCTTGCAAGGGTTGAAGGGAGAGACTTTAGCAGAGAAACACTTGCCAAACTGGTTTTAGGGACTTCCCCCAAATCCTGTCATAAAAATTCAAAAAGACTCAGTCCTAAAATGGCGGGGGGGGGGGGTGTTAAACATGAATGCTTCTCACTAATGTAACACTAAATTACATTGCTTTGACTAAATTACAAATAAAGACATACAAAATATTTATCGACTTATATGCAAAATCTCGCATCACAACATATATACAACCTTATGACATTGTATCTGTTTTGCTGTTGTAGGAAACTTGTACTGGGTATCTAAAAAAATCTCTGCCTTTTAAGTGAAATTATGCACTACAGTCAGAAGGAATGGCTGCAGGGCACACCACGTGGTTAGTTGTGCTCTGAACCGCATAAAAGTTCAGATCTCTTTTGAATGTTTTAACTAGTTGTACTTTAATTCTGACATTACTTTGACTTTGCCATTGCTGATGATGCTGAATATCACTACTTTGTTTATTTTGACATGAGAAATAGACTTTGTCACACCATTTAATGAATCAATGTCATTTGTTTAATAACACTATTTAATGTGCAATTATTTCAAATGGGGAAATATATATTTTACTGGGGAAATATATATTTTACATCTGCATTTTAAACTATTGATCCATTACATAGTTCTGAAATTGAATTTAACTTTATTGCTTTTGTACGTTCTTAATATACTTGTACTGTGTTCAACTGAAAAAACGACTTGGTTGGAAAAATCCTCATACTGCCTAATTCAAATAACAACAGCACCTAAACTTTCATACTACATGAGCAACATTGATTTCACTTCAGTTTTAAATGTGAGTTAGTAAATTGGAGCAAAATAACAAAGACAACTTGTAAATGACTTTTACTGTTTCTTTACCCACACCTAACTGTACAGAATATACTGTAAAATATTAACTTACAATGAGATAAGCTTTATATCATATACTGATTTTTTGTATTTAATTTCAAAAAGGTGACTTCCTCTATGGCATCTAAGTACTCTTTCATTTTAGATGGAATATGAGACATGTATGAAACTTGGTGGTATGTTTCTATTAAAATATCCCACCCAGCCAAAAGTAGCCAATACATTTTGAGCCTGAACGTGAAAGGAGTGTTTTATAGTGTTGGTTTGGTAAGTACTAAAGATTAGTATCTGTGTATCAAATTGAAATTTTTTATTTCTTGCACTTGTGGTATATCGTTTGTGTTTCTTGTTTCAGAACAAAGACAACACTGCTGCCAAAAATATTTTTTGTTATCTTTTAATTTTTCAAATTTTTCCAAATTAACATAAAGGAGGACCAATCCTCTTCATACAACAGAGTCAAGAGTTGGGCTACAGAACGTATGGAATTTTTAGTTAATATATAATCTTTACAAATTATTACATATGAATTTGTGACTGTGAATTAATTAAAACATAAGAAAAATGACTGAAGGTAACTAAATGGTTTACTAAACATGACTTGAAGCTTGAGCACGTAAGGCTTTTGCATCATCGTAGAGGAGCCACCAAAGTAGTTACCAAGGATAAAATGAGGTAAATGAGCAATGAACACCACCTTAAAAAGTGAGAACAAACTAGTGAGAAGGCCCAAACACCACATTTATGAAGCATTGATAAGATCAATGGGAAAACTTGTAGGACACCCATATTAAAAAAGCGATGTTTAGAATAACGGAAGAATTGACACATATACAAGGTCACTGGGGGCTGTAGTTGATTGGCTAAGATGATAGAATTCTGCATATTAAGAGTCAGATGACGTGATGTGTTAGATAAGGTTAATGGTAATACAACAGTATAAAAGGGAATGAATTGTTTTATTGATTACTGACTCCATGAATTGAGACATTTGTGCATATCTATGTGAAAATAAAGAATTGGTGTGCATTTTTATCTGGTTTACGTGAATGACTTTTTTAAAAACAGAGGAAAGCTTTTTCCACAACAAATTCTGCTGCAGCAAGATGTCTCCTGAAGATGACCTAAGACTGGGGTCCTCCATTGTGGTTCTGGTGGGCCACAGTGACTGCAGATTTTTGTCCAAACTATCTTTGTAATCAGAAGCCATGCTTAGCAGATAATGAAATTTTGTATTTAATTATATGTGCTTTCCATTTTTTCCAAGATGAATCTTTAACACATTGTAGCTTTTTCTGAGGACATTATCCATTACTATTTGAGGTCTGGAACTGATTTGTACTTCTTGGTTGTTACCTTCTAACTCATTTATTCCAAAACATTGTATTAACAGAATTACTTCATGATGTACATACACAGGTTTAAATGGAAGTGTATTAGCTGGAGAGCGGGTGATTCCTTTGTCATTTGCACCTCATTATTAACTGATGGCTAGCTAAGAAAACAGGTAACAATTAAAACCTAAATGAACCTGTTTAAAACTAAAAGAGGTGATTGATGGTTCTGAATTATAACAAGAGAGTTATCTAATACTAAGCCCAAAAAAATATTGCTTTATTAGTAAATAAACAGGTTCTAATTAAAAAAATGATTAAAGCCCTTCAGGATGTAATTGAGCAGCTCTGACCTAAGGTCTGACAAGCATTTGACACTGACAGAAGAAAATGCTGCCAACATACAGTTAATTGTAATGCAGATATGAAGATTGATGGTGTGTGAGGCAGCAGATACTATCAATTAGTTATGGATCAGCTGAATCCACATAAGCAACTTTGATGCCCAAAATGTTACCTCTAGAGATGAAGCATTCTGGTGTCCAATGCTGCAATGAAAATCACAAGTTAATGCATTAAGACTGGGAGAACGTTAGGAAGTATTTCATAAGTGTGGGCAAATGCTTGATTCATCACCATAATTCAGTGTCAAGCAGTCAATTGAAAGAATGGAGGTATGGTAATTGTCTAATACCAAACAATGTCAAGGTCCAAGTACAAATGTAGAAGGCCTAAAACAAAATGCAGCATAAACTAATCAGTGCCTTCTGTGTTTCCTGTTTATGTTTGTGACAACAAAAGACATCGGGAAATAATCATTTTGTTGTAAAATTATACAGTATGCTTATGCAAATTCTCATTCAAATATAGAAGTAAATCAAAACAAAACCAACCACATGGCATGAACAATTTATTCTGATTTGATCTGTTGAGAGGTCACCACAAAATGGTTGTTGTGCAGGAAAACTAAGTGCTAGGCTATCGCGCACAGCTGGTTCTCTTTCAAAATGGTGGAATCTCAAATATTGGTGTTTTTGTGTTCAAAAATGACATGTATAAACTCTTGTACACCATGTGTGTAATTGCAAGATGTGCATTAATACTCAACAACTGTCTTGGCTTGAAAATGGACGTATTCGGTAAGCTTTTAAGCTTTTCCTCCATGCCCTATAGGCTGTAATTTAAAGAACCAGCACGGGCAAGATTTTTTTTTTTTTTAATTTATAAAAAATGATTAACTTTAGAACATAATTTTGCATGGAAAATGCATATATAGCATGTTTGGGAAGCAATAACATTCGACTTGAAAAATACTAAACTTATCCTTTAAACTATAAGCAATAGCATAAACAGTTTGTTGAAAAATTATTCAGTATTTACAGCTAATACAAATCTGGTGAATTTTCTTGCAAGATCAATTACTTTCTTCATACACTCATCCCTAATGCCTTCCACATTACTTTTTATTTATTGTTATATCTCATTATTATTATTATTATTATTATTATTATTATTATTATTATTAATTTACATATTTAAAAATAATAGCTTTGGCTGTCTTTTAGAAGTACATTGCAAAAAATAAATAATTAAATCTGGGAAAGCCAATTTTCTAAAACTTTGGGCTAACAGCACTAACCACTGCACCACCATTCTGCAGAATGATTCATTTATCATTTTTGAAAATGTGCCTCCATAAAAAAAAATCTGTTGTGTCTCCCACTCCTCAAAGGCAAATTCCAAACCAAAAGCACCCAATTTTAAAAAAATGTGCAGCATTCACATTGTTATTAAGTATAGATATTCACTTAATAACTGCTAAATTGTCCTAAAATTAAACACTCAGTAAAAGGGACTCCCATCCTTGCCACAGGGTTGCCATAGTTCTATATATGCCAACTATGAAAGTAAACAAGCAGCTTAAGAATAATATGTGTATAATAAAAAAGTAAGAAGATGGGACACAGTTTTGCTACCAAAAGGCAGCCATGCTGCTGATTATGAAAAGTTATTCATAAATACAAAAGCTCCTGCAGTGAGACCATCATCCTGACACAAAAAGCAAGCTTCTGAATATTTTATTTCCGTTTCTTTGGGGTGGATTCTAAATGGTTCAGTGTAGCTCATTGACCAAAGTAACCTCCACTGGGTAGCTTTTGACCCACTGAAAAAAGAAAGGCAGCTCAGTCCGGAAATTATTATTAATAAACATTGGATCTGAAATGTTGCAAAGTCTCTTATCTGCAGCAGCTTATTGATGCTTAAGTTGTTAAACACTTTCCCAAGAATTTCCTGCTTGTGGCAAAATGCATGTAGTGATTAATTCCACTGCCTATTCCTTGTTGATTCCCTGAATGCGCCTTAAACTGATTTAATCAAAGATTCCCTTGCAGCTATCTCATAACACAGCATACCATCAGTAGCAGTTGGAGGTCACATAGAAATTTTTGTAATAGAGGTCATAATACTAGATGCGAGAAGCATGGGAGGTGCACATAAAGCAGAAAACAAACTGTGGGCTGTGTTTGTTTGAAGTCAGGCTGGCCGAATTACAGCCCCTGTGAAATGCTGTTGAAAATAAGAAAACAAGCATTGATCTGCCCATTTAAGCAATGTCGATATCAATAGTAGTTACTTAAATACTGCCACAACAGTTTATGTTGCCATTGTAACCCATTTTCTTTGAAATACTATTTCAGTGCTAAAGCTAAAAAAAGGTCACACCCTGATCTCTCTAGAATAAACAAAACATTGGAACACAAAACGCAGCAGAAACAACGTTGCTGATTTAGTCAGCATGTACAATATTTCAGACTGTGGTGTTTTCTTGGTTCAAATTTGCTGTAAATAGTCAAAAGGGAAGAGAGACTGCCAATAATGTGAGGGGGAGAAAAAGAAAACAACAAAACATTATCTACTGAGATGTATTAATGTGTCAGACTTAACGTGGAGATCAGCAGACGCTGCCTCGAAATAAGAGACCCGCATTGCATTAATGAGCAGACTTCTTGTAGTGAACCCGGACAGAAGGAAAAAAGTTCATGTTCATCAGTCCTGGCCCTGGAGAAAATCAACGAGGTAGGGACTGAATCTTGAAATGCTTTCTGGGTCACACTGTGTTGTTATAGACACTTTGGGTAATGTGTTTCTTTCAAGGAAATTAGAGCAGTGTTGCCTAACAGAGAACTTGTCACAATTCATTACTTTAATTATCCACAATTCCATCTTTTGGCTCTGCTTAACTTACAGGACTGTTGTTGCTATGTATTGGGCTGAAATTATTTGTTATTTTATGTTTTATTGTTGGTTTTGTTAATTTTGAATTGTTATTTTTCATGATTTTTTTCTGTTAATTTTATATGAGGTGTTGTAATTATTTACTGTCGTTTTAAATGTGGGTGTGTTCCTTGTTTTTTGTGGTTTGAGCCCTAGGAGGTGGGGCCACCTTGACATCAATACTCCTGACCCAAACAGGCTATTTATACTGAATGAGATAGCCGAGGAGTAGTTGTTACTCATTGGAGTTTTTTATTTGAGAATGCTGTTTTTCATGGATGGCTTTTCAGTTTTTTGATTATTTTTGCTTCATCTTAAGATTCTAATTACTGGGCTGTGCTTAAGGATTTTGTTTTTTAGGATATCATTTTAGGCAATTCCTTTGTGTTTCTTTTATTCCATTAAGCTTTTCTGCTTTATTTTCTCAGTTTTTCGTCAATAATTCTTTGATTTGAACAGATTCTTTGTTTGCCCTTCAAATACAAGCCGATGGTTGCTGGTTATCCTTCTCCTTGTGGGTCTTTTGTTATATATTTTGAGATTTTTTTTGTTGTTTAGCAGCACACCATTTTTGGATCGTGTTCCAGCTGAAGCCAGCTTAGAAGCCTGGCAAAAGAAGTCTAGGGAGCTGCTGCTGGGTAAACCTAGCAAGTTTATGGCCTCCGGGCCTAGATTCTTTTGTAGGCCTCACCCATTTTGACTTTTGTGGAACTTTAATTTAATAACAGTTAGGAGTTGGAGTCAGTACCAGAGACAAAACAGGAACTGACCCTAAATATACTCCATTACTGGCAGCACTCAAATACCAATCAACTTAATCTTCAAATATCAGGAAAATGAAGTTTGTGAAGAAAGCCTTCAGTCAATCATTTGGAAATGTGAAAACATGTGCTTTTTCTAGCTGTTTTGACTCCCTAAGCAATATACCCATTTTGAAAGCAGTACCGCCATACTGACTTAATTAAGATTATTTTCAATAACTGTTATTTATATGCTTTCTATCCTTCAGTGGTATATTAACAGAATGCAGCCTTTTAGTGTAAAAACTGAATATGGGTGCATGCTGTAGCTTCACCGCACTAAGCCTGGGAACATGGTAAAGTCAGAAACATAAACCATATGATGGAATGAATTTGTGGTGTGACTGAAATGAGGAGCACAACCTTGAAATAAATGGCATGTTTCATGCACCACAAACACTGGTTTCTAATTAAAAAAATATTAAAAATGAAATTCTGCAGTCACTGGTTTTATCACTATTATGAGTTTTGTTTTACCCACTTTGTCATTTTGTGCTGCTGTTGCTTTTAATTATCATGACAGGATTGACAAATTTGCATAATGTTTCCTTAACCTCTCTGTGCCATGCAATGTGCACCGGGGGAAAAGTGTTTTGAGACTAAATGCATATCATGTTTCTGTTGACCTCTAAACAGCACAAGCTATAAACCTAAAGTCAAATTATTTATCATCACGTGAACTCAGTAAAAAGAAATTATTACTTGCATATCTTCTCAGAGCAGTTGACAATAAAACAATATTAGCAAAAGACACACACAAAAGCAGAAATAGCATGCAGCATATATGTAATTATGTATAAAATATACAGTCTGTATTTGCAAATATATATACAGTATATACACTGTTAGAGATTGTTCAGAGACTTACCTAGCCTGAATGCTTCCACAGCGGGAGGACCTGGAGGGACAGCGTACACAGGGCTTTATCTCCCCCAGTTCCATAGATGGCAGCACCCCAGGGTTGCAGCAGTACCCCAGATTCCCACAGTGGTTTATGGAACTTGCTGACTCAGCCCTGTTGGGTTCCGTTGGTGCTGCCAGGGGGTGCTGCAGTGACTGGGAAGCACTTCATGGGGCTTCCGCCTCACCCAAAATTCCTTTCTGACCAGGCTTATGGGAAACTGGAAGTACTCCTGGTTGTTACATAAAAGGAGGGAGGAGAATTGAAGTTTACTTTGAGGAGGGAAGGAGCCAGTGGTGAGGGAGAAAGAGACTCACAGAGAAGAGAAGACAAACTATTGCTTAGAGTTCTGTACTGTGCTTTGTATTGTGGCTTTGGTGGGAAATGCTTACTTGAGAAGAGTTTTCCATAATAAATCCACTTTGTACTTTTCTACTTGTGTCTGAGCCTTTTGTGTTTGGTGTTTGGGGAGCTGGACCTCCCCAGGTGACCACTATATATATGAATTGAAGCAAAAACCTGTGATAAGGTTTGCATATTTGTAGCCAGAGATCCACAAAGGGAGAAAATGAGTCACATACCTTAAAATAGTTTTTTATTCCTAGGTTTTTGACAACCTACCGGGTTTCATCATCAGAGGAAAATTATTATACATACATGAATCAAAAGCAATACACAGCACATGAAGGGTGGAGGTGGAGGGGGAGGTTGTAAGGGTGGGGAGCAGGGCCGGATTGGACCTGATTCTGCAGCGCAAAAAAGGCCTATTTTTTCTCAGCATCGGTGCATGTGCATTCGACACTCACCGTACATTCGCACTCAGACCAACCAAGGAGCCTTAATTGCTTGCAACGCAACCATCCAGCCTTTATTGAACATGAATAATATTAACGACATAGTATCATAACAACTTGAGATTAACATCAAACTATGTAACATCAACATTCAATAGTCTGAAAAGTGCACTTAATGCAAAAAACCTAACAATGAAATACACAAAATTTCACAATTCTCTTACGAAACAGAGTAAGAAAAAATGAATTTGCAGAGACATTGGGTCAAAGTGACTCAGTTCAGGCTCTTGAGGGTAAAAATTTGTTCACGATTTAAATTTCATAATAGACCAGAATCCTGTCGAGAATTTAAAAAATTTTAAACATCAATGCCAGGCCCGTGGGCCGGCTTTTAGTTTTACCTTTACAGATAACCATTTAAATAGCCATCGATTTTTACTGTAGAACTAACTTTCAAGGTGAAAAAGTTACTACGTGGCACTTACTGAATAATAATAAAGTGGCAAGAATCCCCAAGATATTGCAAAAAACGCAGCTAAATTACTAAGTAAACTGTTTAACGTAAAATTGATAGCATTAACTTGAAATCTTCGGTTAACAATAAACACAACGACGTTATAGTTACATAATAGCGCAAAGAACAATAGTAACTGTATAATAAGTAACGCTGTGTCTAGGCGTCCGAAAGTCGGACTCCAAATTTCATTCTAAGAATTATTTTGAGGTTAATATAGCAATGGAAAACTGTTCAGCTTCCGGAAAATTCTCGTCTGTTTTCATCTGGGCCTATTTCAGGAATAGGCCTAATGCTGCAGCATCAATAACACCCACATTAATCCGGCCCTGGTGAGGAGATGGATTAATAAGGTGAGATTCAAAAAGTGTTGGTCATAAAGTCTTTTTATTATTTGGATGTTCTTTTTAAGCCTGCATATGCTGGGTCCAAGGCCAAGTGTCTGTTAATGGTGTTTTCATTAGAGAACCACGATTCAGCCAGCTCTCTGGCACTCCTAGAATTGGCCCTGAATTTTATATGTTTGTATACACTCACCTAAAGGATTATTAGGAACACCATACTAATACAATGTTTGACCCCCTTTCGCCTTCAGAACTGCCTTAATTCTACGTGGCATTGATTCAACAAGGTGCTGATAGCATTCTTCAGAAATGTTGGCCCATATTGATAGGATAGCATCTTGCAGTTGATGGAGATTTGTGGGATGCACATCCAGGGCACGAAGCTCCCGTTCCACCACATCCCAAAGATGCTCTATTGGGTTGAGATCTGGTGACTGTGGGGGCCATTTTAGTACAGTGAACTCATTGTCATGTTCAAGAAACCAATTTGAAATGATTCGAGCTTTGTGACATGGTGCATTATCCTGCTGGAAGTAGCCATCAGAGGATGGGTACATGGTGGTCATGAAGGGATGGACATGGTCAGAAACAATGCTCAGGTAGCCCGTGGCATTTAAACGATGCCCAATTGGCACTAAGGGGCCTAAAGTGTGCCAAGAAAACATCCCCCACACCATTACACCACCACCACAAGCCTGCACAGTGGTAACAAGGCATGATGGATCCATGTTCTCATTCTGTTTACGCCAAATTCTGACTCTACCATTTGAATGTCTCAACAGAAATCGAGACTCATCAGACCAGGCAACATTTTTCCAGTCTTCAACTGTCCAATTTTGGTGAGCTCGTGCAAATTGTAGCCTCTTTTTCCTATTTGTAGTGGAGATGAGTGGTACCCGGTGGGGTCTTCTGCTGTTGTAGCCCATCCGCCTCAAGGTTGTGCGTGTTGTGGCTTCACAAATGCTTTGCTGCATACCTCGGTTGTAACGAGTGGTTATTTCAGTCAAAGTTGCTCTTCTATCAGCTTGAATCAGTCAGCCCATTCTCCTCTGACCTCTAGCATCAACAAGGCATTTTCGCCCACAGGACTGCCGCATACTGGATGTTTTTCCCTTTTCACACCATTCTTTGTAAACCCTAGAAATGGTTGTGCGTGAAAATCCCAGTAACTGAGCAGATTGTGAAATACTCAGACCGGCCTGTCTGGCACCAACAACCATGCCACGCTCAAAATTGCTTAAATCACCTTTCTTTCCCATTCTGACATTCAGTTTGGAGTTCAGGAGATTGTCTTGACCAGGACCACACCCCTAAATGCATTGATGCAACTGCCATGTGATTGGTTGATTAGATAATTGCATTAATGAGAAATTGAACAGGTGTTCCTAATAATCCTTTATTATATAATGCTGTCACAAGAAGGGGACATCTTCAGGGCTCCAAACAGGTAAGCAGTACCTCCTCTAAATGAGAGGGGACTTATGCAACATTTTTTCCATATACATTTCTTCTGGCCAATGTCCTTCTGAAGAGTGATGGCACTTCCAGCAGACCATTAATTCCCCCAGAAACAGGCAGTCATTATACAGACTCACCGTGACTGAAAGAATCGTTCAAGAGATCCTCTTTCTGTTTCTCTGTTTTTGAGCACTCTCATGTGCTAGTTATTTTCTCATTTTTCAAATGAACTGAATTAAATGGATGCTGGCTGATTCCTTATTTCTCAGAGTACTCACACTGTTTGTTATGCTATAGTATTTGTTGTTGTGAGTGAATGTTCAGCAAACTTACACCTTGTGGGTAGTAACTGTTTCTGAATCTACTAGCAGTAGATTTGGTACCACTTGCCTGAAGGTAAGATTAAGAAAAATGGCTTTGCAGGATTGCCGAGGTCTTTCAGTTTTCCAGTTTGCCTTTCAAAGTAAATGAGTGTTGTATAGAAAGGCAGAAGCATGCCAGTAATGCTCTGTACCATCCTTTTCAGTGCTTTATGGACTCAAGCCAAACAGGTGCTCAGATGTGATTCACTCAGTGAGGTGGACTCTAATGAGTTTCTGTAAATGCTTGAGAAAAAACAGAGAAATACGAGCTATAGATGTGTCCACTTCATTTTATTGGTGATAGTCACTCTAAGAAAGTTCAAGTTACACATCCTTTTAATGTATATCAATGCGGTCTGCCTTCTGTGTCATTAAGTCAATATATATAACCTCCTACTTGGTTTTGCTGACATTAAGAATGCGACTGTCCTGATATCACTGAGTCAGCAGATAGACATCTTCTCTATAAATTGTCTGATCATTGTCTGAGATTGCACCCAGGTTGGCAGTGTATTCTGCAATTTTAACAAAGGAGTAAGAGCTGTGTCTGCCCACACTGTCATATGTGAACAAGACGTGCACATAAAGGCCCTGTGGAGTGCCTTTGTTGAATTTAAGCATGGAGTATGTGATGCTGCCAATCTGCTGGGATCTGTTAGGACATCCAAGATCTAACTGCAGCGGGTGGTTCTGAGTCAAATACTGTGAAGTTTTTTCGCCATCATTTTTGAGTTCTGAATTGTAGTCTATAAACATCTCTTATAACAGTTTTTATTATCCAGATGTGCCAAGCTGGTATGAAGTGAAAGTGGACAAGTTGTGACAACATGAAAACTGAAGGCTATTGTAACTATAAGGAATAAAAAAGATCTTTCAAAACAACAGAGTATCCAACTATTCATTGTTTAACCTTCTTTTTCTATTGCAGGGCTGAGGGAGCCTGTGTCTGTCTAAGTAACAATGAGCATTAGACTGGTCTATTGTACAGCACACTAGTGTATTCCCAATACTCACATTCATCCTTGTTCTTACCTTAGCATAACTTGAATACCTAAAGAAAGTATAAAAAGACATCTGAACATTTTTAATTTAAAACATTAATTAAGTAATGTCTTAATTGCATTAGGGCAACAATCCTTTTTATCACTGCTTTTTATTGTTGTTTTTATTTCTAAAATGAATGATCAAAATTAACAATCAGTTTTAATATAGAAAAGACACAGTCGACTTTCCCCTAACAAACAAAATATGAGCTAAATAAAATATAAAAAAATACATATTCTGTGATTTGCAATATAGAGAAGCTTGTTATACAGCACCGTGTACTGCAGCTGGCCTGTCCTGCCTTAAGGAAGCAAATGGGTTATGAAAGTCGCTGATGTCAGCTATTGCATAAAATAGCAAAAAAAAAAAAAAAAAAAAAAGAGTAGAAATTCAGAAAGGGCAGAGTAGCAAGCTGTCAGTTTTGGCTCTCCAAATTTCACTGTCTTCATATTTGAATGTTAGTGCCGTGGTGGTACAATCTTGTGAGAATTAGTTATTGCCCTTTCAAAATGATGGCAAGCATACATTTTTAAGCTTTCATTTTAATATAAAATTTTTAATATTTAATGATTAACATCTGGAGACTTTTTTCCTGTTACCTATTAGACTTAAATTTAGCAAACTACTATCATTTTACATTAGTGTTTTTCTAGGCTTAAACCCAAGATTAGCTGTAGTGTCATGAGATTAAAAGTGACTTTTCTGCATATCATTCTCCTTCCAAAATATTCTTTTTGAAAATGTTTTTACATAGATTACTTGCTAGGTAGCTTGAAGGAAAGAAAATGCTAGAAGACTAGTAAGCGGATAAGATTTTTACTTAGTGATTTTTTTTTTCAAAAAGCAGAACACACTACTCAATCAGACAAATACTATTATAACGGATTCAACAATTTAATTCATAATCAATCCAGAGAAAACAAAAGAAAAATAGAAATACGAAAAAAAGCAAAAAAGAAAACAAAATTCAAAAGCTACCCAAGAAAAAGAAGAAAGAAACAGAGAAAAAGTCCAGCTAACTTTTTAAATATAATAGAACAGTGGTTCTTATTTCACTACCCAATTTTACCTCTTTTGTAGGTTCGAGACCTACAATTGCTTATGACAGACATGGCTTATGACTGGTTGGTGGGGTCCCCTTGAAGAATTGCAGTGACCCATCACAAGACACTCTGTAAACCATACACAACCCTTTCCTTGATTACAACTGTGAATCATGAGTGTTCGCGACTCACACTTTAAGAACCTTGGTAATAGAACAATAAATAGTAAAAGACAGTCATGCTTATTCTAAAGTTATATTAATGATTTCTTGCCATGTTTTAAAATAGTTTTGGACATATCCTTTAAGAGAGAATGTGATTTTTTTTTAATTTAAGATAATTTAGAACATCGCTTACCTACTGTATTATAGAAGGTGGTGTTTATTCTTCCAGTTAAGCAAGATGAGTCCATGTGCTAGTAGTGTAATATGGATTATTACAATTATTTTATCACTATACACTTTAATGCGGCCAATTATCACCATTAATGGTTTAGGATTGATTAAGATACCAAGGCTGTTTGAGAAGTGTATAAAAAAGTTTTGTCCTAGATGTTAATTTAGTGCATTCCCAAAACATATGGCCTAGTGATGCTGGAGCTGGATACAATGATTGCAAGTTAGTCTTGCCTTGAATACATATTAGACAATTTTAAATGAGACATATTTGATTGAGGAAAGATGTTTAGTTGAATTATTGAACGTTTGGTACATATAAAGTATATTGCATTCATGGCTGAGATACACTCCTTTCTAATTGAAAGGCCATGCTTTCACTGTTCCCTAGGATTATTGAAGGGTACAGTCTTTTAAATATTTTTATATGTTGTTGAAACGCTGTCTGGGTCTTCATCAAGGTAAACCAGTATTACCTCTGAGATCAATATGGGTGTGAGGTGTGGAAATTTAAGTAGGTTTCTTTTTAAAAAATTGTAAGTTGTATAGATATTGTAGCCTAGGGAGGAAGGTAAGTTTGACTATATTAATTCTACCTGCTAAGGTAAGATGGAGGGTAGATCATCCATTAATATCTTCTTCGATTTATTTCTATAGAACTAGCTAAACTGTATTGAATAAATAAATAATTATATATATATATATATATATATATATATATATATATATATACCTGCGGTTGTTCCTGCCTTGAGCCCTGTGTTGGCTGGGATTGGCTCCAGCAGACACCAGTGACCCTGTAGTTAGGATATAGCGGGTTGGAAAATGGATGGATATATATATATATATATATATACTGTATATAGAAGTGCACTTTTATTGAAATTAATTTTAAATCCAGAAATCTTATGAAATTCTCCTAACAAGTTTAAGATTAATAGTAGAAATGATTGTGAGTCTTATATATAAAGTACCATATTGTCAATGAATAGTCACATTTTGTTTGAGTCTTTTCTCTAATAATTCCTATTATCTGTGGTTTCTTTGAGAGAGGGCAAGCCAATGGTTTAATAGCATCAGTGGTAGTGGGGACCCTTTTTGAGTACTGCATTGTATTTTGAAGCATTCCAAGTTATGTTATTAATACAGACTGAGGTGTCTGTGCTACTATAAAGTAGTTGAATCCAGGCAGATATATTGGGCCCAAACCTAAATTTGCACAGTGTGGTAAACAGTTCTATTTGACTCTATCAAAGACTTTTTCAGTGCCCGAAGACACTGAGTGACATTTTTTGGGTGAGTGAGTACATTAAACAGGAACCATAGGTCTGAGGCTGTCTGCCTTTAATAAATCCAGTTTGGTCTTGTGATATTAACTGAACAAACCACTTTCTCCATCCTTCTAGCAAAGACTTTCAGTATTATCTTAACATAATTATTCAGGAGTGAAATTAGTCTGCATAATGCACATTATAGACAGTCTTTATTCTTATTTGGAAAAATGGTAAATAGTACTTGACAGAATGTTTAGGGTAACATTTTCTTTAGCTTGTATGGACGTTGTTAATAATAATGGAGCTAACTTAACTTGAAAATGTTTTTACAAAATTCAGCTAAGTAGGCTTCTGACTCTGCACCTTTCTTATTCTGAAGTGAATAAGTAATTCTAAAAGTGTCAGAGGTTTTTTCAAGTTCTTTTGCACTAAGAATATCAAGCTATGGTATTTGTATTTTATCAAAAAACGTCTTAGCTTGTGTCTCATTTTCTTTACACTGAAAGGAATATAAGGACTTACAATACTCCTTAAATGTGCAAGTTATTTATGCTTCCTGATATTACTTCCAGTTACATTGGTAATTTCTATTGCTCTATTCTTCCTGCTTATGGATTTGTTGAGCTAAAATCTTGTTAGTCTTCCCTCTATGTTCATAATAATGTTGTAATTTAAAAGTAAGTTGTTCATTTTCTCTTGTTGTCAAAAGATTCAATTCTTTTTGTATATAATGCTTCATTAGGAGATCTGGTATATTTATGATCTGTGCTTCACATCTTTATAATCATTTCTGGCACCATTCTAGTCTCTAGTTTATTTTTATGAGAAAAATATAAAATAATTTGTTCTCTTAAAACTGCTCAAACAAACAGTTTCTTAAAACAGTTTCAAAGAGTGTTCCTACACAAACTTCCGAGGATGCATTGATTTTTAAAAAGTTATCAATTTTGTTGGAGATTAATTCTGTAAAGTCCTCATTTGCAAATGAGAGGGGGTTAAGACGCAAGTTGCAAGTTGAGCATGTAGGGCATAACAATGTAAACTCAAAAGTAAAATGGGTGAGGTGGTGAGAGATGACAAAATTTTTAAATGAGACAGCTGTCATGAAGCCTTAGCATAATCCATTTGTTTTATTGCACTACAAAATAAAATTACCTTGTTAGCTCTCTCTCTCTTGTACAGCACCAAATGTTTTATTATGGTTAAGTCTTTTGGGAACATCTCTCCTTATAATATTAACCCTGTTTCAAAGACACATATTCTTTACCTGTAAGCCCACAGTTATATGTTATACTTCTATCACTAATCCCATTTGCCTGTTTTGATCATTTAGGGATATACAGTTCACTGTTGCAATACACTTGCACCCAGGGCTATGGTCTACAGTTGCTCTATTTCTGTCTTCACCCAGTGAAGCTACAATGACTGTAGTTTAATTTTTAGGGGAATTCTCTTTCCTTTACCCTTGAGTCACCTAACTGCTTTCAGCCCACCGTCAAGCAATAAAGCAAAAAGTGCAAAGAGGAAAATAGGCTTAATAAGTTTTAACATTTAAACATTATCATCATGTCAGAGGGGAACATTTTTGTATACTGGGTGGTTTTCTTTTACTCTTAGGCAAAGAAACATATAAACATTTAATGTTAAATCCAGTAGATAAAGGGGCCATAGGCACCCTTTGTTGGGACTGGGATGATAAATGAAAAAGCAAAAGTAATTGTGTTACAAATTATTGTTGATGGCTGTCTACAGGACATAGATATTTACCTGCTTTGATTCTGGAAAACAACAGAACAGAGGAGGTCCATGTGTTACCCTCGCTACAAGATAGGCAGCCTTCCATTTGTGATAAATGGACAACAAGCCAGGAAAAAGATTTAGAGCTCCAAATGGTGAGAACCTACATTCAACAAGCCAAAAGACCCTACAAATGCTTAGCGACAGAAGCTGTCAATCCCAGAAAGAAAATGGTTTCAACATCAACACAAGTATGTCTTGGTCGAAGATGTCCTGATATTAAACCCTAATACCCATGAGCCTTGGTTCCAAGGTATTGTGCCTGGTACTTGAGTGACAGGAGGTGTGGAATGTGATCGATAAGGTGGCAGGACATGCAAGAATGGAGAGGACTTTGACTAACCAGGATCACCAATTCCTCTTGCCAGGCATGGACAATGAGGTACAACGGTTTCAGGCTGGGTATGTTAGTTGAAGTCTGCAGAAGGATAGAACTGAGTGTAGGGTACCCATAAAACCCATCTTTGTTTCTTTTCCTTTAGAGGCATTGTCTCTAGATTTTCTCTCCCCAGGAAGGCCACAAGATAACAATCAATACAATTTTAGTTATGACTAATATGTTCACCTGTTATGCATGGATAGTACCAATGCGAGATCAGACAGCACTGACTATAGTACATGCATTAGAGGCCAATGTGATTCGACATTTTAGATGCTCCATACGTTTCTATTCTGAGTAAGGGCCCACTTTTGAGTCCACCCTAATACAACAGCTGTGTGAGATGTATGGTGTAGAAAAGAGGACTACTAACTGTCTCCTAGGCAGTGATTGTATGCCTGAGAGATTTCACCAGACCCTATTGAGTATGCTGACAACCCTAAGTGAGGAGAAGCAGAGTCGTTGGCATGATTTCCTACCTCAGTAATTGTTAATGTACAATAATACTGTTTACAGTTCCACCAGCAATGCTCCAGCTTATGCTGGCAGCACTCATATGTCTATTTTCAAAAGACAACCTCTGGATATGACGCTGAGCACGTGCACTCAACTTCTCGTCCATGGCGAGGCCTGTTCTGAGTGGAACCTGTCCTGTTAAACCACTGTATGGTCTTGGCCACCGTGCTGCAGCTCAGTCTCTGAGTGTTGGCAATCTTCTTATAGCCTAGGCCATCTTAATGTAGAGCAACAATTCTTTTTTTCAGATCCTCAGAGAGTTCTTTGCCATGAGGTGCCATGTTGAACTTCCAGTGACCAGTATGAGAGAGTGTGAGAGCGATAGCACCAAATTTAACACACCTGCTCCCCATTCACACCTGAGAGCCTGTAACACTGAAGAGTCACATGACACCGGGGAGGGAAAATGGCTAATTGGGCACAATTTGGACATTTTTCACTTAGGGGTGTACTCACTTTTGTTGCCAGCAGTTTAGACATTAATGGCTGTGTGTTGAGATATTTTGAGGGGACAGCAAATTTACACTGTTATACAAGGTGTACACTGACTACTTTACATTGTATCAAACTGTCATATCTTCAATGTTGTCCCATGAAAAGATATAATAAAATATTTACGAAAATGTGAGGGGTGTACTCACTTTTGTGAGATACTGTAATTAAATACCAAGTTTCATTAGGCCTGGCATCTAGTTACAAAACTGGTTGGAATGAAAACCTGCAACTACTGTGGTCTTCCAGGATCGTAACTGAGTACCCCTGCTTTATTCCCTGGCTTAAATGTATTTTCTGTTTTATTATTGTTTTTGAAAGACTGCTTTTTATGTCTTTAAGTAAATGTTAGATTTGCATAGGATATGTCTTTAGCAATGTCATGTTTGAGTTTAAAAACATGCTTTGGTATTTTATATATAACATCAGAAGCACAGGTTTAGGTATAGGAGCTCCATATTTGGAGACAAGGATTTTTGATCTCCAGGTTGGCTCTTCTGGGTGAGATAAGGGTGAAGTCAAACCAAGTAACTACAAGATTAAGTACAACCTGAGTGAGAGACTGAATGTCTATCAATATCAGGTTTTTTAGTGTGGAGAGCCACATTTCTGTTTTACTTTCATTTATGACACTAGCTATTTGATTGTGACAGGTGTCTGGTCATGCTGATAGATAATCTAACCTAATTAAAATATCTGACTATACCACCCAGTTTTATTAAGAGACTGGGAACTTTTGAGATTTACAGATAAGAGCACACAGGTTTCTTTAAATTGGGTGGTGAGTAAACACACAATGAAAGACACAGCACCAATTTCAAGTAAAGTCAACAGTAACTTGTATTACACTAGACAATATTAAATATCCCAAGAAAAAAATAGGCAAAAATGTAAAAATGTCAGGAGCGAAAACCTTTTTTTAAAAAAGGTTTACACAGTTCACACTCTATAAGTCAATTAAAAACATAACAGTGGAGGATAAAACCTTTCATGGTGTGAATTCCAGTTTGCATGCTGTGTACTAACTGTCCACTGAAACATAAGAGATGTTTTCCTAAATTGTTGAATCCCTGTCAGCATCTCTTCCTCTTGGAGGGACTCTCGGCTGCCAGCTTCACTTGGCCCTTTCATGAGTCTTACCTCGCTAGCTGGACTTACAACTGGAATCTCTCTGATGAAACTGTCTTTTCCTCCCTGTAAGTAGGTATCGCTGTCCGTGTGCCATGCATCTTGCCAGCCACATACCCTCATCTGCCTGCAAGCCCTTATGCTCTGTGTGAGTGGTCTTCACAATATTCTCAGTGGACCATCCCTTGCTACACCACCCACTGTCCAGACCATGAATGCCATCATGTACTGTAACATACTGAAGCAGAGCATGATCTCCTCTCTTCGGAAACTGGGCCACACGGCAGTATTCCAACATGATAACGACCCCAAACACACCTCCAAGATGACTACTGCCTTGCTAAAGAAACTGAGGATAAAGGCTCTGGACTGGCCAAGCATGTCTCCAGGCCTAAACCCTATTGAGCATCTGTGGGGCATCCTCAAACGGAAGGTGGAGGAGCGCAAGGTCTCTAACATCCACCAGCTCTGTGATGTCGTCATGGAGGAGTGGAAGAGGATTTCAGTGGCAACCTGTGAAGCTCTAGTGAACTCCATGCCCAAGAGAGTTAAGGCAGTGCTGGAAAATAATGGTGGCCACACAAAATATTGACACTTTGGGCACAATTTGGACATTTTTTACTTAGGGGTGTACTCAATTTTGTTGCCAGCAGTTTAGACACTAATGGCTGTGCGTTGAGTTATTTTGAGGGGACAGCAAATTTACGCTGTTATACAAGCTGTACACTGACTACATTGTATCACAGTGTCATATCTTCAGTGTTGTCCCATGAAAAGATATAATAAAATATTCACAAAAATGTGAGGGGTATACTCACTTTTGTTAGATACTGTAAATGGCTTATTAGTGCTTTCATTCTTCCAAGATTGCATATTTTTTATTTTCTGAGACCTTTATCCATTTTTGTGGCCCTTCTCATTTCCCTTATTTATTTTGAAACATTTTATTAACACAGATGGTGTTGCTTTTGTCATTTGCACCTCATGATTAACTGATGGTTGGTATGGAGTGCTAAAGGACCTGCTATCAAACACTCTGTTTTGATCCGACCCAGATTGGGCGGAGGTATTTCTCTTCCCGATTTTGAATTGTACCATTGGTCATATGTCCTACATCTGATCTGCCTTTAGTTTAATTTTCCATGTTCTCCTTCTTCCTGGTTACTAATTGAAACAAACCTTGTCTCCCTTCACTATCTGCAGCAGTTCCCATATGAGGTTTAAAACAAAAAAGGGAGTAGGTGAATATAATCCTAAATTATAAAAATTATGTTCTGCATGATTGGTGGGCAGCACAGTGGTGCAGTGAGTAGTGCTGCTGCCTTGCAGTTAGGAGACCTGGGTTCGCTTCCTGAGTCCTCCCTGCGTGAAGTTTGCATGTTCTCCCTTTTCTGCGTGGGTTTCCTCCCACAGTCCAAAGACATGCAGATTAGGTGCATTGGCAATTGTAAATTGTCCCTAGTGTGTGTGCCCTGCAGTGGGCTGGTGCCCTGCCTGGGGTTTGTTTCCTGCCTTGCACCCTGTTTTGGCTAGGATTGGCTGCAGCAGGCCCTGTGACCCTGTAGTTAGGATATAGCAGGTTGGATAATGGATGTTTGGCACTGGGATGTAAAACACCTTGGCTCCATTCCACATTGGCACTTCCTTACACCACCATTTCGCAATTGCTGTCTTAACATTGGTGGACAACCCATCTCCGATCCAACTTGGCTTCGCGAGGTACACTGTCTGGTTTGTTTGATGGAACGAGGCTTGCCTATTTCCAGTTTCTTAAAGACAATATACAATCTCTTCTTTCTCCTCTTTCTTTTTCTGTTTACAGATTAAATCTATTCTCAGGACATGTTGAATACATTTTTCTGCCCCTGTTCCCAACCATTCATTATCTGATTGTTTTTCTCTTATCTTCATTTTCCACTAAATGCATTTCCTCTTTCTGTGCCTACCGTCGTGACTCCATAGTTGCACCTGTCCCAGTCACTCAGAATTGGATCATTGATCTATCATCATCAACTCCATCACGTTGGAACACAATTTTTAAAAAATAGAAAATTCCTCTAGAGATTCTAACCATCAACACATCCAATATAACATTATCCATTGAGCTTGTCATTACCTTGAAAGGTTTAGCTTATGATCCACTCTATCACCAGTGCTCCCTTAATATCTGGGCACTTTTCTCTACACATTCTGGGAATATCCCACTGCAGTTCTTTGGGTCTCAGTTGCTTTTATGTTCTCCTCCATTTTATCTGTATCTATTCCTTGCTCTCCTGTTACTCTGCTCCTTTTAGATTTCTCTACTCTTTCTCATTCTGCTCAGTACCAGCACTTTATTTCAGTAGAAATTACTTTCTCTGTTTGGAGGTCCTCTTTTTAGATCCTTGCTCTGTTAGAACTGTCAGCTGCACGAGTGTAGGGAGTTCAAATTTATATATGAAAATGTATTTGTGTTGTTATCCTTTTCCTATTTTTTTAAGACAAAGAAAACATTGATTAAAAAAACTGATGGGAATTAAAACCAAAATGCAGCTGTTTAAAACTAAAATAGGCAATTAAGGGTTCTGAATTGTAACAAGCAAGTTAGCTAAAACTAAGCACAAAAGAATACTTCCTTTTAAGTATTAAGTGGGTTCTAATTAAGAAACTGGTTAAAGTGAAAACCTGCAGCCACTGCAGACCATCAGGACCATAATTGAGAACCCCTGGAATAAATAAATCCTGGCACAAGTATATCACATGTAACACCACACAAATGAGTTTGGATTTGAACCCATCTGACAGCAGGCAGAATTACTACTCCAGTAGCTGGAGGAGAAGCATAACCTACAAAATATTTTTAACGTTATGAAAACATCCATCATAGAATTAATTGTTTCTTGCTTGCCTGTACTCACTGTTTGCTCAAACATGAGGTTTTTCTGCATGTTATGGATTACATTTTTTTTACTTTAAAAACGAGGGAAGCTGAAATGAAAAGTAAAGCTGGATAAAAATCATCTTTTCATCATATCTGGGACCCTTTGACCTGTTTGTATTTTTATTCACTACTGCCATATGCAATAAAAATGAAGAAGTTAAAAGGTTGTTGCTAGAAACTACAATCCCTAGGTATTATCATTCTATATATGCCATTTCCATAACATGTTATTATTGATTAACCTCACCATTAAATTATCTTGATGCCTGCTATTTGTCAAATACATTAAAATGTATTATCACAATTTCATTTGTTTAGAAGTCCATGGTGGAAATAAAAAAACGAAATCCTTTATATAAATGACCTGAATTACTGTTTTCTCTTTTGTCACTCTATCCTTTTTATACAGGTTTGATAATGATAAATGCTCAGTCCTCAGATAACCACTGTTACTTCTTTCTCAGCAAGCAGAACATTTTCTGACCAGCATGATCCATTTATAATTGGGACATTATTCTATTTAAAGTCCTACAAGGACATGGCATGATGTGAGTAATCATTTATGACTTGATAAATTGCTATTATTCGTTATTGTGGCTTGTTACAATCTTTGCTTTAGAACATGTGACATAACATAAAGTTAGACTTTCTGATTTACTTCTGGGCATCACCAACTTAATATCTCTTTGACCTCCAATGTAAAACACATGTTTAATTTGTATATATTTTGTTCTAACTTTTTGGATTCTTTCAATTGTGAATTTCCATCCTGCATTTAATATACATTTACAAATGTTAAAGAATGATATTCAGCCTTTCTACAAAGCAGTGACCCAAACTGTTTGTAATAACGCCACTATAAATCTTATGATATGCTAGTAATAAAATTATATTTATAAGCTAATTCTCCATCAGAGGTCACATTGACCAATTCGATGAAAGTTTACTTTGAGCAGCTTGTATACACTTTTTGACAGCTCTGATTAATATTTTTTCTCTGGTGTCCAAGTTAATCAGTGTTGACCTGGATGTGGCTGTCTTACCGTCTGTTTTGCAAGGGACACGCTGACCTGGTTTGGGTTTGACTCAACCCGTAGAATAAGCTTATTTAATATGGAGTCATGAAGCCTCAGGAATGTACTATAGAATGTTGGACAAGAGATAGTCATTGTTAAGGAATTTCAAATTAACATTTTTTTTGTTGGCATATGAAAAACACTTTTTTTTAAATCTTCTATCTGGTGTTTACTACACCTGCTATGCATGTATTGATCCAGATTGCAGGCAATCTCATCTCTTGACATGAAGTGTGACTTTTTGACTCCTTTATGTTAGTTGAACAACAGGTAACAGATAGAAAAGTAATTTGATTTGAAAAGGGATCAATACACATAGTCATTTCACAGAGGGAAATGATGGCATGTGGGTAAGAAAGGTCTAGCTGTCAATAATGATATACTTATGTGACCTCACTCTTTATTCTTATTGGTCTCTGTCACCTGCCTGTCCACTACTGCTAACAAGAAGTGGTTACACATATACAAATTCATGAAAGCTTGGGAAAATATGTACTTTTAAAACTATATGAATCTAATGCTTTACAAAAATACCTTATTTAGAGATGTGTAAGTGACAAAATAAAGAATCAATTGGCATAAATTCCCTTAATGGGTGTTGAGCCTCAACTAACTGCTATATAATATCTTCAGTATACCATGCCATAGATTTCTAACTGCCCTGGAGGAAAGCAATGCCATTCCTCCATAAGAAATTCAGTCACTGGGAATTTTAATGGTGTTCTAAAATGCTGCTTCTCAGTGACTAGAACAGAAATGGTTTATGGCTTAAATTTTTGTCCTCTGTGTCCTGTGCAATTATACAGTGTCATTCTGAAAGACTGCACTACCATCAGGATAGAAAATGCTTCATTATAGGATTAATAAAATCACTCGGAATTGCGTTTTAAGTGCCATTTAATCGAGCCTGTTAGGAAATCAGTGGGCCTAAACTTTACTAGAAAAATATACCTCACACCATAAAAGCTAACATCTGTGTGGGAAATCAGTATTCACGCCTGTGGACACCTTTTGAGGAGCACCACTCACATATTTGTCTTTTTATTAATAAGAAGGTGAGGGATTGGCAGTCTGACCAAATTACTTTTTTCTACCTCTCAGTCGAGCATTGCTTCTATTAAAACCTTTTGCTCCCATTACAGATTGACATATGCAGGCAAATGATTCAGAGTTGAATGTCTATTTTTCTTTACATCTCCCATCAATGCATGGGCTTCATAGTCAACAAGCTGATGTTTAAATCCATGGTTTCCCTAGGTGATTTTGTTTTTCTATTTGACTTCCATAGAAATATCACCTTAAACATTGTTCCTTGTGAAATATCAGCAAGTTGAGAAATGTTCATCATTTAAAAGTCTAATAAGAAGGCCCTAAGACTCTGTCTTCTCATCACATTACAGTGATCCCTTCATCTAAAAATGGGAGTCACTATAACACATACTTGGTTCTGAGGAGCACAACTTTAAATAGGATGGTTTATTTATTACTTAGTTATCTCAAAGACCACACCTGTGTGGAAGTACTTTCAGTATAACATGTATGCCTTGTCACGTGCATGCGCTTAGGAGGCAGCTTACGGTCTCTGGTGATGGTAATTACTCGCTGAACCTATGCTCTAAAGCCTTCTCTCTAACTCCCTCTGCAGAATGGAAGACTGACAGCCATTCCAGTGCTGATGTCACTTTTGTTGTCCACCCTCCAAAACCCAACTCTTCCTGCCATGTTTGAGTTGGTTCTGCCTTGGACTCCCATTTGAAAAGACATTATTGTTGTGTTTGTAAATGGGTCATTTCTTTTTCAATTTATTTCAACAAACAGTGTCAGGGACACTGCTTTTCATGTATCTGTATTTTGGATTTTAATCTTCTAGATTTCCATCTCAGGGGATCTGTTTTTTAATCTGAGAAATTAATTTCATTGTACAGGATACTGTCCTACAGGGATATTAGAGCTAACAGTGGAAAACAAACACAATCACCTTCCATGATAGCCTATAGCTAAGACATTGAGTAGGTGTCAGAAGTTGGGTAATACTCTGATTGGACAGTATTCCTGTGATGAAAGGGTAGGTGGACATACTGTAAATTAGAGGATCTCAGATGGGGCTTTAATTGAGTATTGTTTTTCAAATATCTGTAGTAGTAGCAGTAGTAGTAACAGCAATGCACAATGAAAGCAAAGCCCATCTAAAGACCACCTAGTTTAATAATTTGTCTTCTTCTCTTAAAGGCTTGAGTCCTTAACATTTTGCTTTGTATATTTTGCCTAGTGTTTTGGTCCTTGTTTTGTCTCCAGTTTATGACATTTTGCCTGTATTTCAGCTCTGTTTTTGGCTTATTATTTTGATGAGTGTGGTCAGCTGCAATTCACAAACTGGTGCATTGCTCAGCTTCGGCTTACTCTTTCCTGTAGGAGACTTGATACGTTTGTGGTGCTCTGTGTGTTCCCATCCCTAGCAGTGCAGCAAGCCAGTGAGTACCTGACAGTTTGGGTACCTTTTCCTTCTCCTGTTTGATTTTTGAGATCTGCCTGTTTTCATGACTATTCTTTGATTTGCAGACTTAAATAAACAACAACTGATTTTTACAATATGTTACACATCTCAACAGGGCGTAGTGGTGGCTCTGAGGCTAGGGATCTGCGCAGGTAATCGGAAAATTGCTGGGTTGAAACCTGTAAATGCCAGAAGTGACTCTACTCTGTTGGGCCCTTGAGCAAGGCCCTTAACCTGCAATTGCTTCGCCCTGGATATGACAATAATCTGCATCCAGACCTGCAATTTACAGGGAAAACTTGGGTGTTGGTGGCAGGTTTTCCAGTTTGATTCTGAGGTGTCACCCGTTGCACTCAAGTCCCAATCCAGATGGTTCATCATGTGGTGGGTGTGGCAACACACTACCAGTATATACTCCCAACCCTCTCTCTCTCTCTTTCACACCTCCCCTTGTGCTGGATTGTCCCAATCTAAACAGCAATTTATGTTTCTTATCCAGCACTAAATGTTTAAGACTTTGGATATGGATTTTAATCACCTAGACTGCTACCTGTGAATGTAGCAGTTACCTGAATGGTATGCTAAAGTTCCTTTGCTAAATAATAGAAAAATGATTAGTATCATTTTAAATTATTAACTCATCAAGTCATATTCTATATATGTGAAAGTATATGGTAAAAATTACCCTTAATTTACAGTCATGTGAAAGAGTAAGTACACCACACAGAAATTGTTGACTTTTTCAATATATCTGAACATACAAACAGTAGATCTTCATGCAAATAGACAGCACCTACAGATAATGGCGATGTACTTGAACAAATGTCACATACATTTGGCATGGTGGATTATTTCCTGTAACCTAAATTAACAGAAATATAGTTTTGTAATGTGAAAAAAGCAAGGACAACCCTAGATTTATCAGCCCTTCATATCCATAAAATTACAGTTGGGTGTTTTAGATTAGATGCCAATATTTAGAACCACCTTAGGGAGTATGCAGGTGGATCCTGTCTTATTTATACCTCAGATATCCAGGGTCTGGTGTTCTCTTTGCTTTTGAAGTTGAGATGTCATCATGCCAAGGTCAAAAGAACTGTTTAAGGTCCTCAGAAAGAAGGTTGTCGATGCCTATGAGTCTACCAAGGGATGTAACAAAATCACTAAATTATTTTAAACCACTATAAATATATATAAAATATATATATTTTAATTCCACTATAACGGAAACTATCAACAAGTGACATAGATTTCAAACTTCTGCTAATTTATCCATGACTGGCCGGCCCAGCAAATTCAGCCCAAGAGCTAACCATTTGATACTAAAAAAGGTCTCTAAGAACACCAGAATTTCATTGCAAGATCTGCAGATAGCTTCTGCAAAAATTGGCATCTACGTGCATGCATCTACAATCAGAAAGAGATTGCACAGATTTGACCTGCATGCGAGGTGTGTCAGGGAAAATCTTTTGCTGTCCAAAAAGAACATTAGTGCAAACTACGGTTTTCTATTCAATATTTAGGCAAAGACCAGCCCACCTGTAACAATATACTCTGGATACATCAATCAAAGATAGAGTTGTCTGGCCATGATAACAGTACAGGGTGGTCCAGATCTAATTATGCAGATCCAGATTGTCTGGATGACTTTGATTTATGTGTGGACGATTCCAGTTTGGTGCAAAGACAATTCTTCGTGTCGTCAGTTTGCACACTTCTCGATGGTCTGGGATTTTTTGGGTGATTTTCTATGTAATAAACTTAATAAGTTATAGCGTAATGAAAACTGCATAATTAGATCTGGACCACCCTATAGATATGTTCAGCACAAAATGAATACAGGAGAAGAACCTCATAGAAATGTTATAATTTGGGGTTGCTTTTCTGCCTTAGGGACTGGGAAGCCTGTAGTTACCTAGTCAACTATGAATTCTGCCTCTTATCAAAGTGTGCTTAAGGGGGATATGAGGCCACCTCTCCAAAAGTCAACATTGATCCTGAAATGGACCTTTCAACAAGACAATGATCTAAAACACACTATCAAATCCACGAAGGAATGGCTCAAAAAATTAAAAAGAAACAAAGAAATGGAGGGTTTGGACTGGCCTAGTCAAAGCCCTGATTTGAATCTCATTAAAATGTTTTGGGGGAATTTGAAACAGATAGTGCATGCAAGGAAACGAAAAAAATAATTGCAACTGAAAGAATTTTGCATGGAGGACTGGTCAAAAATTTCAAAAAAAATGTCAGAGACTGGTTGGCAGTTATGCAAAATGCCTATAAAAAGCTATTTCTACCTTTGAAGGAAATAGCGGCTCCTGAGATCAAGAAGATACTTACTCTTTGTAAGTAGACCATTGCATCTATAGATATTTTTGTTGACTAAATTATTAAAAAGGCAAATTTCCCTTGTGTTTTTATTCAAGTTTTAGGCTTTATCTGTAGGCAGTGTTTGCATGAAGTCAACAATTTCTGTGGGGCGTATTTACTTTTTCACATGACTATATTGATTAAATTAAATGAGGACTGAAAAAATATTCAGATGTTTGTTATCTTTTCAAAAGAGTACCCTTGTTTTTCAACTCAGATGATATTAAATTAGCTTTTTCATTTTTTTCCTGGGCTACATACTAGTTAGTAAGCAAACTAATCATGTTGAAAAATGCATCTGATATTCAGTTAATTTTTTATGTTGTGAGTAACACACCACTATTGGAGTGTGCTAGTAGTTCTCTGTATTTTGACATCTTTTACACATTTAGCTTACCAAAATCAATTCACTTCAGGTTTCACTTCTTTGGTTTGTGTGCCAAGCTGAGCACCCATATTGAATCCTCTACTTACAGAAAATATTAAAATACTGCAGTCAGGACAATATATGTCAGTACATGTATTCTTGGTCAAAGTTTTTTTTTTTGGTATCATTATGTAATTTGAAGGTTTCAAATGCAAACTCAAAAGTTAAACTTACCAGCATACTTTAAAGATTCTGTTTGACTTGTCCCTGCATAACAAGAAATTAAAGCATCACTGCTGGATTAGGAAATGTGTTCTTATGAGGAATGGCATAAAGTGATACAGACAGTATATAAAGTGCACCCTGCTAAAGAGCTTTGAAAATGGACTCAGGCTCAAACTTCTCTCTGCATGCTTTGCATTCCTTTGCACTCCAGCCACTACTATTTTTTGACAATTTGCTAGCAATCAGGAGGTACTGAACATTATTTGGTACCAATGTAGGAGATACTTTGAGGCTTAAAAGCTATTCTCAGCTGCAGAATAACTATATATTTTCACCTTCTTTAACTCACACTGTGTTTGATTAATTGAAAGCTAAAGATATATGAATTATTTGAAACCTGTATATAAACAAAATGTATGTATCCTTTGAACAGCAACTCCCAACAACACACAACGTTTTCTATGTACAAGTTAAAGGTTTGTCAAAACAAATTTACAGTACCTAACTTCCCTAATCCTACATTGATATCTGGCCAACAATTGTGAAGATGGTGGCAGTATTTCCAGAGCAAACAAATCTGTGGTGCTATCCTACACTACATGACATACGTGTTAACTTACCTTAGCTAAACTAGAAGAATTCTAATTAATGTCACATACAGGAGTCTGGTGAATACCTAATGGAGACCGATTTTATGCTTAATCAGCTGAAAAATACAAAATATAGCACAGACTCTAACGTCAACATTTGACCCAATTCATACTTCTTGACAACACTTCTGGTCTCAACTGTTTCCAGTGCTCCACCATAAAAGAAGACCAAGAAAGGAAATCATCAGACTAACTACAAAACTCTACTTAGCGTGTCATCTGGACATCCAGCAGACAGACTTTATATTGAATTCAGAAAATATTTTAGCCATCATTAAATGGGGATACTGGCTTAGTCTCCAGCTCTTCTCATATCTCTCCTACTTAATCTTATCACACCATCCTGTCTAAAGCTGCAGAACTCAAAAGGAAAGTGATGCCTACAAGGTTTATAGAGCCTTATTTAAGGGGAACGCTTCTATCTGTTCCTCTTACTGCCAGGAGATGAATGACTTCAACCTGCTTTTGCCTCCAGTAATCTCTAAAAAGGCACTCTGACAGACATTTTCAGTGTCTTACTGTAGACCTACTTTTACTTAGGAGCAAATGCTCACAGCTAACAGGGCCTTCCCCTCTAGGGACAATGTGTAATGAATACTTTAAAGAGTGCTAGCTATGCATGGCTTAGGTGAAAGGCTGTTTTTTTTTTGTTTCTTGAAGACTACATTTAATTTTCTCTGACTTTAAGCAATGCAAGACATTGTTATTTCATTGTGGCATAGTAGGCAGGTAGTCTTTCAGATGAACCAAAATGTTATGGTGAACTACAAGTAAACTATAATGTATGTTACGACAACATAATGAGAACAGGGTGCTCCATCTGGCATTGTCTCAAAAAAGATGATCCTCAGGCTGTCTGGTATGAAAAAAAAATTTTAATCCAATAACATTTAAGCACAAAATATAAAGAAAAGGTGATTGATCATGAGGAACTAAAGTTACAACTTAAAGGCTTATTTTTGGTTCATCTAAAATAAGGTTTTATTTAATTCATCTCATGTAGCTCAGGTTTAGGTTAATTTTATGATATTCCAAATGAAAAAGAAATGCTGACTATGTGAATGGGAAAAGTACAAATCTGTGAAATTCGAGCGCCAATACCCAAGCTGACCTTTTGATTCATGTCATTGGGTAATAAATGATTAATTAATATGAAAGCACACAGCCCATTACTTCTCGAGGCCATTGTGTTCCCTGTAAGTTGTTTTTTGCTCTGTCATACAAGGTTCAAGTATATCTAAAACCAGACTCTTCTGCCATCAGTACAAAATTGTATCAGAACCAAGTGCAGGGATTGTTTATTTACACTGGGAAGACCCTATAAACCCATTTGCCACTGAAGGGTAGGATGAACGTCAATATCGCATCTTCATTTTTCTTTTTAAAAAATAGAGTATAATGAATTAATGTTCATTGCAGCTCTTTAACTCCATTTTTCATAATGCAATTTTTTTAAAGATCAACTGGACTAGGAGTGAAGAGGGGCTTGCAACATAATTAGTTATGCTGTTTTTCTGAGTTTTAAACAGGATAAATTTATCAGACTTGTGGGCAGAAATTAAATTAAGGATGATTTGCCAATCCGCAATAGACCAAACACACCTACCCACACAAAGAAATTGAGACAACCCTCATTAATTTGGAGGCACATCATCACTATGCTGTTCAAAGGAAAAGATGATTTAAAGGTCTAAAAAAGATGACAAATCTGAAACATGGACCCTTGTGCTGATCAACAAGCAGCCCAAGCTACTGTAAATCTCACAACACTCAAATAAACAGGAGGGGGATGTAAAAATAAAAATGTAGTTGGTCTCTGTTGGGATGTCTGACCACATTATTACTTCGCTGTCAACCAGACAAAGCAAAGTCTATTAAAAACATACTGGACTGGCAGACTACTTCTGGCAAACAGTCCTCTGGCAGATAATCTCCTGCTCTCTGCAGATGACATCTGTGCCAGCAGCTCATAGGCCACATTTTCTCACTTTCTTGTGTCTGGGAAAGACGAAAGTGTCAGGCAGTTTTGTTTTCTGTGGATTTATAGATAATCTAGTGAGAAAGAGAGACAGCCTTTCACACCCTGAGGGGCAGAAATCCAGCAACTGCCACAAGACTCTGATTATTATCTCCTTTAAAAAGAGCATCTTTTGGGTTTTTTAATTTCTCTGCAGTTTAGTCACAAGTGATCCAGATGAATTTGCACCCATTTTCTCATTTCTCTTAGCACTATCATGGCTTCTTGATAGTAAAAAACATTATGAAAAAAAAAATAAATAGAAAGCAGCCACTCTCCATCTCCCTCTCTATTTCTCAGTATTACTGTTGTTTTGTTTCGAATGCTTAAGTCTACTATTAAGAAAGTCACCTTCCGTTCTGCTAGGCCATACTGTGCTTAATCAAGTGTAATAATTTAATTAGAGGTACAATTGGGAAAGCTGACTTTTGTTATCAAAGCAAAGAAGAGTCCTCTGCTTGCATGTTCGATGAAGCTTTGCAAAGTAGGAGCCACAGAATGCAATACAGGGAGTGTTGCACTTTTAAAAAATGAAATAACACCCTGAGAATTAAATGAAGACCACTGGAGACTCATGTGTAGCTGCTGAGGTACATGAGGCTCTCCTATAGCACTACAAAGCAGAATAAAATATTCTGTATGTGTTGTTCTTTATAGTATATCCTTTATTTGGTACAATTTATTTTGAACAATATTCCTAAAGCAAGCAGGGTAGTTAAATAGCCTTTACATGGTTGGGAAGGCTCGCCCAAGCAAGATTCGAGATGTCAGCTGTAATGCCTCTCCTGGGTTAGTTTTACTGGGGAGAAAGAAGAGCACAAGATTGAGTGGAACAGAGAGACAGCTAATACTGTATTTGTGCGAAGGTTCCTCCCACTTCAAAAAAAATAAAAAAATAAGACGTCATTGTTGACAAGAGGCTTCCATCTAGTGCAGGGGTTGCCAACTCCGGTCCTGGAGGACCACCGTGGCTGCAGGTTTTCATTCTAACGCTTTTCTTAATGAGTGACCTGTTTTTGCTGCTAATTAACTTCTTTTGAACTAATTTTAATTGACTTGCTGTTGAAGACTCAGGCCCTTTAATTGTTTTTTTTTTCCTTAATTAGCAGCCAAACAGTAATGAGATATAAAATGAGCCAGAAACATGACCAGCAAACTGTGTCCATCATAAAATATCTAAAAATAAAAAAAGGTGAAGGTCTCAGGAATGTCAGATCCACAAAACATTTTATCAGTGCTAGAAAGAGAAAATCAACATTTTCGTATATGTCTGCTAATACACCATGAGAGCAGCAACAAGACATGGAATTAAAGAGCGGGTTTAATTAACCACAAGAATCGGCAACTAATTAAGCAGCTGGTTGGAGTGAAATTGGTTGGACTTTGAGGCTCTATGTTAGAAGGTCTTTTCTTGGCTCCCTCACTTCACATTTCATTTCTCTTTGTGTGAAATTTTAAGGAAAGGAATGAAGCAATTCAGGGGCACGATGAAGAAATTCAGGGGAACAAATCTTAAAAAATAAGCCAATTAAAATGAATTCACAAGAAGTTAATTAGCAGCACAAGCAGGGCACTCATTAAGAAAAGGGTTAGAATGAAAACTGGCAGCCACAGTGGTCCTCCAGGACCAGAGTTGGCAACCGCTGATCTAGTGTACACTCAATGACAAGGCACAGATATAATATAATATCCTGTATCACATTTAGGTCAGATGACATTAATATAGGAAATCAAAGGCAACGTTGGGAGCATTGCTGCTAAGTATCTTTAATCAATGTCTTTGATAAAATAACCAAATGAAATCTGTAGTCATTTGAAGCGCATGTCATGGGCACATAGAATAATCATTTTTTATCTCTGACAGTGAAGTGAAGTCAAGAATCTGATGCTTCATTAATTTATGGATATTATTTGAAAATGTCAAAAAATGTACCCTCAAAAATTTTAAACTAATGAACTGACAGTGTAAGTCACTCTATTTGTGTCTGTGTATGACATTGTTTTTTTAGATCATGCTGAACTTGAAATTCAAATGTACTGCAGAGTAGATGACTTTGTAATGTTAATGCTGTGCTGCTAAAATTCCTAAGTAATGTGTGGAAGCAGTAGGGTCCCAATTTAGATTTAGCTTTGGGGAATCAGGCTGTGGAAAAAAAAAGTGCATTCATGTGGATTTCCTACTGTTTTCCACTCTCATTGAAGAGTAGATAAATTGGCTGCTCAAAATGATGTCATTAGGGGCACACTTCCTTGATGTTTCATCCATGATGTTGTGCTGACACTGCATAGGTAGTGTCTCCTTGAATAATCAGAAATCCTACAGAGTTTGATTTAGAACTGAAATATCGTACTAAGCCAATCAATGTAGTGCAATTGGTGCAGAAATATTCATCCTTTCATTATGCTCAATTGTTTCTTACAGTGAATGCATCATCACATGTAAGGCCTAATTATATCCAGATGAGAAGTCATGACAACAAGCATGGCATAATTTCCTCAAGGCTACTTCATCCAGTACAGGATTGCAGATGACAGGAGTCTATGCTTATGACCATTGTGTACAAGACAGGAACCAACTGCATCATAAGGCACACTCACGGGTATCAGGGCAAATTAGAACCACCAATTAAACAAACACACAGTACTTGTCTTTGGGGAGGTGGGAGAAAAAACAGAGTATGTGGAGAAAGACTCATACAGAAATGTGCAGACTCCATAGAAACAGTGACAGGGCCCAGTTGTCAAACAGAGTGCCCTGAGGCAGCAGCCGCCTCCAAATACATATTAATGTAATGTAGTCATGAGGTACCCAATCCAAAGGGCATGATCCAAAATCCTTCTGAGCTCCACATCTCTTGGAAAAATATTTACAAAGTTTTGTACACTAACGTGGCTATATCCTTTATACCAGAGGCATGACCTACTGGAGTTCAAACCACAAGGATTCTTATACAATCCCTGACTCATTCTGTCACCTTGAGAAAGTCATTCAACATGACGGTGCTCTAATTGCAAAAATAAGGAAATAAATAACTGGGAAAACTTGTGTTATAATTCTAGTAATGCACAATGGAAATTTTTATTTTTATATTTCACTGTAGAGGTTGGCTACATAAAAGGCTGTTTATATTAATAATATTGAAAGTGAAATTCATTTCCATAAATGACTGAATTATTGTTCATTCTCCAACATTCTTATATCATTTAAAAATGTGCATTTTAGTTTTTAGGTCTGAATTCCACACAGTTTTGATCAAACTGTTGGCTTGCGTATATGACACCTTTCTGAGGTATTAACTGCAGTCTTGAGTCCTTCATTGTTTTGAATATGCATACAAATATTTTGAAAATGAGCTGCTCCTTCAGACATTTAGCCTGATACTTTATAAAAGTAGCTTTTCAAACTTAGCTTTTGTAGCAGTTTTTGCAATGCAGTTTACACCTTTTGTAATCCAGTTTATTATATTGCTATTGTACAATTGCTCTGACATGCTCCTCATTAGGAATTCATAAATAATGTATATATAAACACAATATCTCACCATGGTTCTCTAACTCAGTTCACTTCACATAACATTTGTACATTACATCAGTTACAGTGACATTTACTATAATCTACCTGGCACAATAATTGTATGTGCACAAATCCCATGCTGTTATTAAAAGGAACATTGTGTCTGGTTCAAGGTATTAGGAAATATGTATTAACAGATCTGATCTGCTTGTTCTACATTTACCTTAAAACAATACTAATTTCAAAACAGCTATAAAAGTTCAAGACAGAAATGCTTTTCTCCCCTAAGGAGATCATTGGTAATTAGACAAGAAACTAAAAGATTAAATTAAATGTAAACCACTTGTTCAGGATGATTAGTTTAGTTTTTAATCCAGCTTTCACTTAATTAAAGAAATAACACATTTGCATGGATGCAGTGAGGTAGTATAAAACTTCAGTTTAAAGTAGATTTATGATCAAATGTTTATACAAGCATGTTAACTTAATACACAAAAATGAAATGTGAAATAATGTTAAGTAAATTCCCTAACCCCCATGTGCCTCACAACTCTCATCCAGGAAAAAAGTGCTGAAAATTAGATTAAATTTAAATATACTGAGCAAACATTTTTTAATATGTTTGCTCTGTAGTCTTTTTCTTAGTTACTTATTTTATACAACCTGTTCCATACAAGAATAAAAATGTTCTTTATTATGTGTATATGTTGTCATGCATGCGTATCAAAGAGTCGCTTTCCTGGCTCCTTCGAGGTAAGCAATACTAACCAGGGGAACAAGGGGGTGCAAATGCTAACTGTACAAAAGTACACGTGTTATTTCTGTAGCTGATATGTGGAAAACTCTGTACTTTCAGTAGTTTGCACATACCCGCATTTATTCAATTGTTTGTTGACTTTGTAAACCACACACATAAATATTTGTCTGCAAATAAACATTTAGTTCTACAAAGACATTGCAACTATTCCTTCCTTTGCAATGTTCAGCAGTTAACTGAAATCTTTCTACCTTAATTCAGGTCTGCCTCATCCTCCTAATCGAGGATTAGGATTTGGTGCCACAAACACACACCAGTTTGACGCACGCACTGTTTAACACTAACCATCTTATCTCCCTTCTCAGCCACAGCCAAGAGAAGCTTCCCAGTGAGGGCAAATAACCCTTCTCTTTCCAGTCCAGAAGCTATAAACAGAAGGTGGCTGCTCACTTGGAAGACGAGCCACCTGCAGGAAGGAAGTCCAACAATAAGCCTGGCAAATCTCATTAAACGCTATAATAGCCAACGGCTTATTTAATTTGTTTTGTGTTTTGTCCCATTGCACAGTTGCTCTTGTGTTCTTATATCAAAGAAGTCAACGGGATGGTCCGGTTGGCTCCCTAACATTTCACTGGTTACTAGCAGTTGATGACAATTGTGGAAGAATAATTTTAGGGTAAAATAGCATTCATCTTTAAGAAATAGCATAAAGGATTAATAAATGTCAGAAATGAGATAAACATCAAGTGAACAACAAAATGTACACTGAAATATAAGAATTGGTTTAGGAAAAATACTGAGCTGGTCAAGTAAATAAAGAATGTACCAGGAGAAAGGCTGATGTAATATACAAAATGTACTGAAGGACGACAATGAGATGACTAAGAAATCAGCAGATGTCCTATAAACGGGTGTGGACAGTTGTTATATGCACAGAAATTCCAAGGGTGGTGGCTCATCTCAAAAGGTATAAGAAGAACCAGAATATAATACAATATACTTTTATTTTATATAAATCATTTGGGTGTAAACCAATGAACCAACCAGAGTAAAATGTATGCATTGATTGACACTGTATGTAAATTCAACAGTTTAAAAAATGAACCTCTGTTCTTTGTTTCTCTGACCATTCTGATCATTTTGGCCATGCTGTAACAGACTGCTTTTGAAGAATGCTCCCTCCAATGCATTTTGCCGAGGAGTAATTAAAAGATACAATGAACAGCTTTTCTCCTGCCTGACTCCCGAATTGTCCTGTTAGAAGATGTTTCTTTTTTTAATAAGAAATATATATATATATTTATGTATGTATTGTGGCATACAGCCAGGGCCCTTGCCCAGCTGGGATGCTTCCACACTGGAAGGACTGGCGGAGGGTGCTTAGCCAGAGCATTACCTCCCCCAGAGAGCTAGATGGCAGCTCCCTTGGGTTGCAGTGGTGCCTAGGATTCCCATAAGGGCTCCATGGGAGGTGGAGTTCGGTGCAGTCCTGTTGGGTTCTGTGGGTGCCACCAGAGGGTGCTACAGCTCCTGCTGAGCCCTTCAGTGCAGCTCTTCTGTCACGCCAGGAAATGCTGGTGGAACTGGGTTAATGAGCACCTGGAACACTTCTGGGTGGCTTATAAAAGGACCCAGCAGCCACTAATCCAGGAACCAGAGCCGGGAGGAGGGACATGAAGCTTTCCAGGAGGAGTGGAGGAGAAAATAAAGCGTTGTGTATTGTGCTTGTACCGGTGGGATATGGGTGAAGGCGTTTCCCACGGGAAGAAAAATAAAAGCATGTGCTTGCACTTGTGCCTCCTGCGTCTATCTGTGTCGGGTTAGGCTTCACAGTATATAGGTCTGTGATACAGTTTGTGTATTTGTAGCTTGTAATCCACAAAGGGAGAAAATGACTCATGTATATTAAAATAGTTTTTTGTTCTTAAGTTTTCCACAACCTACCAGGTGTCATCATTAGAGAAAAATAATTAGGCATACAGGAATCAAAGGCAATTTATAGCAAATTAGGGGGGGTCGTGGGGATGTGGATTTCAGAGGGTGCTGGTCATAAAGTCTTTTTTATTATTTTGATGTTCTTCTTTTTAAGCCGACATGCTGGGTTCATGTCCAAATGTCTGTTAATGCCGTTTTCATTTGAGAGCTACAATTTAGCCAGCTCTCTAGCACTTTTAATATTAGCTCTGAATTTTACTTGCACCATGTCCCAGTTTAACGTGTGCTTGGTTGAACTTGTATGTGCATATATCAGAGATCCTGAATCCTTCCTTCAGAAAGTATTATGATGTTCTTGCATGCATGTTGCGAGCATTTCTGATGTTTGTCCTATGTACACAGCTGGGCACACATTGCATGGTATACTGTATACTGCGTTCCGTGTCTCTGATGCAGATTTCTTGCTTTTGGTATTAAAAAGAACTATCTGCAGAGTGTTTGCAGTTGTTATGTGCTATTTTGATGCATGATTTGGAGAGGATGAGCGCTGTACTTTCCGATACAACACTGTGAATGGGAAGGGTGTACCATGTTCGATAAGAGATCAGGTCAGAGTCAATTTGCTGAGGTCTGTGGCGTCTCTATGCAAGCATTGTTTGATAAATGTCTTGGGGTAGCCGTTTGATGTGAACAGATGGAAAAGATAACATCTTTCATTCTTTTTAGTTTTCTTTGTATTACAGTAGGAGTAAATCCTGAACAAAGTATTAACACAACTCCATTTATACGATAAGGGATGATTGCTAGAAAAGTGTAATATTTTGTCCGCTTAACATTCCTGACGATAAACACTCATTATTAAGGCAGCATCACTGCCTCTTTCAATGGAAATGTCCAGGAAATTAATCTATAGGTTAATTTCTTTTTGCATGGTGAACTGAATTGCAGGGAATACTAAGTTGATGTGGCATTTTGGAATTCATTCAGCTGGTTGCTTTTTAATTTGATGAATGTGTCGTAAAGTAACAAATCCAGGTGTTTAGGTGTAAACAGAGTTAGAGCCACTCTTTCAAATCGCTGCATAAGGAGTTCAGATAAAAGTCATGATAACGGAGATCCCATTGGGATGCCTTCTTCTTGTCTGTAGTATTTTCCATTAAAATGGAAGTGAGTTTTCTGGTAAAGTAATAATAGATGCATTATGTCCTTCATGGTCAGCTTCGTTCATGCCGGGGTAATGATGGGGTTGTTGTTTAGTTTTGTCAGTGAATTGGAATCACCAGTATATAGTGACATGACATCAAACAAGATCATGATTTCATCATCAGCAATGGATACATTCTTCAAGCACTGCAATGCCATTTTGGAACCGAAGATTTCAAAATTTTATTCATCAGTCCATAAGACTTTCTTCCAGTCTACTGTAGTCTACAACTGGTATTTCAAGTTCCTGTTTTATGGAATGGCTATCTTGCTGCCACTCACCCTGTCAAACCTGCAGCACAAAGTCTCCTCTTCCCAGCAGAAACTGAGACTTGCTTTTTACTAACCCTGTTAAGCTGTGCTTGAAGCCGTTGTGGTGTGAGGCGCTTATCATGCGAGCTGGTGACCCTCAGAAACTTGTCTTCTGATTGGGTTGTGACTTTGGGTCTGCCAGATCTCTTCCTATCAGAGTTTCTTCCAGTTTCCAGTTGCCCTTGGATTGTGTAGGACACCGTAATCACTGACTTTTTTTTTTTTTTTTTTTTTTTTTGCGGTTTCTCTACATGAAAGGCCTTTGCTCTAAGGGTAATACTGCTCTGTTCAATTTCATTTGTTGTCATTTTCTTGCCATTATTGCTGGAATATTGTCCAAATAGTTCTTCAGAGGATGTTGTAACACAATCTGTTTCCACTCTGCTTGAAGAAAAACAGAAGGGTTTTTAAGTAATCAATAGAAGTTGGGACACCTGTGCCAATTGTTTACTTCAATTTGCAAGACTCAATTTACTTTAATTGCTGCAGAGCATCAGTAGGTTGTAACCTATAAAGAAAGCCAATTTGTAGCATTCTGAAATTTCCTTTTTTCCATTTTTGCTAACCTAAACTTTAAATTTAAACCTCTGGCAATTTACTGCTTATCCTATCATCTTTTTAGGTCATTCATTGCATTTCAACTGATTAAATTTGAAGAAAAACTGGAAAAACTGAGGTGTTCTAAAACTTTGAACTAGTAGTGTATACACACACAAACAGTACGTACTGTATTTACCCTCTCATCAGACTCAGGCGTCTTTGCCTATCACTAACTGGTAAGTCCAGGTCTCTAAGGCAGCTACCCAACATACCATCCTTATAGGTGGGACAGTATGGTGCCATATTGTTCCTGCTAGGACCATATGCCCTATAGTTGCTACAAAATGTTGTCAGAGACACACAAGAGGCATGCAAATATAGTGCATACATTATATGCGTATATATTGTCACAGTTTGCTGTACATTTTTGTATGAACTGAGTTAAAAGCAGTGTGAAGGCTGTGGGGGATATGTTCTGTTCTGTTCTCTTTTCAGGGGAGGGTTTGGTATTGTATGGAGCTGCATCCAAATTGCCAGTCCCCAAAAGGAATCTGGAAGTTCTTGAGAGATTTGCCTGCTCAGTGAGGACAAGACCAATGAAATGACTTCTCCTTCCCAAAGCCATCTTAAAGAATGAACTCTGGAGAAGTAGATCAGTACACATCAGGACCTTGAAAGAGGAGAAACACTGGAAAGTTGTTTAATCTTGTGAATATTTCTAAAAACTATAGTGGAAGTGCTGTCTGTTAGTTCTTCCAGTTAACTACTCCCTGTTGTCCTCTTCTTCTGGTTTTGATTTTCCATTTTGCTTAGATCAGGGGTGGGCAACTATTTTTTATGGAGGGCCACATGAGAAACCAGCTTGTTAAGAAGGACAAAACACATTCTGTCAACGGTTACCTTATGCTAAACATGCTATATTTCTTTTTTTCACCATAATAAAATTAAAATAGACCACATATTCACAGATTTTGTTTGATTTATTGAACCATGGAACGAACACACACTATTTCATGCATTCTAACGCAATCTACAATTCCTGACTGTGTGAAACATGAAAAACAAAATAAATACATTTTACTGCATTAATCACTGATAAAGTATTATACTGTCTTTGTACCTTTGACAACTTAATCAGAAGAATTAAGTCTTTGATGAACTTCAGCTAGTGTACTGAAGTCAGGTGTGACTCCTGAAGTTGCTATTCACAGAACAGAAGACAGATGGTCATCACTGACGTATATCTGTACCTGGATTTGTTGAATTTCATTACTGAGAATGTCTGTTCACATATGTATGCTGATCCGAAGAGGACAAGCATTCTCTGAAATGGTCTTCTCAAGTGTGGGAAATTCTCCTTTTTTGAGGGAAATGTAGAATGTCAGTAATGACATGGACTAGGAAGTGCTCTGTCAGTAATGCATCAGACTTTTATAAGTTTAAGTTGTACCTCACTGGGGGCACTGTCCACATTACATGTAAAAGCAGAGGAGATGGTGAACATTTCTGTTACCTTTACTTTGAAGTCTTTAAATCACCTGGAAAACTTGGTATGCAGCACCCAGAACATGGCTGCATATCTGTTAAGCTGATCAGCAGATAGAGTCCTCCCTCTTGAAGGCATTGACTAGGATGTGCATATCATGAGCCTTGAAATTTTGTATGTAGTTCATTCATATTGACAGCAAATGTTACATGTGATAGCCACTCAGTGCTGCTTAGTTCAGGGATGGGTTTTCATTTCATTTGACAAAACTTCTGAATCTCTGATTTCAGATGCCAGGCCAGTTTCAGCACTTGACAGCTGTATGGTAGCCCAGATCAGTGTGATCAGTTTCATGTTCCTCCAACAGTGAAACCGTCTGTGATTTAATGCTCTGCCCCAATGCAATTTACAGCATATATTACAATATCAACCACATAATTAATTTACCTCCTGGTGAATAATACAATGTAAAAATATGAGTTTTGGGGCTGGGTTAATCTCAAGCCGGTTTATTCCTGCATCCTTTTTAAAAGTGCAACATTTTTACCTGTCAAATTAGGAGAACAATCCATTGTCATATCAGCTAACTTTTCCCACTGCAGTCCTATCTTTTTCATGCATGTACTGACTTTGTTTGTTGAATGATCTGTTGTCTGCATCAACGTTTCACTTTTTATAGCTCATTTTTGTTGCAACTTTGCACAAAATGCAGACAGGACACAGATTAACGACAGGTCTTCATTCTTTTAATATAACATGAACCATCTCTCTATCACCCCTTTTCTAATACAATCTCCCGCATTTACTCTCTTTTATATCCTGTCATTTCTTATGAGATGTCCCATAATTTCCCATAAGTAATAGTTTTGATCTGCATCTGTAAGGTCACATCTAGCTGTGATGCAGACAGACAAACCCTTCAAGTACTTGTCGTCCACAACCTTTCACAGGTCAGACAAAACCAGACCATGGGCCGCATTCAGCCCACAGGCCGTACAATGCCCAGATCTGGCTTAGATGCATGATACTTTCTCTTTTGTTACCGATCCTTGCTTTGCTTAGTGTTAAGATTTTATCTCCTGATCTATTCTTTTCCTGCAGACTGCCTCATACTTTGGTTTTTCACATTATAAGGAGGAGTATTTTTTTTTGCCTGAAGAAATCTTTCCCAGTGTTCAATGCTAAAGTAATACACCCAATTATTTATGAATAATGTTTTAACCATTCTGCATTTTGCAGGTATATTGCCGTTGGCATAAAGTAACCCCAGGAGCATTTCTTGACACACGTCTCCTGAATTTGTTGGATGAAATGACTTAATGTTAGTGTGTCACAGAGAGAATGTGCAGCATTGCTCCTAATGGTCATCAGTTTGGTTTTCATTCTCTCATCCACTACTACCTCCAGTGGGTCGAGAGTGTGAATCTGCCAAATGTAGTGCTCCATATTCCATTTGATTTACAGTTTTTCATCTATGGAGAGGTTCAGACTGTTTGGTATGCTCTTAATCAGTATGCCTTAACACATCCCGTGGTATTAGATGTGCATTATATCAACTGAACTCTGTATCAGCCTTGTATTTAAATATTAAAAGTTAACAAATCCTTACCAAACAAATTGAACCGTTAAAATGTAGTTCTGTAGGTTTAAAATGAATGGATATAAAGTACATCTTATGTAATCATGCCAATGTACGCTGTTTTGGGATAACCCTGCTGAAAAAAAAGCCAAATTAATGGATTTCAATTATAAGCAGGAATTAGCCTCTAATTAAAAGCTCAGTTGGAACGAAAGCAGCCCGTCTGGTCTCCATTTCCCCCCCTGCTGTCTGCGGCTCTTTTTTTATTTATATATTAGTATTAATTCAAGTATCTGCACACATGAACATATTGCTTTGCAAATGCTGATTGTTGTTAAATTCATTTTCCTGATTGCTTAATAAAGGTAAAATTGAAAGTCGGGTATTTGCTTAACAGCTAAAGCTTGGGTTAAAAAAATTTAGAAGAAGCATACAGATACTCTCTTATTCTCTGGACTGTATTTTTTTCAGCAAATTAATTAGATTTTATTTACAGTAAAAGGTCATTAGGGTGGCATTACTGCAATATATTTTATCTGAAGACTTAAAAGCTTAATTATATAACCTGAAGTAATATCTTAGCATGTATTATGCATGAACCTTGTAATGCAATACCACCAAAAATCTGTAATGAACACGGGCTAACACACACTGTTATATAGGCAAAGCTTGTATTGATTGTTGAAACAAATAACTGCCTGTCATTGAAATGTCCGGCAGCAGACAGCCCACTGTTGGTGGCAAAATATTTCATTCCTTAAACAACAAACAAGAATTTTCACAAAAATAAGTAAAATGAATTACATTTCTGTATCTGGAAATACATCTATTGTTGATTACATTCATGGGCATAAAAATTAATTAATATTTTTATCACACATATTATACATACATGAATATCAGGTAAAAGGTCTTGTAAAGGTTGAAACATTCAGCAACTAAAATCAATGACAGAGAGCTCTTAGGTTTCCATTTGTAGCTCACAAAATTACATTTTCTTTGCATCTGTAGAACACTTCTGGAAGAAAGATTGACTTCTAATTTCATCTTCTTCTTCTTTGGAATTGGGCACCTGCTTGGGCTAACCACCAAATGCTGTTACGCCATTCAAAATGTTTATTCTAAATAATCTGGAATTAGATGTCTAGAACATACTGTAGAAGAAATGGTGGTAGACTTTAAGCAAGGCAAAAGATCACTGTCAAATGTATATGTCAATGAGCAGGTTGAAGGTGTTCAATAATTTCAAGTTCCTTGGCACCACTATTTCTAATACTCTGAAATGAGAGGACAACACATCAGTTATGATGAAGAATTTTAATATAGGCGTTTCCTTCCAAGACAGTTTAAAATGTCTGGAGTGCCACAGGAAGCAATATTTATTTTCAATTGGTTAGTTTTTTTAAAGTGCTTTAACAATCTCCATCGCATTTTGCTGTGACAATCTGTGAAGAATAGGAAACATTTAGTGAGAGTGTCACCAAACGTCTTATATATGTTATGATAAAATATGTTTAGGAATTATTTTGTGACCTGGTTACATTTTTCCCACACTCCAAAGTGAGTGTTTCTGAAATTTTAAAGCAAATCATTTTAAACATGTTCTTGTTCTTTATTTAATCAGTTGTGGCGGCCTTGCCTGGCCGGGATGCCTTTTTAATGGAAGGACTGGGAGAAAAAGCATGCTCAGGGCATCATCTCCCCGAGATTGCTAGATGATAGCCCCCTGGGTTGCTGTAGTGCCACAGATTCCCTCAGGTCTTCATGGGAGTTGGAGTTCTGTGACTCAGCACTGTTAGGTCCCGTGGGATCTGCCAGGGGGTGCTGCAGGGACTCCTGACCCTGACTTCATTGGGCTCCCGCCTCACCTGGAAGTTAAGATCACGTTAATGGACCACCGTAAGTGCTCCCGGTGAATGACCACCCCAAGCCCATAGGTTACCTGACGGAGCATGTGCAGGAGAGCAGCATGCTCCATTGCTTACAGGCAGTAGGCAGGAATGACAAAAATCCGAGATCACTACCGACCAGGATAACTGACTGTCCTATATTGGTATACGTGCAGCTTAAAAGGAACCACCTCAATTCATTTTGGAGGGAGAAGTTGAAGCTTGCTGGAGGATGAGCGGAGGTGGAGAGAAAAAGAAACATGAAAGGAAAGGCAGGAAGAAAAACTAGACAGAGTGCTATGTGCCTTTATTCCTGTGTTTTGTATTGTGCATTGCCATTGTGGGAAACTATTGGGAAAGAGCTTCCCATGAATAAAAGCCTGTGTGTGTTGCTGAACCTGTGCCTGTGTCTGCCTGTGTCAGGTATGGGGAGCTAGTGCTCCCCCTGCAGGCCACACAATCTAGAGTAAGTTAAACATTTCGTAACAATGTGTTTTGTATGTATTGCTTCATCATTTTGTTTTAAGTGGGGGGTGCTATTTTTTGTCATGTTGCTAAGATGCTAAGAGGCATTGTGGTATTCATGATTGTGGATATATGCTTTAACAAACTATTGTCAATTTAGCCAGTAATTTTAGTTGTTGATTCTTTGCAAAGTATTTTCAATTTCAATTTTGATTAATGTTTTGATTTTGGCAATTCATGTTTTTGATTTGTGTTTACTATTCTGACAATATTTCATCTTCTGTTCTGTTTCTCTAGCATATCAGTAAAAGCACTGGTTGTCACTGCTCCATAATCCATGTTTGCTGACTGAAGTATAAAGCCAGTCAGGTTATACCCTAACCATCCCACCTCATCCATTGTATGTTAACTGTTCTTACTTCTAGTAAGTTTAATTAAGTCCAAGACTATCTGATATTATAAAAGTACTTTTCCAAAAGCTATGAAATAAATAAGTAACTTAAGAGCCATCAGAACTAGTGCTGCAGGATGATTAAAAAAAAAAACATATACACACGCAATTTTAGCCTAATAACATGGTAGTGGACAGTCCCACTGAAAACAGTTCATTGCTCATTTATTCCATCCTAGTTGAATGCTGTGGCAGTGAGGGTCCTGCTCCATGCTCCCTCTTCTGGTTTTGGAAGCCTTTTGAACCGAATACCATCAATAATATAACCAAATGAGCTGACAGATAGGGGAAAAATACATGCTAAGCAACAGACCCACAGATACATGCTAAGCAACAGACTCCAGACCCACATGAAGATACCCGAAGAAACGGTAAAAAACATCACCTTTCACCGGGTACATCGCCTTGGAGCCAAGAGAGCAGACAGAAGAAGATCTCGTCCCATTGTGGCCAAATTTGAGCATTTTAAACAAAAGGATTTTGTTAAGAGCCACGGGAAGGAGCTCAAAGGAAAAGATTTCAGCGTGAACGATCAATTTCCTAAAGAAATTTTGGATCGCCGCAGAGTTCTGTTCCCACTGCGTAAAAAATTCATACAAGAAGGGAGCCGCGCTGTCATTTCTGTGGACAAGCTCTACGTCAACAACAGGCTGTACAAGGAGCGAGGAGTAACAGACTGGCTTTATTAGCCCAACATCAGGTCACAAGTTTATTATTCTTATCGGGATTCACTGGGTATGAGCATGTCAGGATAAAAAGCTGCTATATCCGTGTTTAGATGATGGGATCACCTGTTCTCTCACCACCCCACACCTCTAGCACCTTTTCTTTTTACTTCTTTTTTTCTTTTTTTAACCTTTATCACTCTTTCCTTTCCTTCTTTTACCTGCTTCTGGAACTGCGTCAGCACACACACAACGCACGCATACAAACACTGGATTATAATTATTACATTTTATCATACAACCACAAACACTCTTGGTTCTGTCTGATTATTATTATTATTATTATTATTATTATTATTATTATTATTATTGTCGTATTATTATCAGCATTAGTATTATCAGCATTAGTATTATTATTATTATTATTATTATTATCAGCACTATTATTATTAGCATTATTATTATTATTATCATTAGCACTATTATTATTATTATTTTCAGTATTAATATTATTATTATTATTATTTTCAGCATTAATATTATTATTATCATCAGCATTAATAATATTATTATTGTTATTAGCATTATTATACATATATATATATTTTTTTTATTTATTTACTTATTTATTGCTTTATTTTTTCAGATTAAATTATACATTTATTTACTTAATTTATTCACATGAAGGCACCATACATTAGCTACTCACACACACAACTATGGGTACACTAAGGTTTGTCAGTTGGAATGTTCACGGAACTGGCTCTAGAGAGAAGAGATTAAAGATTTTTGATCAGCTTAAAAGAATGCAGGCAGATGTTGTCTTATAACAAGAGACTCATAGGTCTGCCACAGTTGCAGATGAACTTAAAACATCTGAGTTTCCCAGACTGTTCTCTGCCCCCTATAACTCTAGAAAAAGAGGTGTAGCTATTTTAATACACAAAAATACCAATTTCACAGTATTGGACACAGTCTCAGATGGTAGATTTATAATACTAAAACTATCTATACAAAATCATAGCTTATGCATTGTTAGCATATACTGTCCAAACATAGATGACCCCGCATTCTTTCATAATTTTTTCTCTGTACTCTCCGAACACTTGGACTGTCCACTTATACTTGCCGGAGATTTTAATTTTTGGATGAATTATTCTTCAGACAGGCTCAGCACAGCTGGGACTCAGCGCAATTGGCATTCCACTAATATAGTCAAACAGTATATGAGTGATTATGGGCTTTGTGATGCATGGCGATCTTTTTATCCCAGCCGTAGAGAGTATACTTTTTTCTCACACGTTCGTCACTCTCACTCACGTTTGGACTATTTTCTAGTCAGCAGCTCATTATTGGCTGACATTTCAGACACTGAGATACACCCTATAGTTGTCAGCGATCATGCTCCAATTTCTTTAACTCTGTTAAATAAGAAAACAATCCCATCAAGTAAAAACTGGAGGTTTAATTAGTCACTGCTTAAAGACGAAGGTTTTGTGGAATATTATAAAAAAGAGTGGGCTTTATATTTAGAACACAATGACCTGCCTGGAACATCAGCATCTGTTCTCTGGGAGGCAGGGAAAGCAGTGATGAGAGGTAAAATAATCTCCTTCTCATCACATAAGAAAAAAATAGAAAACAAACGTATTCAGGAATTAGAAGAAATCATTAAGTCTTTAGAGGCATCCACAGAAGAAGAATTACAAAACAAATTGCGTAAAAGTAAACTAGAACTTAAAGGAATTATTGACAAAAAAATAAAATTTTTAGCACAAAGACTACGAATAGAAAACTTTGAACACGGTAATAAATCAGGCAAGTTTTTAGCCAACAAGTTAAAAATAAACAAAGAGAAAACTGCCATATCTGCTGTTAAAGACTCAACTGGGAATATAGTATATGATTCTAAAAGAATAAACAACACTTTCAGAGATTTTTACAAAACCTTGTACTCACCACAGATTAACCCATCAGATAATGAGATCAATGAGTTTCTAGACAGGATAATACTTCCTAAATTATCAGATAGCCAAGCTACAGTCCTGGACTCGCCATTAACATCAGATGAGCTCCAGGAAGCTCTTAACTCCATGCCTAATAGAAAGGCTCCAGGTCCAGATGGGTTTCCAGCAGAGTTCTACAAAGAATTCTGGATCATTCTGGCTCCAACATTTTTCAGAATGATGAGTGAAATAGAAGAAAATGGTAGACTACAGCCAAACATGAATTCAGCCAACATTAGTCTCCTGTTAAAACCAGGCAAAGATCCTATATTTCCTACCAGCTATCGCCCCATTTCTCTTATTAATGTTGACCTCAAAATAATTTGTAAAACCCTTGCAAAAAGATTAGAGAAGGTAACCCCTTTCATAATACACCCAGACCAAACTGGTTTCATTAAGGGACATTCATCCACAAATTCACGTAGATTACTTAACTTAATAGACTTTTCTTACAGCAGAAACATGGAAACCAGCATATTATCTCTCGATGCAGAAAAGGCTTTTGACAGAGTTAACTGGAAGTTCTTATTTGCAACTTTACATAAATTTGGTTGTGGAAACTTCTTCATAAACTGGTTAAAAATATTATACAGTTCACCAACAGCATGCGTCAGGACAAATGACCAAACATCAGCTAGCTTCTGTCTTCAGAGGGGGACCAGGCAGGGATGCCCACTCTCCCCCTCGCTTTTTTTATTGAACCACTAGCAGCAGCAATCAGGCAAACTACAGTTATTAAAGGCATAAAGTGTAAGAACATAGAACATAAAATCAGTCTTTATGCAGATGACGTGTTACTTTTTCTCCAGAATTCTCAATCCTCTCTCTCCCAAGCAATTGAACTAATAAACTCCTTTTCAAGAGTTTCAGATTACTCAATAAACTGGTTAAAATCCACAGTTCTCCCAATTCATTTTTCTTTTGTCAATTCCCTTGATACACAATTGGAATCAGGGAATATTACATATCTGGGCATTCATGTCTCTCCCAGGCTGGCAGATCTAGCTAAACTAAACTACATCCCACTATTAAAGAAAGTGGAAGATGATCTTGCTAGATGGAAATCCTTACCGATATCACTTATGGGGAGGGTTGCCACAATTAAAATGATGGTTTTACCAAGAATCAATTACTTATTTTCAATGATCCCAAACAAGCCATCATCTGCTTGGTTTAGATCCCTGGACTCCTCCATCACTAAATTCCTTTGGAAGGATAAACCTCCACGAATTAGCTTAAAAATACTACAGAAGACCAAAGATAGAGGAGGGCTGGATCTACCCAACTTCTATCATTATTTCTTAACCAACAGGCTCCAATATATACCAAGATGGTTGCAACATAACCCGCTGGATGAGTCCTGGTTAGATGTAGAACAGACACTTTGCAATAGTATAGAGCTTTCGGACCTACTGTTTATTAGCTTAAAAATAAGAAAGCATGAAAGCTTTAAAAGTATTAATATCAGCACCTCACTGACAGCATGGTGGGAATATCTAAAAATGACAGAGTCTTCACTAATTCCATGCAGACGCACACCCATCTGGAATAATCCTGACATATTGCAAAACAATAAAATGATGAACTTCCCATACTGGAAAAGTAAAGGAATTCTATACATGGAACACATATTTGAAGGATTGGATTTCACTCCATTTAACAGAATAGTCTCCCAATTTGGGATAGACAAGAATAGATTTTTAGAATATCTCCAAATTAAATCAGTAGTTAAAGAAAAATTTAAGCTTAATAAAGTAGAATTACAAACACCATCAAGGGTATTAGACTTCTGTAATCTCAAACACCCCAAATTACTGTCTAAAGTATATAAAACATTGACCAAAATAGATGATACAATAGCAATTCCTATAGGTAAATGGGAGGCGGATCTATTAGTTAGCTTTGACCAGACTTTCTGGTCCCAAACTTGTTTAAAAACTTTTAAAATGATCAGAAACCCCAATTTACAATTAATTCAATACAAAATTCTACACAGAGTACACTATACAGGTCATCGGATGCTCAGGATGGGATTTGTGCCATCTGACACCTGCACACACTGCACAGACAACATTCCTGACAGTTATATCCACGCACTGTGGTCATGTCCACCTGTTCAGGGATTCTGGTATAGAGTATGTGAAGACCTGTCAAAGTGTCTGAAATGTGATATCCCAACTTCCCCCTCATTTTGACTGCTGGGGAACCTAGAGGATGTCCCGATTGAAACAAATTTGGTTCACGTGGTTCTCACTGCCTTATGCATCGCTAAGAAAACTATCCTCATAAACTGGAAAAACAAAGATAATCTTTGCATTAACCAGTATAGAAATCTTTTATTGGATCATATTACACTTGAGACAGCCTCTGCCTCCACTTCAAATCAATCTCTCTGGGCTCCTTTGATCGGTTCCATCACATAGCGATGATGGAGGGTCATTGATATTGTCCAGCGGGATGCTGTGGTTGATGTGGTGGAGAGTCTGAGCTTAGAGTGTCTGGAGGATCCCTGGGGGTGGGTTCACTAGGGGGGTCTTGGGCTGGGGGGCTTCTGCCCCACTCTGGTGGTGCTTGGGTTGCCTCGGGGGGTGGACTTCTGGTAGTTGTGTGTGGGGCCTTGGGGGGTCTTGACGGTGGCTGCGGGTCGCTGCCTGGTGGCAGCATCGCCCCTGGGTGGGTCTAGGTGGGGGCCTGGTGGCTTGGGGTATGGGGGCGGCCGTCCCCGGATGGGGGTCTGGGTGGGGCCTTGGGGATTGGGTCCTGGCATGTACGCTGCCGGGAAGAGGGCCAGAATATGCGGCGGTGCCGGGTCCTGGCTCCGCCATGGGGGAGGGTGATGTCCAAGAGGGGGGGGATCCAACTTTACCTGGGTGTCTTATGTCTTACTTAGTCTGAATGTTGAGTAAATGTGGGGATGGAAGTAAATATTCTGCTGGGGTGGTGTGGGTTGGTGGCCTCGGACTCCGTGGGGCTCTGTGATGCTGCTGCTTTGGGCCGTTGCTAGATGGGCTGGGGCCTCCATGCCCCGGGTGGATTTTGGGAGCGGAGGTGCCTATTGGGGCCAGTAGGGGAGCTGGCTCCCTGGAGGGCTCAGGCCCCTCAGCCGTTCCTCCCCATCCTCAGACATTTCCCTCCTCCTGCTCCTTCACATCATCACACAAATATGCACATAGGGCCTTGGGGTGTGGGTAAGTCAGGGGGTGCGGGTATGGATCCCATTTCCGCAGTCCTGTGGCAGCCTACCCCCCAATTTTATTTGCACATTAAACACTTCCACAAACAACATTTCTCACAAATGCACACTTAGGGCCTTGGGAGTGAGCACACTCAACGGCATCCGGTGGGGGGAAATTTCAACCTCACTCCGAGTGCCAGTGCCCACTTCCAATTTGAAACTGCACCTAGTCACGGAGAGTTTTGGGGGGGAAGTGGGGCTGTGTGTTGGCATCAGCTGGTGTAGGCCACATGATGCCAGCACTGCCCGCGCCCCCCAACCACAAAATGCACCTTATCAACACACATCAACATTACATTGGAGCCGGCGGAGGGAGACTAGAGGTCTTATCACACCTCTGTTCTCAGTTAGCTGCCCGGAGCTGGAGGCTAGGAGTGGGAGTTGGCCGTCTGCCTGTGGTCTGGAGTGGTGGGTTGCTTTGCTCTGCGTTGGACGGGGGTGCCTGCTCATTATTACCCCAGTGGAACGGGGCTAACTCTGGCGTCCGGGAATGGTTGTGCCTTCAGTACGGCAGCACCGGGACCAGAGTTAGTAGGGTGTGTATGGGGAGTCTGAATGGGTGTCTGGAGTACATCCTTGTAAGTCTTGGGTTGTATGTGTATGTGAGAGCATGAGGGAGGGAGTGTATGACTGTGTTTGTGTGTGACTGTATATGTCAGGTGGGGTTTTGAACTCCTCCCCTCTCCTGGGACATCTGGCAATGCTACAACATCTTCGCCTACCTTCCCCCTGCCACATTTTTTTTTTTTTATCTCTCTGGTCGCTCCCGGTGGCTGCCTGGTGGGATCTGGCTCCCTGGGCTCTGTTGGGTCCTCGGCGAGGTGGGTCGCCCTTGGGTCCCGGGCTGCTGGGTTCCGGCCCCGGCCGACTCCGGGGTGAGCGGCTGCGGGCAGGCCTGGGGGCTAGCCGTTGATATCTCCCGGGACTCTGCCGGCTGCTGGTTGTGGCCCCCTGGGGTGATCCTCTGCGCCTCTCGAGAGGGGGTTGGATCTTCTCTGGTGACGGTCTCCCTGGGGTCTCCGTGCTCTGGGGTGACCACTGGATTTCTGGGCTTGGAACTCCCTCCATCTTCCGCACATTTTTGGGGGCAGGTCTGTGGCCCTTCACACTCACTATTGGACGCTCCTATAGAGAAACCTTACACATACAAGCGTGCGTACGCACACAGGTGCTCACATGGTGCTTTCATAAGTATGACTTGGACATCTTCAGCACATGAGGCTGTGGTTGGCCCTAAATGCCTTAGTAATAATTACTGTGTGATTGTTAGCAAACATTTTTACTTTTATATATCTTCATGTAGCTGATGCAGCAATGTTTTTGTCTTGTGTTTTTTTGTTTTTTTTGTTTTTTTTTTCCCCCTCTCTTTCTGCAGGTCTAGAAGCGGATTCTGGTTCATTTATTGTTTATTCTATACAAAAATCCCCCCTTCCCCCTTTACCTCCATCTCCTCCTTTTCTCTCTTCTTTTTCTTTCATTTTTGTCTCCGTGTCCGGTTCAAATCTTAAAAACATCTGAAAATATTTCTAATAAAGTTTTGGTATCAGGCGTGGCGTCAGCAGAAGCTGTAACGCTCCACCTGAGAGAAAAACTGTAAGGCTAGTCGCCAGCATTCAGACATCAATTCTGATTGCTTCACAGCCGAACAGGACACGGTGTAAAAAAAAAAAAAAAAAAAAAAAGCAACAGCATGGTGCAAAGTGCAAAAGTGCTATTATTAACAATTCAAAAATCAAAACAGTTTGCATCCAAAGGTGCAGTTCACAAAGTTCATAAATAATCCATAAAACAGTGAAAAATCCAAATGTTTAAAACCAGGCAAATAAACGAGACTAAAAACCACCAGACACTGGGTCAAATGAGCTGAGCCCACACCTTCCAAGTCTTCCAACGCACCCATTGCTCATTCAGCTGGAGAGACCTCTCAATCCTGACCCCCATCTTGGCTGCCTCCATCGGCGTTTGCCAGATCACTTGGGGTTGGTTGTCCTCTTGTTATCCTTCACACCCACGCAGTTGTCCCTCGGATCCCTAGAGAGGACACCATCTCGATCACACACTCCTGAGCACAGTTAATGGGTATGATCCATCCCTCTCCCTGCCGCGGGACCCCTGACCACACTGCCTTCTTTCTTTCTCTGCCCCAATGCTACACTCTGGTTCAGCAAGTCTTTCTCATCCTTTTTTCCTATTTTGTCCTCCTCTTTCCTGTGCCAGCCTGTACTCATGCGACTCAGTGGGTGCAGTGTTTCAATCACGCCCCATAGGAAGCCAATGAAGCAGTTGAGAATGATAGCATCTTCACGTGTAGGTTCATCTTGCCCCAATTACCTCATCAACTCTCTGCGGTTGCACTGACGTACCCACGGAGACTGACACAAGCAAACGGATTATTTATTAAAAACTGGCCATTCATTCAGAGTCGCCGGCCCGCTATATCACAAATGCACAGACATCAAATTTAAGACAATAGCTTTTTTACCTGACTAGTATTATCATTAAAGATCACTGATTTGTTTTGCATTATTGTGTTGGGGGGCTAAGGAAATTTGCTAGTTGTTAACTTTCCTTTTTGTGGTTTGTGTAATGTTAAAATAGCAAGAATAATTTTTTACTTTAAGTTGGTTTGTAATAGTTTTGTAATAGTTTTTATGTAAATTACAATTACCTGAATCATGGTGGTAGAGTTCTTGTAATGTCATATCATTCTGAAACCTGCTTAATGCAACTAAGGCTCACAGAGCTGAGCCTACAAGAGCAGCACAGACCTCATATCAGTAAGTAGCACTGGATGGGGCGCCATACCCAGGAGCCAGTTTGGAATTACCAATTACCTCATCTGTCTGTCTTTGGGAATGTGGGAGAAAAACTTGAGTACTGAGGAGACATAAGGAGAGCAAGCAAACTCCAGACAAACAATGACCAGGCATGGGATTGAAATTCAGGATGCAGCATTCATGAGGTGGCAATGCTAACCACTTCACTGCCATGCTGCTTGTTTTTGTAACATTTCTACAGAAAATATGCAAATGTTGCATTTTAACTTTATATAGTGAATTCAGAATGTATTCAGATCCCTTCACTTTTTGCACAGTTTATTGTGTTGTAGATTTATATTTAAATTAATACATTTTTCAGTTTTGACCATCAATCTGCACTCAATAACCCACAATGACAAAGAGAAAAATGTTCTCAGCTGCGTTTTCAAATTTATAGAAAATCAAAAACTGAAATCTCTCATTCATATCAGTATTCAAACCATTTGCTGTGGTACTCCAAATTGTGGTTATGTGAATCCTGTCTGATTTAATTACTCTTGAGATGTACTTAGAACTTGTTTGCAGTCCTCCTATGGAAGTCTAGAAGTGGTATAAAAACATCTGTAAAGCTTTAAGCATCCCCAGGAGCACAGCAGGCCTCAATATTTTTAAAAAGGAAGAAATTTGGAATCATTGATTCCTTGAGAGACTGGTCACTTTTACAGTGCCTGAGAAGTCCTCTGTTGATATGGGAGACCCCATTCGAAAGGACAACCATCTCAGCAGCACTCTGCCAATCATGCACTTATGACAGAGTTTGCCAAATGGTATTAAAAGCCTTTTTTGGTCTGATGCAAAAAAAATGTAAGTGTTTGGGCAGAATTCCAAGCAATTTGTCTGGTGAAGATCAAGCACTGCTCATCACCTGCCTAATACCATCGCTGTATTGAAGCACAGTAGTAGCAGCATCATATTATGGGGGTGCTTCTGAGTGACAGGGAGACTGGTCAGAATTGAAGGAAGGATGAATAGAGCCAAATACAGAGAATTCCTTAAATAAAACTTGCCCTTAGATCATGCAACCTCAAATAGTCGTGACAGATCACCTTTCAGCATGACAATGACCCAAAACCTACAGCCAAGACAACACTGTAGTGAATCTGGGACATGTCTCTGACTTTCCTTGAGTGTCCCCACCAAATCCCAGACTTAAACCCCATAGGGCAAGTGTGGACAGACCTGAAGATAGCACTTTACATATACTTCCCATTCTATCTAACAGAGCTTGAGAGGATCTGCCAGGAAGAATGTTATTAACTGCCCAAATCAAGGTGCAAAGCTCATAGAGATGTTCCCAAGAAGATCTGAAGCTGTAATGGCTGCCTAAGGGGCTCCTACAAAATACTGAATTAAGAGTCTGAATACTTGCAGCACATAAATAAGAGATTTCAGATTTTGACGTGCAAACCTTTCTGAAAACTTTGCCATTAAGGGTTATTGAGTATAGACTGATAGGCAAAAGTGGCAAATGTATCAATTTAAGATTAAATCTACAACACTATAAAGTGTGCAAAAACTGAAGGGGTCAGAATACTATATTGGTACAATATATCACTAAGTTAACACATTTTATTCACCAATTATTATGAAAATATGATAAATGAAACCATAAATGTTTACTTACACGTATTTTGTAAAATACATTTAATAAAATCTACCAACTTAATTTTTCAAAGTAATACATTTCTGGATCAGTTATTTTGGTATATATAGCTTGTGGACTTCAACATATGTGCCAGTCTGATACCTTTGTGTTGTTAATATAAAAAGAGAAAACTGTTTTTGCATTTCTTGTCCTTCTTCAGCTTTTATAACATTTTCCTTTCATGCGTACTTTGTAAGCGAGCTTTGAAAAATCAATAGATGGATGAAAGAATGGATGGAGAGAAATCTCTCAGAGATCTGCTACATCAGGCAGCCATGGCGGTTTGGGAAACAGCACAGACTGAGACAAAATCTTTTGGGAGGAATGGATTCCTCTCCTCAATATGTCAGCATAATGCTATTTTTTAATATTGTTTGAAGTCTGCAAAGCCTATTTTAAGGGATTGAACAAACAAAACAGACAGATATAAAACAAATGATTAAATAAGGAAGAAAGGGGAATATTTTCTTGTTCTCAAAACAAAAATATCAAGCCTGAAATATTTCTTCATAACAGTAAAATGCTAAGGAAGAAATATACAGATGGGCTTAAATAAATCAGTAATATTCTGAAATCTGCTGATTCCAATTTAAGACTAGAGAACTAGATAACATCCAGACAGCATCAAACACAATGCTGGACCCCAAGAAGAATTGGGTGTCAGCCCAGTGCAAGGACAACACACACAGACACCAGTTATTATCTTAGCGCAAGTTACCAGGGGATGTGGGAGACAAACAGGAACACATGGAGGAAAACCACACTGACATGAGGGAACATGAAAATTTCACACAGGCAACATCCAGGTGTGAGTTTCGTGATGTAAATCTGAGAGGCAGCATGGCTCACCACAATGCCAATGTGCCACTCCAAAATCAAAATAAATACTGGTAAATAAATAAATAAGAAAGAAGACAAGCTGAAGAAAATAAATATGAATCATCAATGATGAAAACAACTAGTAGGATGCTTTTGGTGATTTTTGAAATTATACACAAAAATCTAGAACATTAAATAAATTAAATTTTATCTAAAAGAAAGAAATAAACGAAATGGTTAAGTCAGCATCAGTCTTTCATCAAGCAGTCTGCGCTAACAACTGAAAAAGACATAAAGCTTTTATACTTGTCAGCCATAATTGTATTCAGATAACATAGCAAAGTCTAAGATTTATGTTTAAATTAGTAGCAGTAATGGGTTAATTGGTGAAGTGTTAATTACATCCATTTGCACTGTAGTTGTTATTGGTCTCTGTCTGATGCAGACCACGGACCTCCTTTCACACTGCTGTTTTTCAGGCTAATTGGCTTAAAGAATAATGGTCTTGACATGCATGACAGTCCTTGGTGCTAATTGGTTAAATTGGAAAATGTCGTAATTGGCATTATGAAAATCAGCAAAAGTAGGCTAAAGTGAACAGTTCTGCTGTCCTTACAATTTGATGAGTGTAGTGAACATACATTTTCACATATTGGCTCTAATTTACTACAGAAAGAAAATCTTGGTCCTGATGGGGAGCACCAGACTGATAATTTATTACAACAATAAAGACTTTTTATCTGCATTCAGCATAGAAAAATCACAAGTACCTATGAGATGTTAAGTCACTCCAACTGTTCATTTGACTTCAATATATTTACTTTAATCTTAATGAAGTATAAATATTCCATTGGCAGTTTAATTTCTATCTGCTGATTTTTTCAGCCCCAGGTACATTAACTCTGGTTTGAGTTAAATATAATTTCAATCAGTTTGGCCCAGAGTTATTATGCATTTTAATAGATTTCCAGCAGCATGTACAGAATATATTTTCAATGGACATATGCCAACAGCAGGCATGAAAGATGTCATTTTATTTCAAATTTGATACTTTATTTCAATTGAGAGGAGGAAATGCACGAAGAATGGGATCATAAAACTGAGCTGTGAAGTCTGTGGGACCCCCTGGGCAAAATAATACAATACATCCAGTGAACTCGGATCAGTGTGTGTGATTCAATCAGACTTTATTTAGAGCACTGTTTACAAAAAAAAACATGAAGGTCAAATTGTAGGACGTGTCCTCTGAGTTCTAATTACCATCCCAGGATAATCTGATTATATAGTACATGCACCCACCAGGGAGATAAGACTAAGGTTAACTTTATTAAAACATATATTTTTAAAAATCTGAAAGTTACACCCTAGTCTCCAGATTAAACTAAGCTATTTCTATAAAATCTTATCTATTAGCAATATTTTCAGACTTGCTAACCTAGCAACACAAGCAAATAATCCATGCATCTCCAAGAGTTTGACATTCAGGCATCTTGCCTGTATCTATCTGGGAAATCTGCTTGCTTCAGTGTTCAATAACGATTAATTCCTTCTCTCTTCTTCACTAAACTGTCAGTTTTTTGCAACTCACAACAGTTCATTTTCTTAATTTCTCTTATGTTTACATTCAATGCTCAATTTTATTGTACTCAAAAGAGGAAATCATGTCTGCTTTATTATAGCAGTCACTACAGCATTAGTTTATTCTGTTTAAAATAATGACTGACTAATAAACGTATTCATTATATTATATGTTGCATGGCTTGTCTAATAATATAATTAAACAGAATGTTTCAAATTTCTTTTATTAAGACTGCTGCAGTGTATGTACTTTTTTTATAAAAACTTAACTATTTTGCTTTGCATAATTGATTTTACAGTGATACAGTAACTCCGTATTAAATAAAGTAGTCATACTGTGGATTAGACTGATCTATCATCTATTTATTTTTATAGCACGATTAACTCATTTTTGAGTAAATCCAAGAATTGGTGTATGTTAATCTGAAAATTATGGGCCAGTTTCTGGACACCATTTCCAATATCATGTATAGTACACACAGATAATATAGACATAAACACACTAGTGACATTTCTCTAATTTATATTTTACTTGTGTGCAATTTTGTTGATGAATGTGTGTGAACATAGTTATTATCAAGACAATGGAATACATAATATAATATTAAAGGAGTAAGAAATGATGATACTGACAGTACTGAAGACTTAGAAGACTATGCTTGAGCATCTGTTTACCACAGATGCATTAAATACGTAACAAAGTAAGTAGTGTGGTAGACAATAGGATTGTGGAACTATTAAAACTCCACTCGATTTTGTGTACAATTTATGTGAATAACATTATCAAGCTTGTTGGGCTGAATGCCCTGTTTATGTCAAAGTTGTTCCAATGTTCTATAGCGAGCTGAGTTCCAGTTACACCTCCATAACCATTTATATGGAGTCTGCATAACATCCATGGATGTAAAAGGACATTCTCTGGGTACTCTGATTCCTGCCTTCATCCCTTAAATTACACATGAAAGATGCTGAAAACATGTGTCAGCCAGCTCTACAGGGTCCTTCAGCACCTGTTCTACCTTTCCCTGAATTTCCAGAAGGTTCTACAGCTGTGGAAAACATCCCATGTGGTCCCAGTGCCAAAGAAAGGGTATTTCAGTGATCCCAAGGACTTTAGACCAGTTGATCTTTACTTTATGCATCATGAACACCTTTGAGAGCCTAGTCCTAAAACAACTATGACCAATGGTTTCAGAACATCTGGAGCAGGTACAAATAGGTGTGGAGGATACTCTCTCTACTTGGACAAAGCCGGCACCACAGTCAGGACAATGTTCATTGATGTTTCAAGTGCTTTTAAAACCATTCAGCCTCATCGCCTGGGGAAAAAGTTCAAGGCTTTGAATCTTGATGCCCTGACATTCTCCTGGATCATGGCCTACCTGACCAACAGACAATAGCTTGTGAGGCTGAGGGACTGTGTGTCAGAAAAAGGGGTGTGTAATACTGGAGCACCTCAGGGAACTGTCCTGTCTCCCTTCCTGTTTACCCTCTACACAACAGACATCCAGCACAATACCAGCACTTGCTATCTACAGAAATTTTCAGATGACTCGTCCATCATAGGCTGAATTAATAATGGAGATGAGTAACAATACAGTAAGGCTGTGGAGGATTTCATCTTGTGGTGCAGGAACAACAACCTGCAACTCAAAAGCAGCAAGCTGGTGGTGATCTTCTGGCATGCCAAGAAGCCTCTCAGATCAGTCATTATTCAGGGGGAGGACGTAGAAGTGGTGGAGAACTACAAGTAACCTCTGGGGATCACATGAATAACAAACTGGACTGTCTGACAACACAATGGCACTGTACATGAAGGGCCAGAGCAGAACATACTTTCTAAGGAGACTCAGGTCTGTGTGCAAACAGCTGGATATGTTCTACCGGTCCTTAGTATCCAGTGTGGTGTTTTAAGCTACAGTCCCCCGAGGAGGCAACCTTAGCTCAAAAGAAGTACAATGCTTGAGAAACCTTATCAGGAAAGCCTGCTTCATCATAGGGTAAATCCTGGACAGAGTGGAAGCTGTTGTGGAAAAGAGGATGATGACAAAATTGGACACCATCAAGAAAAATCCCCTGCATGAGGTTCTCTCTTGGAGCACTTTTAGCCATATGCTTATTCTACTATAGTGTGCTAAGAAGCGCCCCGGGGGTCTTTTCTGGCCACTGGTATTAAGCAATTCAATGTTTTTTTATTTATTTACTGCTTATTGATTGCTGCCAGTAAGGCTGAATTCCTTGTGATCTTGTACTGGAATAAATGTGCTCAAACAATAAATGACCAAATTAAAGATCTGTGGGCATCCCATCCATGCATCTACAATCAAAGTAGTTTGTTCTAGTTTAGGGCTGTGGGTGCCAGTGCCTATTCTGCATAGTGACTAACGCTACTGTTGCCAATTAATCTAAATTGTTAGAGGGTAACAAGAGTACCTGGAAAAAAAGTCACACATAGGAAATAGAAGAAATTGTAAAATTCCCACAGATAGTAGCCAGGCCCGGGTTCATAAACCACTATGCCACTGTACCACCTTCAAAGTGCACCATGTAACAGTGATAATGAGACATTACAACAGGGTTCTTTCAGGTTGAAGCAGTGAAAAATAAATAAATAAAAAGGAATAAAAACTGGAAACAACAATTTCCATCATGAAAAATCTGAAGTGAAAGGGGTTGAGGGAAATGGCAGCAACAAAGCCCCATGAGAGAACTAAAAATGACAGAAGGTAAGAAAGCTGGCTGCAGGAAAAGGGAGTGAAAACACAGGAATAGCTGCCCTTAAGAATTGCTGTGAATGAATTTTACTTTTTCCCTTCATAAGTATTTTGTGTCCTTATGTATAACCACAGGGAGGGTATTGCACTACAGGAGGCTGATTTTTCACGCTTGACAAATTTCATTCAAACTGGGCAAGTTCTTTCACTTTTGGAGTAGAACTATGCATTTTAGGATAGGCAAAATTATGATGAATCTTTAAGCTAGGTGTACCCATTGATGGTGTTTTTGTATGTAACACCATGAGTCGATTTTCCTTACAGAAAAGTCTGAGTACTGATCACTCTTCTTTAGCTGTCCATATGAGTGGGCTCCACCAGCTACACACAGAGACCAGTCCTTCTATACTTATGTCTTTATGGAAGAACACTCTAAGAAAAATGAAAATACCTTTGATCAGCAGGTGTAAGAAGGGCCATGAGAAGCTTTGAGAGTTTTACAGAATGATTCCTGAGTGGTCTCAAAAGCCTTGTTCTTTCATTCTAGATTATTACTGATTTTTTTTTTTACTAGAGCAGCACAATTGAGCAATGGTTGGCACTAATGGAATCCTGGGCTTGAATTGCTGCTCACTTTATTCCTGTGTTTGCATGTTTTTCTGCTACATCTCAAAGACATGCCAGTAAATTGGACACACATGGAAGAGAGTGGGTGCATTTGTGAGTATGCTCTGAAATGGACTGGGATGCTATCCAAGGCTGGTTTCTGCCTGTGCCACACTGTCTACATAGACAATGGCGCCCTCCAACCCTGAACTGGATAAGCAAGTCAGAAAATGGATGGATTGGTGGATAGCTAAATCATTGGATTTGGATAACTTGGACAAGCATGTGATATCCAGATGGTCTTCAAAACTCTGCTATATGTGGTTCCTGTTGGAAAAAACATTTTGAAATTAATTATCTTGTAACAATATCACATGATGGCTTTTGTAAAGGAAACAGCAAGCATTTGGAGTAGGTTAACTGAAATCAGAAAGCAGGCTTCTGTAGAAGGACATTTGCTAAAGAGAAAATTAGGAATACTAAAGCATTTAATGTGTTTCATCAATGGATGCCAAAGCTCCCTTCTTGAAATTCATAGATGTAGTTCATTAACCACTGAACTACAGGAACCACCTGGTTAATATTCTACAAACAGTTTAAACAAAGAAATTCATCGCGCATCAGATACAGAAATTAGAAAATTTCTTCACCAAACTCATACAAGCAGGCGGGCTACTTGAACAAGCTTACAACATCATTAAACTCTCATATTCATTTGCCGGAGCTCCTTAATTACAGCAGATAGTCAAGACCTTGATTTAACATTCCATCCAGAAATTGGCACCTCCTGCTGCACAATCATGCCATCAGCGCAGTGGAGTGCTGACTTGTAATTTCTGGTCGAAGAAACACAATTATTGAAATCCAATTTCTATGTTAGCTAACTGTCAAGAAATAAAAAAGCAATTTGTTACTCCTAATCTGGCAAACCAATCTATTATCATTGCTAGGGTTATGACTTTAAAGCTGTACTCTTAAAAAATAGTATTAATATTCCCTTGCAATACAAATCAAATTTATATTGTCTTTATCTTAATGATATTTTAAACGGGTTTGAGCTTTATAGTTTGGAAAAAGAATCTATCTCTCTACACCATAACACACGTGAGGATTCAACACTGGTGTGTCTGATCGCTTCATTAGTCACTGTGTTCTGTTTCATTTTTTTCATAATGAACATCATTATCACTGTGAATATATGGAGGCTCATAAGGCAGATTCATGAACCAGGCATCTTCTGAATTGGAAGAAAAGAAGGAAATCAATGACTTCTTAATGATATGACAAAGGAGGCGAATTTTATGTTTAATGGAAAAAAATGGTTAGGCAAATTTGGCTAACGATGGGTGACTCGTAAAAGGAAATGATTGAGACCAGGAATTAAAATGTGCAGGGGTTTGATTTTAGAGGAAGAGAAAATAAGATATTCTCCTTAAATCTGTCCTCTAGCTGTTTTAAACTGGTATGACATTTTATATATATAGATTAAGTGTATTCTTGTGATTTTGATATTTTTGTGATGGAAATATGCAATAAAAATACCATTCCATCAATCTAAACAGCTTCAACATGTATGGTCAATAACAGTTAATCTCAGGAGTCCTTCACCTCACCTTCTGGCTTCATCAAGATATCTAAATACAATAGATTGATACCAAATCATCTTCTTTCACGGTAGGAACATGGACATCCCTTGCGTAAATCTCCCTTATTGAGTAGATTCTCAAATATCTTCACTTACCTATTTATAATTAATTGTGTAAATAGCAATATAGGATCAGTTTTTTAGGGAGGACATCACACTCTCTAAGAACAAAAACATTATCTGCACCACCATGATTAGGACTAGTTTGTTAATTTATTTATTTTTGGAATCTTCATATTCTATAATGTCGATGTAATAATAGACTGCTGCACTCTGATTGGTACCATAAAGTAAAATGGGACTTCCACCTGCAATTAAAGTCACTTCAGTACGGGAGCAATTCGCCACACTGGTGTTTAGATCTGACAGAGCTGTGCTGATGGTGTATGCACCCAAAAAGAAGAAGCCTTTGATTTCAGTCTGTAACAGCCGGTGTAAAGTTTGGGCGCATATTAGCCTACGAAAGCACTGTGAAGAAGCTGTCTGTTGTTATGGTCCTGCCTTTGTCCAGTCTGATAGCGGTCACGGGACATCGTATCTTTGATTACCGGTACAACAAATATCTCTAAGCAGGCATCAGCCACAGTGCTGCTCTTGTGAAAAGAATGGAGGTAAATGCCATCAACTCAGACAGGAGGAGGCAAGTTTGTTGTACCACGTGAATGTCACTGAGGGAATAAAACCAAATTATAAAAAAAACAAGCACTAACTTATACAAGTAGCCAAAAATTACACCTGGTGTTACAGACTCATATCAAATGTATTTTTTATTATATTGTAGAAATAAAAATAATAATAATACCAGCTCACTAATCAAAATGTAGAGCACTCAGTTTTGAACTCAGGACCTTTGGGTTATAAGGCAGCAGTTCTTACCGCTGCACAATTAATACTAGAATTACCAGAGCCTACGAAAAAAACGCATATATCCGGCCCTCCTTAAATCCATTTACATCTCTCCGCCAGCCCCTTTTGTCATCTAAATGTGCTGATAAAGACAACCTGCAAGCAGCCGGCTATTCCATTCCCCCACCGACTTAGAATGTGCACAAACTTCCCCCAGCTCATGCCTTGATTGATTATCTGGGAGTGAAGTGGAGTTTTAGAGTGGAAATAATAGATCGTTATTTGGAACACATGCATTTCAAGTGTATTCCGTTTCTACAGTAATCTGTGTAAACACATTGTTAAAACAGAAACTTTTTCATATTTTAGTAATAAATGTTACAAAATGTAGGCATAAATTATAAAATGTGTGAAGCCTGAAGTCCAAAGGTCAAATAAACACTTTCACAAAAGGTTTAAGAATGATACAACAGCTTCTGTGGTGTACCAGTAAGATTTGCTGACTAAGAGTGCAGCAGACTTGCTGTGCCTCAGAGACCCGAGTTCAATTCCCCGCTGGGGAAGTGCCTATGGGGTGCCAAACAGGCAATTACAATGATTTTCGGAATATATAAGGTCATTCAGGAATTACTTTATACATTCTGATGCTGACTTTATATATTCAAGTTTTAACTTTATATATTCAGGAATGACTTTATATATTCTGACGCTGACTTTATATATTCAGGAATGACTTTATATATTCTGACGCTGACTTTATACGGTATATTCAGGAATGACTTTATATATTCCAAAAATCATTGTAATTGCCTGTTTGGCACCCCATAGGCACTGTATAAAAGATATATAAAAAACAGCTAAGAGGATAGATATATTGATAGATTGGAAGGAAAGGCACTATATGATAGGCAGACAGGGAAGCTGTTATATAATAATAAAATTACTGTTATTACTATATAGATAGACAGGGTGTTCAGGCAGGCAGGCACAGCAGCGAAGGTTAAAAAGAAAAAAAAATAACATTTTCTCCCCAGCGGGAGGTCTCTAAGGCAGAGCAAGTCTGCTGCACTCTGAGTCAGCAAATCTTACCGGTACACCACAGAAGCTGTTGTATTGTTCTTGAACCTTTTGTGAAAGTGTTTATTTAAACTTTGGACTTCAGGCTTCACACATTTTATAATTTATGCCTACATTTTGTAACACTTATACACTTTATGTCATTATTAGTATAATATGGAAAAAGTTTCTACTTTAGGTATGTGCTCAGCATTTCTTGCATTTCTCGCATTTCCTTTCATCCTAAACTTACCCAGATCTTTGTAGTGTAGACATGGAACATACATGAAATGCATGTATTACAAGTAACGATATACTGTATTATTTACCCTGTACAACTCCAGGCACATCACAGGCAGATAAGAAGCCTTGAGCTGGGAGAGCTTTTTGCCCGAGTTGAGCTCTGTCAAGGCGGGGGATAAGACAGCAGGCTGCTTGCTGCTTGGGCTGATCGACGCATTTACAAAACAAAAGACGCTGATGGAGAGGTGCGAAGGGATTTAAGGTGAGCCGGGATTAGGAGTTTTTGTAGGTTTCAGGAATTCTAGTATTAGGGGCGGCACACTGCCAGTCAGCAAACTGTCAGCGGACTGACAGCTAGCGGACAGCAGCAAGCTGACAGTTTTCAGCTGGTGGCCCACTGTTGGCTTGCTCGCGGCTGGCTGTTCTGTAGTTACTGGTTTATTAGTGGCTCACAGCTGCTAGAATACTTGTGGTAACCATCCAGTGGGTTAATATTGGTCCTTTGGTGGCTAGCCAACCACTATTAAAGCTGGTGACCATGCAGTGGTTCACTGGTATTGAAGCAGGTTGACACGGCAGGGGTGCCTTCAGCCCCAGTAAAGGCATTTGGAGACTCAGAACAGACAGCAGAATCTGGCTTTATTGTATGGCACGCATACAGACTCACTTAAGGTGGAACAATGAGCCGCCAGCAAAGGACACCTTTTAATTTTATTACAATTCTAATCATTTAAGCCATTATTCTTCTTCATCTGACTTCTAGCATTCCATTGCTCTTGTCTTGCCTCTAATTGATTCCACCGATCATTCTTAGTTAAGGGGGTTTCAAACCCTGCTTTGTCTATCTTATCTGTTTGATAAGGACTATTCTTGCTTACTACTATAATTTACAACCAAAGAGTTCACATTCTCTCTCTAAGTGAGGGGTCCATCTTTCTCCAGCTCACAGTGTGTGTGCACAGCTAACCTTTGGCTTAAAAAACTATTGGTGGTTTCTAGTGCATACAGAATAATAAAAATATGTAGCCATAAGTCTTCTTAATCCTAATTCTTACATCTTAATGCTTAGTAAAATATAGTGTCTACTTTTCTCATGTGCTTATAATACTTTCCTAATACATAGAGATTACCAATTTTAGGAATACAATTTTTAATACTGGCAGCATTTATAAATTGCAAGATCAACTGCCAAAATGTTCAATGATCATGGGCTGCATTATTCCTAGACAGGCAGTTCTATGCCTAAATTTTATTCTATTTTACTTAAGTAAATATGCACCGAAAAATAGCTAAAGACACAATTGGGTCACAGTTTGGTAAATTTCTTTGAATAAAAACAAAACAACTATGCAATTTAGGCTGATATCTTTCCACTATAGGGTGTTTTAATTAATAATTTTGTTTCAATTTGATGTGAACTAGACAAATTGTTTTGACAGCAGCTAAGGGGCTTAAACTGGGCCAACTTATCAGCAAAAATGGGCTACTGAAAATGTTTGTAACAAACATTTCTGATAAACGAAAGATTAAATACAATTTAAAAATATTTGATTTTAATGTACATCAATATTAAAACCATTCAGTTGCCTGGATTTTACAGTGCATTTATTAATTATTTGATGACAATCCTTCTAGAACACAGGCATTTTTACTGAGAAGCAAAATGTTTTACTGATTCTCTGAAAGGAGCAGTTTTACACACAATGGAACACCCATGGAGATTTTGCACTGGTATGATGGATTGGGGGGTTATTTTCTCCATGGAGTTTTTGCCTTTTCTTTTATGGACCCAACAACAAAAGACATCCTGGGAAGTTTTCAGAGCCTAGAAATGCCTCTGTATGCTCACAGCCAACCAAATATCTCACAAGCTTGTGTCATAAAAGGTCTCATTCAGCTATAGGCTGTTCTGCTTGTTGGCACAAAAAGTTCAAAAATGCGGGCGGTGCTAAGGGATTACCGTGCATGGAAAAACTTGTTCGCTAAGGTCAGCAGCACTTTTTTTTAATAGAACTAAGATGAAGAATAAGCACATAAGAGTTTTACTTACTTTGTACAAATAAAAATCAATCCATAAATACATGGGGAGAACTTTCGAAACTCTTGCAGACCCTGGCACTATGATGCATGATTAACAAATCTGTGTTACCTGCAGCAGCTGGCCTTAAAGAAGCTCCACAACCGGCAGTGCCAGGGCTCGAAGCCGAATGGTATGTCATGTCACAAAATGGTAAAAGCAGACACTGAAATAATTAAATATGCTTCATTCATAGTGAAAAAATGTATGCCATCTTAACTTTATCTTTTTCAGTTATTATTGCCTGGCTATCTACTTAAGAGAGAGAGCAATTTACATCTGCACATCAACAATAAGGGTAAGAACTACTTAACTTTGTGCAATTTTTGCCAATTTTGGTAGCATCACACAGTTAGAAAAGCCAGTTTTGGTGTTGTTTTCAGATTCAAATGAGAAGCCTCTTGACTGCTTGCTTCAGTCAGAAAATGGATACAGATTGAACACAGATCCAGGGAACACAGGAATCGAGCGAATTTAAGGCATTAAATTTAGCAAAACTTATATCAACTGGTCATCTGTGATATATTGTTTTGTGCCAACCAAAAAATCTTATTTAAGGGTGATGACACCCTGCAACCTCCAAGATTTAATAAAAGTAAGATGTCTTGTGAGTTTTAACTGTTAAAAATTAAGTGATTAACATGTCAGTCAGTCAGTCATTTTCCAACCCGCTATATCTTAACTACAGGGTCATGGAGTTCCGCTGGAGCCAATCTCAGCCAGTGCAGGGCGCAAGGCAGGAACAAACCCCGGGCAGGGTGCCAGCCCACCACAGGACACACCCACACACACATGCATACACACAAAACAAGCACACACTATGGACATTTTAGGACCACCAATGCACCTAACCTGCATGTCTTTGGACTGTGGGAGGAAACCGGAGTACCCGGAGGAAACCCACGCAAACATAAAGAGAACATGCAAACTCCATGCAGGGAGGACCCGGGAAGGAAACCAAGGTCTCCTTACTGCGAGGCAGCAGCACTACCACTGTGCCATCATGCCACCCATGATTAACATGTGATATGTTTCATTTCTATTTTTTTTTTTTTTTTGCTGGCTAGTTCATGGCAAAGACAGATTCACAAAACCTACTAACTTGTCAATTTAACCTACTGATTTACTCAATCAGGGGCAGAAAAAATAGTGCTACTATTGTGATTGATGCAACTATTCTCAGAACAAATATGAAAAGATAAAATAATGGTGTCATCACTGTGGAAATACAATGTATGCATTCTGGTAACCTTGCTTTTAGCAGTTTCCCATCTGTTCGGCCACAGGCATGGCACTCCCCGTACTGAAGGTATTTTGTCTTTGCTCAATATACTCTGTGTGCTCTGTAAACATTCTGTTCATTCATTCAAAAGAAAATGTATTTGCGTGCTGATGTTAGATCAAGATATTTAAATTATTCTTTTTTACAGGATCCAAACAAATCTACAGCTCAACTGACAGGACAGCCTCTTTACAATATATAGGCATGTGTAGTACCTGTTTTCAAGGACAGTTTTCATAATTTGGAAATCAGTCAGTTCTGTGGGGTCAGCAGCTTGACTGTCTTTTTATCCAACAAAATACATATTAGTATTTAATGAATAGATTGATAATGTAGTGAAGTAAAATTTTGCCCTCCCAGTATTGCATTTTGTTTTTCATGTTTATGTCATGCTTTATGGACCTCACCACCAAGAATGGCCATTCATATAAAAGGTAATTCTATAGTCGCGCATGCAAGCTCACATGGATATTATAAAACTTTCATGTGCTGTGACAAAATATTTTTAAAATTTTATTTATATTATTGAATAACAAAAGCCACATCAGAATATCACTGCTAACTTGACATTTTGATCATTTCTCATACTCAGAATCACTAGTGTTACCATGAACACCATGTAAGTAGCTTGTGACTGATGTAGCCATTCTCAAGATAAAGATAAAATAATGGTGTCATCACTATGGAAATACACTGATGTTTGCATTTGGTAACTTTTCTCTCACCTAAGTAATGTAATGCAGCTTAAACAAATTGCAGTAGGTCTGGACCATGGGGAATCCCAGAAGAACCTGCCTGATCAGAATACACTTGACAATGAGTATTGTGTACACATTGTAGATAGAGCAGTAATCTAATTGTACTTTTATAATTTATGATATATCCCATCTTACATTACAGATTATTTCAGAATTACCATGACAATGATGAGGAAGATGCAGGAGGAGCTTAGCTCTCTAACATCATCTACATAATGTATATGTTGATGTAGAGCTTTATTTTTCTCTTCCCCTCAACACAGAGGAGTCTCTGAAGGATATGGATTCCATGCTCTTTCAGGACCAGGAGCTTCGAGAGAATTTGTAATTTCACAATACATTTGTCAGAGATTGTACAATACAATTTTGGGTATTTTTATTTTTTATTTACCTTTATTTAACCAGGCAAAACAGATTAAGAACATGTTTCTTATTTACAACTGTGGCCTGGAAAGGGCAAAGCCTTAAGAGGGAAATGGGGGGAGGGGGGAGGTAAGAAAAAAAAAATAAATAAATAAAACATATTAAGAAAGATACACATATACAATATAAACAAAATTACGAAAGAAAAAAAAAAAAATGTCATAAAAATATTATATAAACAATAAGAACATTGGAGCAACAATGAATAGAGCAGCAGTGAATTGGAGCAGCTAGCCTAAGTAACAGCGACACACATCTTTATAATAAGCTGAAATCCGTGATTGGAAAACTGATTTAGGAATGAAATTATTCAGTTTTAACATTTTCTGCAGGTCATTCCAGTCTCTAGCAGCAGCGTTCTGAAAAGACGACAGGCCAAGTACAGAAGTAGCCTTAGGAACTGTCAGCAGAATCAGATTAGCAGAACGAGTATTATACACAGAAGAAGAAAAGTGTAACAATTCCTGTAAATAAGGAGGGGAAAAACCAAGGAGAGTTTTGTAAATAATCATAAGCCAATGGACTTTACGGCGGGTGTACAATGAAGACCAGTTGAGAGAAGAATACAGGGTACAATGATGGGTTTTGAAAGGAGCATTCGTTATAAACCGGATGGCAGAGTGATAAAGAACGTCGAGCTTCTGAAGCAGGCCTTTGGATGCTGATCTGTAAATAACATCACCATAGTCAAGCAAGGGAAGGATTGTCACTTGAACCAAAGTTTTCCTAGCAGATGATGTAAATGCAGAACGCATTCTATAAAGGAACCCAAGTTTCAATTTAATCCTAGACTTCAGATTGTCAATGTGTTTTGAGAAAGACAGAGTATTATCCAGCCAAATTCCCAGATATTTATATTCAGTAATCTGGTCCAGTGGTGTCCCGTCAAGGGAACAAATACCTGGAGAGCTTGATGGAATATGACCTTTTTTACCGAACCACATAAGTTTAGTTTTGGAAATATTTAACTGGAGGTGCAAATTAGAAAGAGTCAGTTGCAAACTATTAAAACTAAGTTGAAGTTGCTGCAAGACTGTAGCAGGGGAAGAACCTGTAGAATAAAGAATTGTGTCATCAGCGTAAAGATGGATAGATGAATCTGTCACCGAGTTAGCGACAGTATTAATATAAATAGAAAAAAGTGTAGGTCCAAGTATTGATCCCTGCGGGACACCAATTTGAACAGCTATTCGAAGACATCCATGCTGATATCTGTTTGTTTTCCAACAGGGGCAATATCTGTCTATTAAAGGAGGAAGGACAGTCAAAGAATCAGTGAAGCAAATGATTCCCTGCCCTAATGACAAATGCTGTTGCCCAATTGTGTAAATGAACAGGTGTAAGACAGAAAATCTCTTTCAAGGACCTCAACCTGAAAAGCATCATCCACAGCATGGAGGTTTTTACAGCCACTAACAAGCATCAATCCTTTTGACCACTAGAAGTTCAGTAATGGCCCGCTGGACATTTGCTATCAGGGAGCAGTACAAATTTGGACTCTTCTTTAGCTTTATCTGCATTTGACAGGAGCTTACTGAGTTTTTTTTTACATTCTCAGACACATTTGTGTTGCTTGTGAGATCACAACTGTTTATTTCATAAATGGCAATCAATCATTACTAACTGATTAGATGTGTTTGGTTTAAATTTATCAGCATACTTAATAAAATATCAACAGTTTGTGTAAACCTACTGTTGATTGTTTTAAGCAAATTCATGATTGTAAGGAACAATTCACTTTGGTACAACTTAGGTAATTCATTCAATGTCACTTACTTTTAAATGTCCAGAATTCTAAAAGAAGAAATTGCATAGCCAATTTTAAATCTTTTATTTTTTAAATTATTTAGGATTTTATCATTTGTCTGGATAATTTTAACTTTTTCGAATACCCTTACATGCACCCTGTTCATTGAATATCCTGGTTGTTTTAAAATACTGCCTCTTGACAGGTCTTGCAGTGATTCAGACCACTTCAGTTGTATTTGGCAGAAAGTTCACTTCACCTTGGTTCCAGTCATGGTTAATGTTTAATTGAGACCAGGCAGGCAATCAAATGACCTCTCTTTCAAACAGAAATAGCTCAGTAGAAAGCAGGATCCACTGAACAGCAGTGAAGGGTAGTTTAATACAGCCTTTGTTTAAGAAAGTCAAAGGTCTTCAACACAGTTACATTTCAGTGTTTTTATTGAAGTGAAGAGGCAGCAAGACTCCTTGTGGTGTCAGATGCTCAATATTTTTTTTCTTGGTTTGAATGGATGTCAAGATGTGACAACATTGATATGACCCACTCTTTTATTTTAAGTGCCTGTGCAGAAGTAAAGACTGGACTATAGGTAATTTGTATTTACCTTTTCTGTCTCCCTTTCATTTTGGATTTTTTTTTTGAGATGATATCAAGTATTCTGATTATCTTCTGCGTAGTGAGTAAACATGCAGACACTCTTCATGTTTACTGTTTCCCACTAAGTTTTAAATAAAAGTATTTTAAACAAGTTTTTATAGTTTTGCAGTGGTGCAACATTTACAGTATAATTCATCAGCAATGTAGTTTACATTTTACCCTTTTATTCAGGGAACAAAGTATTAAATTGCTAGGCTCACCAGCTGTAATAACTAATGATACTTTTAAATGCATATTGACCATCTGGTCGAGCTACAAAAGGAATAGCAGAAGGTTCCCTTATGATTCACATTACAGTGGAACCTCAAGATACGAGTTTAATTCGTTCCAGCACTGAGCTCGTATAGCGAATTTCTCGTATCTAGAACAAACTTCCCCATTGAAAATAATAGAAATCCAGTTAATCCGTTCCGCACCCCCAAAAATATCAACATATTGCGCAACACAGCCTTAGCGCAAGAGATAGCTTCCGACACCGAATCGCCTTTTAACTGCTTCTCGTTAATCCACACCAACAACAGCTTCTCAACATCTTCTAGGAGTTTTGGACGGTGCTTGGAAGTCACGGTAACTCCTTTGGCCACATCAAGTTTCTTAATTTCTTCTTTCTTCTTCAGAATAGTGCAGATCGTCGATGTTGAACGGCCAAAAGTCTTCGCCAGTTCCGTCACTCTTACACCACGCTCATGTTTATCTATGATTTCTTTCTTAATTTCAACGGCCATGGCTTCCTTTTTTTCTTTGCAGCACTATCTGAGGCAACAATCTTCTTGACAGGCATCGTGGAATAATTATTTTCACGTTAAATGCAAAAAAAACAATGAAATCACAAGCGCACAAATGCGTAGATCCTCATGCCAAGGGAGAACAAGGAACACTGAGTGAGCTGACGGGCGGGCAGCGTCAGCTTGGGTGAATCCCCGAGTCGAGGCGGATCGGGAAACGCGTCACGCATACCCACAGCCTGGCTCGTGGCTTGTTACGCGAGCCAATGCTCGTATTTAGATCCGAATTTTTCGCTCATACTTTCCTCGTATCTTGAATTTCTCTTATACAGAGCTGTTCGTATGTCGAGCTTCCACTGTATAAGATGTTTTACTCTCACATGAAAAAAATATTATTTTAACTGATGATTCCAAACATGCCCCAGTGTAACTGAATATAGCTGCTTGTGTGAAAGTACCTTTGATGGACTGACACTGCTTCTACAGTAGAAAGATGCCTAGAGATCAACCCTGAACTGGGTTAAGTAGGCCTGAAAATGTATTGTTATATTTTACTATAGTATGTTATACTATAAAATTCATATTTTCCTTGTGGTCAGACAGTGAAGGGAAAGTTTGCCTTTTGATTTTAAGATATTTAATAAGCACAGCACAAAAACAGTATGTCAATCAGCAGTTCTATATTTGCCCTAATGTTAATGAATATTGCTGTTAGTGTGAGAGTAATCTGGTTACTCACGTTTACTTCCTGCCTTGCACCCAGTATGACAAGAATAGTCTTCGACAGTCAGTAATCCACATTTAATGAAACTTGTTTGAAAGTTATTTGATTTTATATTACTTGTAAAATACATGTTCAGACAAATAATGGAATTGTGGTAGCAATTTTTTCAGTTTCATTATTGTTTTCGGTTTATAGGGTTAATATTGTCAAATTTATTTGAACGTGCTAATAAACATGCAGCATTTGGCCACACTACAGCACAGTGATTAGTGAGTATAACAACCTTATCTTCAAATGTATGTTTTCTTTACATGATTGATATCAGGACACATTTATCATAACGTAGTAGCAACAATTAAGGTATGTAATGACAATTGTTAAGCATTATGGCAGGTTGTATGAGTGTGCCCTTTGGTGGACTGCCAGTCTGTTCAGATTTAATTTGAGGCGTGCTTCCAAAACGATGTGGAATGCTCACGATACTTTGTATGGATGTGTTGCCTTATTCCTTTTGTGAAATCTCTTTCATATTGTGATATATCCATCCATTCATCTCAGCGTAAACTGCTTATTCAGGTAGGGTCGAGAGGCAGTTGGAGTCTGTCCCAGCAATCTTTTTTTGCACAGCAGTAACAACACCTTGACAGGGTATCAGTTCATTGCAGGGCAAACACACACCCACTAGGGCCAATTTAGCAATGCCAATCTACAGTATCTAACCTTATTGTGTTTGAACTATAAGTGTAAACCCACATGGACATGGGGTGAACATGCAGACTCTATGTAAGGTGCACCCAGGACGCAAACACTGTTCTCCTTACTGTGAGGTAGCTCAGCTACAACTGCACCACCATGCTGCCCAACCCAGAACTAAGCATACAATACACTCCATACACCTTAAATGTATAGTGGCCCAAAAGAAATATATAATGTAAAAATATAAAAAATGTATATCATTTTATAACTGGTCAGTGTGAAGACAGGCATAATGTAAGGATATACAGTTGGATGGTTGAAGGTTCCAGTAGAGCATCTTAGCATCCCATAAAGTAGTGGATAAAGATGCTCCAGTAGACTAGTAGTCATGGAAAAGATACCAAGTGTTACTACCGTATATACTCACATATAAGTTGGGTCTTGAAACCCGAACAATCGATCATAAAATCAGACCTTGACTTATACGCCCGTTCAAAAATGCTACACTTAATTTTTTTTTTTACATCTTATTGCCTTCTCCAATCTCACATCAGTTTGTCAGACACAATGAATTTTGTTGCAGCAGCGCAGTTACCAATTTCTTTCTCAACTTCAATGACATTTAATTTAAAACCAGCTTCTTCTGATTGAATGCGCCATCGTAGATAAGGGATGCTCCTACAATAAAGGTGTATGATGATGTATACAAAAAACACAAATCAGTACAAACGTTGCTTCGGAATAGTTCAGGTATTACCGTGTGGTCACATAGGGACAACAGAGAGAAAGAGGTTAGGAGCACGCGCTGATACGGCACATTGCCGCACCCACTTAGACAAAAAAAAGGCAGTGTTCTCCATGGTTACTCTCTCAGGTAGAAGTTAGCATATCATAATCTCTTGTACCAATAGCGTGAGTTTTCCGCATTTGACTTATATGACCAACATTATAAAATACCAGAAATTATACTGTAAAATCAAGTCCCGACTTATCCACGGAAGAACTTAGTATAGTATAGTATATACAGTATGTGTCTAAAACCAGTTTGTCTGTGTCTGTAGTAAAGAAATAAACTAATAACCCTTTAATCTAACTCCATGGATGTGTGTGTGCTGCTGGGATAGGCTCTGGCCTCCATGACCCTGACTTACATTAATTTAAAAGCAGGATTAAGAGTGTGTAGTAGTTGTAATCTTGATATGACTTAAAACAAATAGCTTGATAGATCTTATCAGAAACAAAGTAAGACAGGCCATACAATAAAAATAATACATTCTAACCAGGATGTAATATAAATAATAAATGGTGCATGATGAACCTATATTATTTAATTAAAGCAATTGATTGACATTACTTGGCATTGTTTTCAAAAGGATTACCACTGAATCTCCTTTCTGTCTGTTCACAGCATAATGCTTTTCTATTATTATTTCATATTTTGCCTATTCAAAACAATGCTTGGAAGACAGCATCAAACATTAATGTTAACTTCTCATGGATTATTTAATATGATTGTAATCTAAATTCAATTTCTGTTTCTTTGATGCTTTGCATTATAGTGTTCATCAAACTGCAAAATATTGCCTGCAACTATTTATTCAGCGGCTTGCCTTTTTAATTAGTAGAATAACAAAACTGGATCTGTTAACGCTTCGGCTCTGCTGTATTTTCCTCCCATGCACAGCAGTAGCTAGTAAGCATGCAGATACAGTACAGCACTACAATGCAGTATGTGAAATTATCAATGACATTCATTTGATGAAAACAAAATGCATTTTAATTGCTGATACATTCATCCACATTTTTATTTATACGTTCATCAAAATTCATAGGCATTTTATGACTGGTTCAAGATACACCAGTTATCTTGATATTCATTGTAAAGAAATTAATGGGAGCAATTAGAAAAGATGGAGAGCCATCATTTCATTAGAATCATGTGAACAGATTTGTGTAAACAACAGAGGTCATATTTTACTAGCGTGTTGTAGATTTATTATGAAGCAACAAAACCTTTCGGTTATGGTGAGGCATATGGTACCACTGATGTCCATTTCCAAAATCATTTGAAAGCAGCATTTCATAGTTGCACATCAATGCAACTGTCGCAAGCATAGCATGTTGTGGTGCAAAGGATATTTGCAGAATTACTTGAGGATAAAAGTGTGGTTCCACAGGTGTCATTGCTGGATCTACTAGTTTTGTTTTCTATCCATCTGTGTATTTCCAAACCCATTAAAAGTGATTCAGGGCAACACAACATTGAGTGCAAGGTAGGAACTAACCTTGAATAGAGGGCATACCTATGCATGCACTCACACTATGTAATATATATGTCTTTTGAATGTGAGGGAAAACTGGACAAATGGAGAGATCGAGCAAATGGAAATACTGCATAGGGAGTTCCCATGCATGGTTTTGAACCCAGGCCTCTGGACCTGGGAGGAAGCAGCACTAGCCACTGTACCACCTCGTTTTTATTTTTAACTTTTAAAAATGAATTAGTAATAAAAAATTGTGACAAACGAATTTGTTATTTTTCTACAGGCAGTAAATTAGTTTAAATAGCAGAAACAATACAATCAACAGAATGCCTAAGGGAAAGGCCTGGAAAAATATAGATATGGAAATATTTCATATAATTGCACACATGTGGGATTCTCAATCTATAACCTACTCCTTTTGGGAACAACTGTCAAATCCTAATAGGCTCATCACAGAAATTAAATAGACAATGTACACAAGTGAATAAAACAGTTAATAGCATGGTGGGTAGTATAGCAGGCAGTGTCATGTACCCATCAGTGGAAGTTATTTAACACTTTTACAAAACTCTTGTAAGGCTAGATCTTAATACACTGAACACCTTTTTTGCCCAGAATTATATTGAGCAAGCAGATTAAAACAGCATCTGGTCTTTGGCAAAGACAGAAAGCGACACAGAAGTCATAGATAGCTGGCAAGAGGTGGTGAGGGCCCCAGAAACACCAGCAGATTGTTGCCAGCTTCAGAAGTTGAGTCCAGGTTATCAACAGTAAGGTGAGATCAGCTGGGATGGCAGGAGACCAGTATTCTCCTCTCCAATGCCTGGGAGGCAGAACATGGTACATGACACAGAAGAGGTGAACCTTGTAACCCCTTTAAGTGGGTAGGTTTCATAATCTTAATTTTGTTTGAACATATTTACCTAGATCTCTAGGTCCATTCCTCTTTATGAACATATCATTTATGATTAATTTGAATTTCTGTGTTCTACAGAATTCCAAAACTCTTATCAATATTGTCACTCTCTCCTACCTGCTCTCTGTTAAGGCTACCAGTTTTTGAACATGAGCAATCAGAATGAATGTGAACGAGGGCATCTTTAACTATTTTTTTACATCTTCAGCACTTGATCTAACTTCATTCATGGCCTTCTGGCATATCTCCATCAAATTTCCAGATCCTCTTTCTTTAGCTCTCTCAGTGATCTATCAATCTCTTCTCCATTCCTTTTCTTTTATCTCACACATCACTGATTTTTTTGTTTACTATACACCAACTTCTAGCTTCTTCTCATTTTCCCTGTGTTTATAATTCATATGGACAGATATTCTGCTTTTCATCCTTTGTACTCTTTTGAACTCTCTAGATCTGTTTGTTCGCCTGTTAATTCTTCTGGACTTACCTTGAATCAGTTTACCTTTAGTGAAAGAAATAATCTCATTTTATGATGTCACATTCATCTCTGCTACTGTTTTTTTACTGCCCAGAGATACATCTACTGGTTCACCATTTTCTTGACCTAATGTTCTCTCCTAACTTATTCCCTTTCCTATGAAGACAGGAGGATTCCGTCTGTTGTAGGGTACACCATGCAGGACTAATCTGATTTCTACAGCTCAAATAAGATTGCTCCCTAAAACGATGCATGCCTCTGGAACACCAAACATATTGAAAGGTTACAGATTGGAGTAAGGATGGAGAACATCGGTTCTCCTGAACTACAGAGACAGACCTGGTCCACCAACTGTAACAGCAGAGACAGGTGCTTACTGAGGCCAGTGCTACCTCATTTCTTGAAAAAAAAAAGAACAGCAAAAACAATGTTAGTGTAGCAAAGCAATGGCCACATTCCATTCGCCCTGAAAAAAAACAAAGCTTTATTAACAAGCCATGAATTTGCTTCTAATTTTAAAGTACGATCAATTCTCTCATCTTCTTTTATCACTGCCTATCTCTCACTTAATGTTTCACATTTTCATAGCACTCCTACTGTTCCCCATCCTTTATTACCTTCTTTCAACAATAAATTATTCACAGGTGTAATACACTTTAACTACTTGGGAACAGTGTGCACTAGCAGGCAGGTGTGATTAAAGATGCATCCTGGTCTCCAAGTCCCCAAAATTAAAATTCATGCATGGATTTTAAAAAGCCAGTCTGTACCCAGAACAGACTAACGCGGTTCTCTGGCAGGCAGAATGTGGTTAATTGGAGAGAGGAAGAGCTGAGCATGTTGTGTGGAATGGGAAAGCAGAGAAGCAGCCCCCATGGATTTTAATCCATTGTAGTTCCTGCTTTAGTTGTGTTTTTTTATCTGACATGATTTTAGTCTGACTTTTAGATAGTGTTAAGGAATGACATTGTCACAACATGCACAGTATAATAGATTCCATTATGTGTAACCTGACAATCTATCTAATCACAGAAAAACTCCAAGAAGCTAAATAGTATCTAAAAATGAACTATTTTACTATTTGGCCCGGGTCAGATAATATAGGAATAAGTGTGCTAATTTCAAAAATGTGAGGTCAGATAAAACACAATATATTTAATATTACAAGCACAAATTATATCATATTTACCAGTATTTCAAAATGTTTTTATTAATTCCATACTGTGCATATTCAGAATCCCTTATAGTTATAAGGTACAGTTGGTTGCAGCAACCAGAAAATAAACAAAGACAGCAGCTGTGCTTCATTGAGTTGTTTCTCACTACTCATATTGATGCAGAGCAAAAGAGAAATGATAATACAAGCATGCTTTAATGCTCTGTTTCCAAGTATTTAATGAACATTTCTCTTTCAGTAAGCAATCAATTTCACTTTTCAGATCTGTTTGGAAATGAGCACTGCTAAATAAAGTAATGTTCACATCTGAAAGGTACATAGGTGACGAAGTCAAATTCCTAAATAATCAGCACTTCAGGATGATTTATACAATCCAGCCATGAAATATGTTAGTAGTGAATGTACTTTCATGATGTGGTCAGATTATATTCTTTTAATATCCAACTTTTTCACATAAGATCTGGGTTATGCTGGGCAAATAGTACATGTTCAGCTTTAATTTTAAAGATCTCTGATCCTCCTCTGCATTGCTGTCTTACCTAGCAAAAATCAGTAATAGAAAAGGCAAATTCCAAAAAATAGTTTGACTGTATTGCCTGCAATCATTTTTTTAAAAATCTGAAATTAGTAATTAAGCCTTGTGGCGGATAGCCGGGATCCATGCCCGGCCAGGACGCCTTTTTGCTATATATTCAGGGTGAGCAGCCATGGACTGTGCAATACCTCCCCCTGGACACTAGATGGCAGCCCCCCTGGGTTGAAGCAGTGTCTTGGTTTCCTGCAGGGCTCCAAGGAAATTGGAGTTGGGTGCAGCCCTGTTGGGTCCCACAGGCACCACCACTGGGTGCTGCAGTTGGGACTCTTGAGCTTGTATGGGCAGCGTATTCGCCACACCCAGTAGTGCAGCCAGAACTCGGCAGTTAACCACCTGGAGCACTTCCGAGTGGACTATAAAAGGGGCCAGCAGCCACCACTCATTGGCCAGAGTCGGGAGGAGAAGGACGAAGCTTGATGGAGAGGAGTGGTGATGGTTAAAGAAGAAGAGTGTTGGTGCTTTTGTGTGCTTTATTGGTGTACTTGGGACTGTGTTGTACCTGTGGGGGTCACGGGGAAGAAAAATAAAAGTTTCTTCGTTTTAAACGTGCCTCCAGTGTGAGTCTGTGTTGGGTCAGGCGCCTATATAGCGCCTTTTACAGCCTATTTTCACCAGATGCAAAGCTTCACTGCAATTTTTTTTTTAAGTTTACAACAGGGCTGAATGAATGGCTTTAAAATTTTACAATAAAAAAACTAATTTTTTAAATGGTACTGATTATATATAGTAGTTTTTATGTTATATGTAGCTGGTTACATGTAGAGAATTAAAACAAAACTGAGTACTATTATGAACAATGCTGCATATCTTCTCCCTGACACTTCCAATGCATCATTCGGCCAAAGTGTGTCAAGAAACACTACTGGGGCTCCTTTATACCAACAGCAATATGTCTGCATAATGTCTCACTGGGACTGTGACAGCTAAGTAAAAAGTTTTCTTTCTAATCTTCTTGCTTTTCAGTCATTTTGGTGTGTATGTGTGTATACATTTATTTATCTATCTATTTATTTAAAGAGCTTCTGTAAAAAGCCAAATTTCCCCATGGGGACAAATAAAGTTGTATGTATGTATGTATGTATGTACCTATCTATCTGTCTATGGATGGCAGATGAGGAGTAAGAAAGTGAATCTAAGGCATACAGTAGGGAGACAAATGATGAACAACACAGAGTTAGTCGGTGCAGAGTGACACTTCTGATGCCATCAGATTATGAATGTTGTGGGTAGGACATCTATCTATCTATCTATCTATCTATCTATCTATCTATCTATCTATC